>JACDJE010000007.1:3512592-3637709 GCA_016647715.1 Pavo muticus
AAAAAAAAAAAAAAATGCTTTGGATGGTGATTTTTCTTATCTTACTTGCAAAATACAGCAAAGACAAATGTCTGTGGTAATAGCAACAGGGATAAGCTCAATTATACAGAATTAGCACGTCCATACAATGTAAATTGGCCAGTGGTTGAAAAATTGCTTCTCCTACATGAATGAATAAATGTATAAAACCTAAGGATCAGTTGAATACATGAAAAATAAAAATAAAGAACAACAATAAATTTAGGGTTTCTGTAAATATTTTTGGATTTGAGACGCAAATCATGTACCAAAATAGATTTATTGTTCATACAGAGAAGATGGTGAGCTAGGAAGTGACTGAATACTAATTAACATAGAGATATGACAGACAATCTATCTAAAAGGGAGAAACTTCTAACTAGCACCTGAATATGACGGACTTTTAGAAGAATTCCTTTCTATAAACTTAAACTTTCTAAAATTCTTGTATCTCCAAAATGCTAACATTAGGTGAATTTTCCAAATTGCTAAGCACAAAGCAGGAATCTGAACAGCAGCAGAAAAAGGCCAACCTTGTCACTTTAAGTCTGTCATTTCAATAAAGTTGTCTTAAGTGCTCAAAACATGCTAAGGTGTAAATGAATGCTTACAAAGGAAATTACAATTGCAAACTATATTTAGGGTTAAGAGTGACTCAACATGACACTCTTATGGAAAGTTTAGGATGAAAATGTATCTACCCTTTTCACTCATTCTGTGCTTAATTCCTGCTATTTTTATATGTATTTATTACTTTTAATTTAGGATTCAGTGATACACAGTCTTGATATTTTCTCTTGCATCTGTCTGTAAGTGGGAGTTAAAATATCTGTTACCTTGCTGCAGGGCAAATCCACTAAGGCAGTATGCTTTGATTTTGTTTTGGGTAAACTGGTGATCAAAATGGTCACCTCTATGTGTTTGTCCTCTGAGAGTTATATATGACCATGATATTCATAACGATGCATCAAGCCTTCAGACTTGTCCTGCTAGAATCATTCAGTGCGTTTTCCAGGTATGTAACTGCTTCAGCACTATATCCTTATCTCTTTCCCTTCACACTTAGGGACCCACTTCCTATGTAGTCTGTTGGGATTTGCATCTACTGGAACACGCATCCAAAGCAGATGCTGGTCCTTGTGCTATTACTGGTTTCCTATATGTTTAGGGATGGATAATGTTTCTCTGTGCTCTCTGTAAAACAGAGATGCTGTTTGTGAGGATGTGGCAGTGGGAGCAAATGAATTAGTGTCTGAGATGTTCTCAGATTCATTGTTGCAAGTGTAATAGAAAAACCTATAAATAATCATTCATAGTATGGCTTATGCTTAACATCAACCATTAATTTTCAGATTCCTGCATTGCCACAGCAGGAAAGTCTGAGCCAAGGAGGAAGTTAAGAACTCTTCCTCAGTATTTGTTGATGCATTTTCAGATCAGTATCTCAGAATAGAAGATACTCTGTTTTGTGTGGCTTTTTGCTTTTTTTCAGGGAAGTGCAGATGAATTCATTATTTTTCCTGTAGATAAACAATTCCTGTCGAATATACTCATGCAGGAATTGTTGTCCACAGTAGAGAAATACTGATTAATCATCATCAGAGAAAATAGATAAAGACTCTTAGCATATTGCAACTGTGAGTAGAAGGAGGTTTTTATAGGGAGATTCTGGCTACTTGAAAGTGTTTCAATATGCAAAAAGCATAACAAGTTACACAACAAACTATTAGAGCAGAACGCATTACATTCAAGAGAAGACTGCATCTTTTCCTGGGGAAACAGCAGAGGAGGATTGGCCATAAAGTACAAAATGATCGAAGTATAAATGTGAATTTCAGATGGAATTTTCTTTGCAATTTCTGAAGATGTAAATTATTAAATTCTAAATACTGGCTATTGAAGAAATATCCTTTGAATAAATTGTACTTGCGTTTATAGAGGGAGAGGATGAAAATGTTTCTTTTGTTTAGGAAACAACAAACCATGGCTGGCAGCACAGTGTGCCACATCCTGCATCGAACGTTTGTTTAGATTGATGCAGGAGAGTTATACGTTGCTTTATGAATTCTGCAACATTGAAAGTAAAATATAGCCTTTAATTACAGTTTTCTGATGATTTAGTAGTATTTTCTCTGAAGAATATTTATAATATCGAAAGTTCTAATTTATGTTGAACCTGTACATTAAAATCAGTTCCTCATTCACCTAAGAAACATTATCAGCTATCCATCGGCTTCAGTTCAGTACGGAATCTGAAGAATAGTCTGAAAGTAGCATCAAATTTCCTCTGCTTTTGTGAAGAGCTTGATAATGCAAGATAATGCAAGATAATGCAAGATAATACAAGATGAGTGCGACAAATACAACTTTGTATAAATGACCACCTTTTCTTCCAGCAGCAGCTGGATCTCCAGGTCCCACTTCCCACCACTATGACTAGCATGATTCCACCTTTGTTAGCACCGGAGGAGATCTGGAATGCCATTACAGAACGCTCTGTAAGCTGCCATTATTTTCAGTAGGAGTGATGCCAAGCTCCTTTCAATGTTGATTATGGAATCATAAAAAAATAAAGCTGGAAAGGACTTTTAGAGATCATTTAGTCCCATCTTCCCTCTTCAAGGCAGCATCAGCTGCATGTAAACAATTCTTGGCAGATGTTTGACTAACCTGTTCATAAAAGCCTACAGAAACAGAGTTTCTGCTTCTTGCCTAGGAATTATTTTCTCATACATTGCTGGTGCTGTTAGAATTTTTTTCTTAATGGTTAACCTAAATTTCCTCTGCTACAGTTTAAGCCCATTTCTTCTTATCATGCCTAAAATGAGCATGAAGAAGATTATTTCCTTCTTTTCCTCTTCTCTGCAGCCCTTTATATTTTGATGTTTCCCTTCAATCACCTTTTTCTATATCAAAATAATCCCAGTTCCTCCAAGCTGGTCAAGGTCAAGTTTTCTAGTCCTGTTTGCATTGTGTTAGTCCTCTGTGCTATGCCTATGCGAAGACAGGTGAAATAGGACTGTAAAATATTGAGGACTGGAAGGAAAATAGAGTATTTTAAAAGGGAATACAGCATTGAAGAGCAATTTTGCAAGGATACCAGGTTATCTTTCATCCTCCACAAATACAACTTCCTTATTCTTTACATGATTGATTACTGATGGCTGATATAACTGAAATGATTTGCTGAAAGGCTGGCCTACTAGGCATGGTCTGTGATGCTGTAGTCCTGAACTTGGGCAGGATGAAGGATCTTTAGAGAAGTAGGAAATCCTAGTTGTGGTTGATTCACATTGTTTCCCAAACTGCAATTTTACTAAGTGACTTGACGCTAAAAACAGAAAGCTTACTCCATGCTTTTTCCTAGGTTTGGCTATTTTTAGAATTTCCTGCAGAGATTTTGGCCCTGGGATTTAGTTCCTTCTACCCACAAACAGGCCCGTCCCTTTCCATATACAGCAGAGTCAATGATTCATGTCTGGTGCAGTCAGCCAGCAAGGTTCAGTTATTTATTCCTGCAGGGTTGTGGCATTCTGTAGCAAGGTGCAATGAAAACTGCATTGAATAGAAAGGAATTTGTCTTAGGAAGAAAGTCTAATTTAGTCCCCAGCAGAAGTATTGTGTGACAATTAGGAATCTGTGATCTGCATTTTGCTCACAAGGAGGTAAGCAGCATCAATTCAGAAATAAACTTGTAAGTTATTTAGCTAATCTTTATCTGTGTGGTAGTTTCTACTAACATTTGGATATGGCTGTATAATCTGATAATCTATTCCATCAGTATCGCACTAAGAAATTCTGTAATTTGTACCAGTTCTTATTAGGAGACTAGAGCTCTATCCAAATAACATTTTCCTGATGTTATGTTTCAGTGAGGCTTTCTCTGATTTTTTTTTTTCCATTGTTCATAAGTACTGATAAGAAAAGAGATTTTGAGAAAGCACTATTCTCCTGCATCTTCTAATTTTATTTATTTGTTTATTTATTTATTGTCTTCTATGGAAGATAAAGAAATATTTCAGCTAGTCAAATGAGCAATCAAAAACATCTACTATAAATGTTCACCTATTTTATGCTCAGTTTTTGCACTGGATTAAGAATTTGGATTTCCAACTTCAGCACTAGTAATTTTTCTACGTTTAGGGAAACAACTTTACTCTTCTTCCTTGCTGTGAGGTCTTCTTCACTTCCCTATAAAAAATGCAAGATGTGTTGGGTTTTATATCCTAAAAGAGACAAATCTCTACACTGGACCCATATATGAACAATGTAATAATCAACAAATATGACTGCAACCACCACCTGTCCCACTTGGACAGTATAGCTCAGCTATTAAAGAGAGATTACATCAACCAGCACCTCTGAGACCTATCTTATACACTGCAAAAAAACTCAAGGAAGACCCAGTACCCTTTTTCATACTGGAGCAATTACACTGTCAAATCCTTACTGAACAGACCCAAAGGATGCTGAACAGCCACTCCCCATTCTTTAATCACTCATTAGATCCCCTACAAAATGCATACACGTGGAACAACTAGTAAACCTAATCTGGAGTCCTGTCTATTTTCTTTACAAATCCCATAGCTGCCACTTATCCATCAAATTGGAAGCTAAACTGCTTGAATACTCACCTATGATCTTAGAACATGATGAAAGAAGCATTCCCCCTGTGCTGCTACACCATGCCGTACTGGAATTTATAGGAAGAATGTGTTATGTGGCCACAAACTCTAGACTGTCCCTTGAAAACAATTTCCCCAGAAATCCTTCTACTGGTTTTCAGGCAACGCGTCTCCCTCCCCTGTTTCTACCAATCTTAGCAGCACAAATACATTTCTCATGAATCAGCGAGCGGTACACAGAATCAGATACTGAGGTGGCAACAAACTCTGAATGAAAAATTTGCCAGTGCCTCACCACTGTCACCTCAACAAGTGCCCCACTCTGTACCATCATATTCCACAGACTCCGTGCTTTTATATCCTCAAGTATAACAAATGCATCTATTTCTAGATATATATAGCTGCAACCAATCAACCACACTGAAGCAGAGTGAACTTGCAATCTGTTAAACACACAAACTCCCAGCTGTTGCTAAAAGAATACAGTTGCAGAACAAAATATGTATTTTGTGAGGCCTACTGGGGTTAAACCACAACAGTTTTACAGCGTTCTCGTTCTCAGTCCTGAATTATGTTAATGTGAGTGCATCCAAAGGAAAAAAAAACAGTAGCTCCCTCATCAAATTGGTGCATCCACTGATTGAGAGACATCTAGCCACATCACTATTATGAAATTAGTTCCCAAGCTTCATCCATGTCTCCTATAATTGACTGGTCTTAAACATTTTAGCTTTTTGAATTTAAAAAAANTTACAAGACAAATATTTTATGTAAACCTTCAAGCTAACCAGCGTATGTAGTCTTGGTGTTCGCTCCGTGCTTTGACTACATCCATTTTTGCACAGTACCT
The DNA here is from genome assembly GCA_016647715.1 of Pavo muticus. NCBI lineage: Eukaryota > Metazoa > Chordata > Aves > Galliformes > Phasianidae > Pavo > Pavo muticus. Next base: position 3,518,086 of record JACDJE010000007.1, read on the forward strand.
GAACACTTTAGCTTGTGTTGCATTGCGTGGGTGCTTTTGAGAAAGCAGTTTTTATGTTCTTCTCTTTGAATTTCCCTGGCTAATCATAGTAGCTACTGTATGAAATTTTTTTCCCTTTTGAGGAAAAAAGATTGGGAAACTTTGCTTCCCCAACTTATTTTTCTTTGGATAACAAATTGTATGCTTGAATTTCAATGCTGCATTTCTTGCTCCAGGAGCTGAAACTTGATTATTCATCTGAGCATTGGCAAACAACAGTGCAGTTTCCCAGCGGGGCTTGCTGGTCTGTCTGGTCCCTTACTTTGAAAGAAACTGTTTCTACTTATTCCTTAGTGCTTCTGGAGAAATCACTACCAAATATGGAGGTAACTGCAGGCTTTTGAGGGTCTTGTGTTATTTTTCTAGTAGAGTGAATTGAAAAAAATACCACATTCATGTCGTACCACCAAATATCAATCAGATAGTAGGTAGTAATAATCTGTCACTGAAGAGGAGGACCGAGTCTGAGCACTTAACTTGCTTCAATTTTGCAAGGCTAAATTAACCATAATTCGGAGTTATGATCTCTTAACTGGTTTTTATTTCATATTATTTATATCTTTTGGATTGCAGTACAGACGGCCTACTGAAAAGTCAGTGATGAGTAAAAACCCCACCTTCAAATCAGTAGTTCTGAGTGTTCTCCAAAGCATAAGGGAAGAGAATGGAATATTGATTTCTCAAGAAATTGTACATTAGAAAATGAAACAGCTTTGAAAAGATGGGCGGAGATGCCTCATTGGCAATGCTTCACAGATCGTTCTGATCTTCTTTGCATTAGGATGCCACTCGTATCACAGATCTACCACTCTTTAATTGCAAAGCTGTTCTGACGGGTCTTGAAAAGGAAATGTTCTTTCTGTTCAAAACATTTTTAGCATTTCAAGACAAACAATTTATGCAGAGGAAGAAATAGCCGCAGACTACCCATTATTGCATCTGGAAACTTACTTTAACATATTCTTTGCTTTGGAAGCAGGGCTATGAATTATGCACACATTATGACCTGACCACTCACAAATTAGCAACTTGGCTGATTTTGTCTCCATAGTTGTGTCTTGTAATCTCTAAGTTTGCCATAATACCATTTTGCCTACCCCAGGCTAGTAAGGTTGAAATGGAAAAAAATGAACCTGCTTGAAGTTGCAGGTCTGCTTGTAGTTGGTTTCATTCTAGGTACAGTTGAAATCAATTTTATTTCCTATTAGCTAAAAAAGCATACAGTCTTATGTACACTGACTTCACATAGAAAGGTATTCTACAGTTCGATTTCCTGGATCTCTTCCTGACTAAATGAGATGTCATTGTTAGACAAGGCTGTAAAATTGAATACTCTATTTGTAAGCTGAAATGGCAACATGGACTTCAACTTCGTTACAGTAGGTAGCATTTTAAACTGTGATGTTGTGCATGGGTGTAGTTAACAGGATAAAAAGTAGTAACATTTATTTTTCAAATTAAATGTGATCTTTCTTTTGAAAAAAAAAAAAAAACAACCTAATAATTTGGAAGAGACTTCTGATGCTGTTCTGCATTTACAAGTAACTTTCAGTCTAATGTGTTCTCTTTACAAACACACACAAAAAAACCAGAAGCAGAAATGGGATTGAAGTCAACCATAACAACATATACCATTCTTTCATGAGCAACTTTATTCATTGTCTGCATATAGAGTGGTGTATTGACATCACAGCATAAAATATTTCTGACTTGTAGACACTTCTAGTTATGATTATGGAAAGTAACATTCAGGGGATTGAGTAAGGTATGACATATTTCTCCATGGAAGTAAATGTTGCTACAATTAAGCATCCACACGCATACAGGAAAATTTCATTTGTTGTGGTTTTATCAAACTGCTTATTTATATCATTTTTATGGAGAAGACAAGAAGCTTGGAACATTATTTGTTATTAGTAAGTTACCTGGTCTTCCTACTTCTTCCCTTTAGAAATTACTTTCATGGCATAGTGCTATCTCTTCTGTGCATTTTGCTAAAAACCAACAGATAACCTGCCCTATTTTAGAAATGTTGAGATTTGATGTATTTTTAAATGTGTACGCATGTGCATACGTAGAGGAAAAAAAAGATAAATTTACATTTTTCTCGATCATAACACTCAAGAACCCTCTCTTTAGAAAGCTCAAAACTGGAGAAGCGTTCCTCTTTGAGAAAGTCTTTGTGCTTTTCTGACTTCATTAACTGATCAGTTTTCTCTCTCCATACAAATCCTACCTTAATGTCACTGAATTATGTATACTGTGATGTATCAAAAAATATTAACTCAAAATAAGTAAAAAGAGGTACCTCAGTATTGCTTTGAATTCCACTGTTCTAAACTAACTGTGTGAACTACTTCCAACATTTTAAATAACAGTGTTAATGAACTACGTGTATTTATTTATGTCTGTACTTATTTGATTATGACTCCTTAGACACTGAGTTTGCATTCTAATGCTGCTACTGACTTCAGTTGGGGTGAGTATTGGTAACTATAGGTAAGACTGTATGTATCTGTAGCTGTTTGATGCAATTAACAAGCTTAAATGCAACTGCTGTTACTGCGATATTTATAATTGTTTGTGAAGTGCTTGTGTAGTTCTATATGAAATATTTATCTAGAGGAACTAAGCATCTCAGCAGAAAAAATATGATTCTTTGTTTATTTTTTTTATTTTTGCAGAAAAATATGATTACTTTCAAGGCAAGTCTAACACTTCTGTTCTTTGTAGTAGCCATGAACTAAAGAAGTGTCACCTCTTTGTTCCCTTAATTCCATCCAATTTAGTGGAAACATAAACCATAAGACATCAGGTGATGTCAGATACTATTACATGCTTGTGCAGAACAACTGCAACATTTGTTGTGTTGGTTGGCCGTAAGAAAGGTCAAAATTACTCTCCGTACTTATATTTTAGCATATTGCAGTGAGTATGGACAATCCTGGATGTATCCATACATATGGGGGTGGGGAGGTTACATGCACACATGCACCTGTAATTGAGAAAATAACAAGTTTTCTGTTGCTGAACGAAAAGAGCTATTAATTTATCAGAAGAAGAATGCTGTAGGGTGAGCTTAAACATTGGAGTGTTGTAGATGTATGATTTTAAGCCCTGGGTAAAAGCAGACTGCATATGTCATAGAGATGATTTGTCTTTGGATGATAGCAACATCCCTCATAAAGCACTCCGCTCAATCTATGGAATGATATTAGCAGTGAATGTGGGGAATGTTCTTTTCCAGTAGCTTGAGGTGTACTTATATGAAGCTAGCTGGTGAGTGACATGGTAAATAAAATCTTGAGAAAAAATGATATATGGTTAAGGATGTATTTCAGTGACAGGCAGTGCAGCAGCAAATGCAAACAAAAACAGAGCCCTCCAGTTGATAAATGAAGATAAGAAGAAACAAATGTATTTGTGAACCAATAGTCCCTTGAGTATCTGTTACCCAAATTAGAGTAAGAAATATCAATTGTATAGAAAAAAAGAAATTATTCTACTCTTACTAAATTTTGTGTATTCTTCTCAGTTCACACACTTATGAAATGCATGCTAGGCACAGAACTGTTCCTTTTGGAGAAAAAAATATGATGCACAAATCATTTGTGTTGGTGCGGTATTATTTTATCTTTTAGATTGTTTGAACTACATTTTGTCGTATCCTTCTGGCACTGTTCTAGCATCAGAATCTCATTTGTTCCCATAGTGGATCTCCTTTCTTGACAGTAGATTTCTCAGAAAATGAAAAATCATTCAGTCATTTCTCTCTAATTATTTGCATCTCTTAATTCTTAATGTTCATTGGAAATGAGTTGTATGTTAGAAAGACAGCATTATGGAGAACTGTTAATCTGTTAAGATGCTGCTTTTGAGTTTTGAGTAGTTGATACAGCTGTTAAAGCAGAATGTTAGTAGCCTGGACATGTTATGGTTTTGTTTTATATTCAAAAGCAATCGATGAGAAGCCAAAATATAGGATTCACCATCCTTAAGTGTTCTGAATGTCATGTACAAAATGTGCCTACATGACCTCCATATCTACTCTTTTCCGTGTTTTAAACTTCCTTGGCATTATCAGAATGTGAGTCTGTGGCAACAGTAAACCTCAAAATATGGAATTTTATTTCAGTTTTGTTTTGTTTGTCAGTTGCTTGGTTGGTATTCTTGTCGTACATGTGGTAGCACAGAATAACGTAGATTGATGAAGCTTTATTTTGCCAGATGCAATCTGCAGAGACATGACATGCTACTGTTGCTTGTAGGTTACTTGACAGTTGTCCTTATGATGCTTGAATGTAATTAATGTGTAATCTGCACTTTGTCTAGAAAAGAGAATTTCCCTTACACTTACCCCATGGTTATTGCACCATGCTCTGCACAGCTGTGAGGATTTTTGGTCAAAGTAGTGCAGGCTGTTGAGCATCCTCAGCTCCTATTAAAGTCTATTGGTTCTGAGAATCTCTGGAACTCCCTGGATGAAGAATTTCCCTGAGGACTATATAGGGTCTGTATATAAAGCGTAATTTACGGCTGATACTTGCATGCCAGTAAGGACACTGCTTGTTAATGATATCACCAAAAATTCTAAGATCAAGGACGTTTCTGATCACCGAAGATATGAAATTTTATTCATAGTAAAGCTTCCTTTTATGGCTGAACTTCTGGATGTTCATATACGCTCTTCTTTCTTGTCAGTTCTTCAAGCTAAAAACTACAAGATTTTATTGAAGTAATATATGAACAAGAGTCATTTCAATATTAGAGGTAAACCCAGCTGTACACCCATTATTTATGTGTATCTATATGCTGTATGAAACCTAGAAAAAAGTGGGCTGGTAATAAGTTGAGAGTTCTGATCTAATTAACAGTCATCATGTTGCCACCTCTTCTGTGTAATCAAATCAGCAGAATACTGACAATATGAAAGAGAGGTGCTTGAAGAAATCTAGGTTAGTGATACCCATTAATAATCTGATCTCACAGGAAAACAGCTAAAATTTATTCCCTATTTTACTTTCATGAAAAAGTTAATTAAACTAATCAGCACTTTAGGAACCGCAAGAGAAATCCTGTCCCAAATTCTGCTCATCTCTATACAGGCAGCCTTGAAAATGGGAATAAGTTTATAACCGAACCACATCCCTTGCCAGAACCTGCAGGCGACTTGTGAGTATGACTGCAAGCATCGTGAACTCCCAAAGTCATGTCAGTCAGTCCCAATCGACTCGAATTCTGCATCTGTAGAGTTCTGGGCACATTACAGAATTCATCATTTGCAGCATCAGAGACAAGTGGGGGTTTTGCATCTTTGCTCTTCTGAGAGTTGCTCATGGTGGCTTCTTAATATTTATGTCCTACACCTGTAGCGATTTTACTTGATGACAAGGAATATTTCCTGTACTGTTTTGAGAATCTAGGGAGAAGGACTTTGCCACTTGGAGTCCAGCCTGGCCAGCAGTGAACGAAAGACAAAGGATGAGCTGCTGAGCGAGGCAGTTGAGACAGCAAAATTCCAGCCAGGACCTAGAAGGGTGGGAAAAAACTGTGTAGTTTAAAACTGCCACAGAAAGTCTTTGAGTTTAAAAGCCCTAGACTTTGGACAGAGCAGCTGATGAGCGTTGCTGTTCCTCCATCTCTTCTGAGCATAAGGTATGGCCCACAAACACACATCAGAAAGCGGCAATGCCTTGGATCACTGCAACTATGACTGAACTTCTCCTTATATCAAGGCTAGCTTCAAAAGAGTTGGTTTCAAACTCCTAATCTTTCTGGTAAAACAGGAAAGAGGAAAAGCATAAGGTTGCTTACTTTAAAAGAGCCAGGACACAGGAGGCTGATCCCAATAGCTAAAATAATACAAGAACTTGACAAGTTTTATTATCAGGAGACACAATTTAGCTAAAAGCCACAATTGTGAGCAAGAGGGACGTTTTGCAGTGTTGACTAAACAGACCAGTATTGCTGCATAATTTATTTTTGGTGGAATTTGATTCCTCCATCTTGTAGTGTCTGCAAGGCAGTGTCTCTTATCTGGCATTCCAGCTGGGTTATTTGTGAGAACATTTGTTTGTTTGTATTATTTTAGTGCTGGGAAGCCCTAATGATGGGTCAGGCCTGCACTGTTTTAGGCGCTAAATGAACTCAGAACAGAAAGACAATTCCTCTGCCATGTAGCTTATAATCGAAGTATGAAACAAGAGACAACAGATGGGGCTAGACAGACGGGGTAGCATAAGGAAGCAATGTGACAGTACTGGTTAGCCAAAAAGCCCATATTCAAAGGAAAGCAACAGGCCAGCTATGAGTTTTCTGTAAGCAACCTATCAAAGACAGGATTTGAAATGAGATAATTAAGAGTACTTTGCACACAACTATAGGGAACTCCTTCTAAATACGAGACAGCTTGACAATGAAGGGCTTTGTAAGTAAAGCCAATCATGTCATTTTGGGGGCATAGAAATGGAAAACCAGTAGAAAGTGAGCAGGTAGTGACAATATCACTAACATCTCTGAATAAGTACATGACTTTTTGCAGTATTTTGGATAATAAATAGGAGTGAGCTAAAGCTGTGTGCCTTTGCTCCACTGTTGCAAGTGTGGAGCCATCCTCCGAAGAAGGGTCCTTCTCCTCCTCCTCATTGAAGGATTTCTCCATATTATCAAACATGACTCGGGACAGTTTCATGAGATTCTTGAGGACATGAAGCACTTTGGCCAAGGAGGTTACAAAATTTTTCTGTACTCCCAGAATTCAAAGGCTATTGGTACAAAAGTCTGGGTTTTGAATTCTTTTTTTTTTCTTCCCTTAACAGATTCAGTAAATAATCACAAGACCATGTTTAATACTGGACAGTTGGTAAACAACTTGACAGCAATTTCATCATATTGTTACATTAGCTATTATTTTATGTGCCAGTTGATTCTGGTAAACTACAATTTCTCTTTACAAATGCTTTGGAAAATAATACATGACATTTTAAAAAGTCGTGAACCAAGTATGAGAACTATTAAAAGCAAGATAACTACATACAGCTAGGTGGCATTAACTGAGCTAAAGGAGTCTTTCATCTGAGATATCTCACTTCAGAATTTCTGTATCCCACGGCTATATTAATAAAGTTCTCTGTATTTAAAATGACAATTGCTTGCAAGAATATATAAGCTTTATGTTTGCTTTCAATTTCCATGTTGTGCATGGTTTATGGGGAAGACAAGAGCTCTGAGTATCTCTTAACAAAATGAAATCCCTCCATATGGCACCCTTCTCCCATTAAGACATATAATATGAACCCAAAAAGCATCTTTTAAAGAAGTGTTATAGCTGAAATGGGATTTTAGTTTAGCTTAATTGGTGAATTGCTTGAAGCAAGAATTATCTTTAATGCTGTCTGTATACAGCAGATCTCACAGCTGTTCTTAACCAATTCTATATCAAAATAACCAGGAGCTTTCTCACAGCCTTCCAAAGGTTAGGTTTCTAATCTAAGCTAATCTAAGTTTTGTTGATAGTCAACCTAAAGAATGAAAATATCATGCACTGTGATTCCTACTTTATGAAAAGGCTTTACTTAAGAGCGCTATGTTTCTGCATTGCTGGACTGCTCTCATAACAACCTTTTCATTTCAGCCCTGAGGTCCTCACCTGCCAGCACTCTCAGAGCTCTCTTCTGTGCACTAGATCACTGCTGGCACTTAGTGTGGCAGAATCTATTACACTGCAAAAGTCAGATCTGTTGAATGCAAATTGGGAACTTGCAAGAGTGTTTCCTTGGCTGTAACATATTTAATTCTTAGAGCTATTTACCAGTTGCAGACACATTTGACTGAGCACAGGAGCCATAATTCTGTTTACCTGCTCGCATCCTCCACCTGTTTTACTACTTTCTCTGCTAAAAGTTGTGGTAGCCCTGCTGTTTGAGGGACTTTTATGTAGTTCTCCGAGCCTGTGAAATAAGCCTTTTTCATAAATCATATTTTTAAAAGTGCTTCTCCAAGTGGTTTGACATTTTTTCAAAAGTAAGATGAAAGTTTACGTGCTTGGAAGCGATGGCTCTGAGAAGTATGCACTTTATATTTTATTCATTTTGATAGCTTATGTTATGACGCATTTGATAGATCCTGAAAGACACTGTCAGTTTTAAAGACATGGCCCATAAACTTTTGTTAGTGATGAAAATGTGCTCCATAATGGTCAGAATCCTTTGACTATGCGAAGAGGTTGTATCAAACTCACAACGTTTAAAAAATTTTCAAATGTATTTGTTGCACAATTTTCGGCTTTCTATAGTATATTCCAGAAAAGGAACTGAGAAAGAGGTGTCTTGTCTTGCTTGGAATATAGAGTGTGTTAAGTAAGTAAATAGGGCAGTCTCAGACATGAAATTACAAAGTATTTTGCATGCATATCATCGATGGAGACATGCACACAGAGTAGGTAGGAGCTCCCCAGAAAGATTCAATTTTGTCTTTCTAATTACTGCAGTGATTGCAATTGAAGTGGGAGGCAGCAACAATTTAAAGTGAATTATTAATTAAAACCCCCACCTTCACTTTCTTTAACATCTTCCATCTAACATCTGTGAATTATGTCTATGAATTAAATCACAATGCATTCCTTAAAAGTAAATGAAAGAAATAATGTTGTAATTATTGTACAAATTAGGAAAGTTAATAGTGCTCCCACCAAGATGCCAGAAGACAAACACCTAAGTGACCTCAGATGGGACTTGTCCTGTCAACTGCTGCTTTCAGTGACTGCATATTTAGGCAATGGAAGTTGCTTGTTTATAAAAAAAGCAGTGTGCATTTCCATACCAAAACAGAGATTTATCAATTACCTCAAAAATCCAGGTTTAAGTGTAGATCACAGTCTCTCCCTGTGACAGAGTGAATGTATAGCAATTTGAGCATATGAAATTTCCTACCTCCCGATCCTGTACCTTAAGTCTCTTCTAATCTTAATAACAAATGGAAAGGGAGCTGAGTGAATGTAAAAAGAAAGCAGGAAGAGGAGCAGGAAAGAGTGCAGGTCAGCTCAAAACCAGACCTTAGCACAAGCTCTCAGTAAATATAGTTGAGAAAAATGCAGCTGGCCAACAGGACTGTGATTCTGTTTACATATATTTGTCTGCAGCAAGATAAAAGGAAATGTCTTTTATTAAAAATGTGTTGGTAGAGATTTTTCTTAAGATGACATCATGCTGCAACTGCTACCCTTGGATCTCTTTTACAATGTGAGAATGCCAGCAATTTCCCTTGATGCTTAAAGTTTTTACTAAGTCAGAATTTGTTGCTTTTATCTAATAACAACCTCAAAAGCAACAACACTGTCATTATGAAAATGTAATTACATGGAAAAGGCTTGAGAAACAGATTGGAGAAGAAAGACAGATTCAGAGCCTGATACAAAACTCCAGCTGATATCTGATATTTGATGAACGATTGAAAGATAGTGAAAAAATAAAAGAAACAGTCAAATGAAGAAACAAAACAAAACAAATACCCAGGTGAGGAGCAGAAATTCTCTGAGATTATAATAATAAAAGAAAACAGATAAAAGACATTCATTTCCTTCCTGGGTATATAGTATCTCTCATTATTAATGTTTGTTCCGAAAGTTGGAGAAATGCATTTTTGTAGAATCAGAGAGGCATAGAATCATTAAGGCTGGAATAGACCTCTAAGATCATCCAGTGCAGTGCAACCCATCCCCACCGTGTCCTCTGACCACATCCCTCAGTGCCACATCTCCATGGCTCTTGAGCACCTCCAGGGACGGTGACTCCACCGCCTCCCTGAGCAGCCTGTGCTAATATATATATATGTAAAAAATTCAAATAGCTAGATATTGTAAGTAACAGTAATTTACTGGCTTTCTAGATAGGCCAGGAGAGAACCAGAAGCCCACCTAGAAATTTGGGATCAGCCCATTGCCAATAGTCCATTAATACTAGATGAGAATGTGACCGATTGCATTTCCGAAGGCTTAAACGACAGCTTTCACAATAAAATATGCTGTAGACATTTTTTGTCCTCATTCTGGAACAAATTCCAAGGGTGGTGAGGAAATTCAATGAGCTGAAAATATGAATTAATCAGTAGTTTGGTTTAAAATAGCATACCTCCACCCTCCCCCNCCCCCCAAATAAATAAATAAATAAATATACTTTTTCAGCTAGAAAAAAAAAATTGAAATTCAATTACCAGGTGGTAAAGTTTAAACAGATACATTGGTTTCTGGCATCTTTCAACCAGTGTGATTGGTGGATTACAACGTGAGAGCAAGACCAACAGGAAGCATTGTGTATGTACGGAGGTGCAGTACAAGTGAGAGTGTGGTGTAGAGATAAGAGGCTGCTTAAAATCCTACTGAGCACTTCCTCTGCTTTTGCTGTATTTGCAGTAACCCATTCAGCAGTCAGAGCACAGAAGGATTTTTCTTTGTCTTGTGAAGGAACAAGCATTTCCTAAACGTAACAGTGTGATTTTTACTGAAGGAGGAACCTACTCACTGGTGTTTGTTGAGCTTTCACGTGCGGTGAGAATACAAGTGGTTGATATTGTAGCTGTTTCACAGAATAATATGAAGTAGCTGTTTACAGACATATTTTTAAACTGAGAAGAGGTTTGAGTGTTTTATAGCTGTAAAAATGTTTGCAGTTCTGCCAGAGCATTTCCACATGTGCAATTTCTCTCTAACATCTCCTTTTCCATATTCATTCCATATCACAAATATCTCCTTTCCTTCCCCTTCCTTCCAAATGTCACCAGACATTTGCTATGACTGTGTCCGCTCGACACTAAAGACAGTGCCAGATTAGGGATATTTGACTGGGGATATAATTTATTACCTTTAAAAGTCCTTTTATTGAATAAATTTTCCTACTGCAGTATTTGATTTTTAACACCTTTGCTGTGTCAGACCCCCAAAGGAAACTTTAAGAACAGCCCAACAGAAAGCTGCTGTCACTTAGATAAGAATTATTGCACTTATTTTTTCTTGAGACAGTGGACAATGTATTACCATGGCAATTATGGTCCACCACAGTGTGCAGATAAGCAGCATCTCATTTTGGTTTGGAAAAAGGCCATCCGTGCATCTGTGAGTTTAAGGCAGGCAGATACTGGAATATTATCCTGTGTTAGAATTTCTGCTTAGGCAGTTCCCTGCTAGAAGACCACTATTGTGCAATCACTCTACCTCAGGAGGAGCCCTGCTGAGCTTCACTAGGAGCTTTCAGTGAGCCGATAGCATTTCTGAACAACCTAAGGTTGATAAGGAGATATCCTTGCCCCGGTACTAATCCTGGAATCATCAAGGTTGGAAAAGACCACTAACATCATCTAGTCCAGGACTAAAGGTTTTTTCTAGGCAATTTGTGAAGTTCTGTCTGCATTTAGATGTATCCACTAGCAATACGCTACGATAGTATCCTGTTAAACAGAGAGAGATCAACACTTTTCCTTCTCCTTTGTACTAAAGTCATTATGCAGTGATTTATACTTCTAGTTTATTTACATTCTGAAATAAAATCTGGGAAACATTACACATGAAATTATCTTAGTGCTAAAACCTGAAGTGTTTATAGTTGATAAAAACCTAAGTATACTGTATAATTAAAACAATTATTTCATCAAAAGCTGTTTTTAAAAAATCGTTCTGCAATTAGTGCCATTGAAATAGTTCAGTTTTACATGCATTTAATTTCTGTTTTTGTCTCATTTTTCATAAAACGCCAAACAATTTAACATCTATAATTATAGTTTAAACAATTAAGAGTATGCATGATCAGATTAAAAGTCTAAAATAAATCTTCTCATACTGGTAGGAAAGCACAGGAGAATATGCTGTGATAGATAACTCTGTTAAGGCTAAGAACATATGGATACGTTTGCAATATTTTCCAGTTTTGGTGATAATGTCTAATGGTATGTTCCCAGAGAGCTGGAAAAAAGAATGTCCGGACGCATACCTTCCGATTTCTCACTGGGTAGCACAATACTGCTTTATATGTTGTAGGACTGCATCCCTTGTTGTGGTGAATTTATAACGTTGGTTTCCCTTCGGTCAGATTTTATAAAGACAATTATTCCTTGTTGTACTTCTCTGGTTTAGACACTGGCCAAGGTATTAGCTTTGGTTTGTGAAAGAGATTTGAGAAGAGAATATTTTTGTGTGCACAGCCCCAGGAAGGCTGATGGAAAATGGGAGTAAATCCCTGCTATGCTTTTGGGTCATTCAGCATTTCTGATGTTCACTATCCTGAAACCCATGGGTGGATCATCACTTTCCACCAATAACTTTGTGGAAGATAGCTGGGAGAAAGGTAAAATATAAATTTTAAAAAAGCAAGGTGTGTATCTACTATAAATGTCACTAGATGCTTCCACAACAGAGGATGGGCACTCTCTGTTGACAGGATGGGTCTCTGTACAGTCCTGATCAAGATGACTCTGTAAAAATGTAAACAAGCAATGGATGTGTCCATTGGGAATATTTCTTAAGAGAAACAGTGTCCAACAGATAGGAAAATCATATTATTTCATTCGGTACTGGAACATCCACTTCTCTTTCCCATTTTTGATCTGGCATGGTGGGGAGAAGTTGTTATTCTTGCAAAATAATTTCCCTCAAAGCTCCCTTTATAAGAGGAGGAAATGAAGTTCCTCTGCTGTTGGCTTCTCCACTTGAGAAGGCAAGGAACAATTTAATAAATCTAGACGGCAGAGGGTCGTGCAGCAAGGACTGCTGATCGTTTAGTACTGAGCACAGGAGAATAGCGGAGAAGACCTTGTGCAACCATTGACTGAAAAATTTCAAAATATAAACAGAAATTTGTCACTCAGAAAATGACTAAAACAATTTAATTGAGACAGCAAGAACCACAATGTACTACTACTCTATGTTCACTGTCTCGTTCCTGTTTGTATGCTCCTGGCACTGACGCCAGGTTTTGTTGGGTTTTTTTTTTGGTATTAGATCTCTGGATAAGGTATCTCTAAAGGGCTGCAGTTCAACTATTTTATTGTATTTTATACAGGAATTACAACTCATTTTTGATATCTTTTGATTCATATAAATTTCTATACGTAGTACCCAAAATAGAGGAAGACCTTTCTGTAGGCAATATATTTTCTGCTTCCTTTTGGTATGTCTTTTGTTAATACTTAAATGTTAAGCCTCGTTTTTTTTCCAATTAAGGGACAACATTCATCAGGCCTAATTAAATAAAGTTTATAGTACATCACTAAGAGTATTAGTGAACATACTTGCAGTGCGAACACACAACTGATTTTCTTCAAAGGTTTGGTGACTGAAGTGCAAGTAGATAGGGATCTGAAAATATTTTATGTTTACGGCTTCTATTCTGATGGGATATATGTTGATTGTTTACAGTCTACAAACCCAAAACATGGATAGATTGTTGACTTCTTTTTTGTTTTTTCTCCTCTAGAGGCCTTTTTGTTTTCCTTTCTTCCTTTCTTCTTTTCTTTCTGCCTTTCTTTCTTTTTCTTTCTTCCTTTCTCTTTTTCTTTCCTCCTTTCTTTCCTCCTTCCTTTCCTTCTTCCTTTCCTTCTTTCCCTTTCTTTCTTTCCCTCTCTCCTTTCCTTCTTTCCTTCTTTCTTTTTTTGCCTTCAATTTCTAGAGATAATTTATTTACTAGACTGTGTAGAAATCCATATTTTCAGATAATTTGTTTCACATCCTGAAATTACTGAAATATCTTTTCAGACCTCTTCAGTTTGTCATGTTGACAGAATAAATCATTAGCAAATTATAAGTGAAATATGTTCATTTTGAATAATTATATATATTATTGACTTTCAACAAGGCACTTTGACTTTTTCTGTGATTGCTCTCATCTATGTGTATTTTTCCCAGTGCTTTACTGCCATGGTTCTTCCACTGCTGATATCCTTCCAAGTCTCTTGGCCTTTCAAGATTTCTCCTCACTTCCATATTTTCAGACCTTAAGACATGAATGACTGGGTTACCTACTCTGATGACATGTTTATCAAACTTTCTTTACTTTCACTTCATTTTATTCCTGAATTTGGGCTCTCCACCCAGATGTTAACTCTTTCTTGCTGAAAGAGTGAAAGAGCCCTTTTACCACATCATCTTTCCTTCCTTAGAACTTCCAAAGTATAATCAAGTCATTTCCCCTTACGTGACCTCTGACTTGGAGGGCCTTTCTGAAATCACTGCTTTATTTTAGTATGTCCCACATTATGGTTCCTAAACATGTAACTTCATATTTGCCTCCTAATGACAAAGATCTAACAAGAAATATTATTTAAATGTGCTCCATTTAAAAGTCAGATTTCTTTTCTGTGAATGCCGTTTTCACCACTGCTGACTGTCCTGTTATGCCTAGCCCTGCCTTTTCACATTTCACCATAAATGTATTATCAATGGCAACACTGAAGAACTTAGGACCCCCAGGGTACATGGTAAAAATACCCTATTCAATAACATTTCCTGGCGACAGCTATTTTTGCAGATATTAATTTTAACTGTTTCGTCCTTTAACCTCTTTTACACCAGTTTCACACAATCTATCCACACTATTTTATTTATTTTCTGAATTGATTGCTCATGTTTCTTTCTTAAAAGTTCTTGACAAAGGCCAACCTGCAATATTGATAACTGTTTGGACATGTCTCCCTTTGCTGATACCTTCCAGACCTGGATGCTAGAGAGGTGCCTAAAGACACCCAAAAGCAATTTGAGACCATTGTCTCCATTACAAAGACCCAGTACACCTCGATATGATCGATCTCTCTAATTCAAGCAGCACATAATTTACCACTCAGTCTTCACTTCTTAATGTTCTCTCTCTCTTTCACACTTCTGACTGCAATTCCAGTCATTTCAGAATATTCCCAGGTTGCCCATGCTCCGCCACCATGACTTTCTTCCCTGTACTATTAGCTTCATCTACCCTAATGCCTTATCCTTCCTGCTATGCTCATTCCGACTCTTTTCTCATGAATATTTTGTTTTTTCATTTGAGATAATGCACATTCATCCAGTGTTTTTAAATCATTGTACACATTAGTATTTCAGTATATATTTTCACAATTACCTCATTGCAATTTCAAATAATACTGTGTCTAATTCTCTTATTATGTTATTCCATTTCCTAAGGTTCCTATTTCTATTTAACTAATGCTGTAGAGCACCGTGTTGGTCAGAAAGCTCTGTACTATAATTGAGTAACAAATTATTGTTTTTTTCTTATGTGTTCACTGAACTGGTTTTGCAGATCTTTCAGCTCAATTCATTATGATCAAATGGAGAAGCATTTGTTTCAATAAGATTTTAATCTCTAGGACTATATTTTGCATCAGTGACTTTTCATTGTTAATTGCTTTCTTGTCCTCCATTAAGGTGTTCTTGCAACTGTTTCATCTCAACTAAGCTCTGTTTGCACACACTATTTTAAAGGACTTTTTTCTACTCTTTAAATAATACAACCATTGCCTTATTAATCCAGCAGTCTGATTTTGGTGTATTTTTATCCCATGATGCTGATAAAAACTGGTTAGACTCCCTTCTCAGTGGAATTTTAGAAACATTTTAATTTCTTCTGAGATACGTCAGAATATAGAATATAAATTGTATTGTCCTATAGCACCAATTAATAGCACCAGGACGCCTCATCTGTGCTGGATATTTGTGAGTGAATTACCATTAATATTAATGATTGCAAAGGATATGAACTGAATTGAGCACAGCCCGAATATCTCATAGTCATTCTACTGAACATTATTGTATTAGAACTTCTGAACCTGCTGCTACTTTAAGCTTGATAAGTGGCATGGGAAGCATGGACTTCAAACAACAGTTTTAAATATGCCTCCAATTTTGCATGTCAAAATAATCAAATCAGTGGGTGAGATGAAATGGGTTCTCTCCCTTTTCAGAAATCAATTGGTGGTGAATTTATTATTTTAACACAGCTGACAGAGAACATACAGAAGGAATTCAGTAATGAAAAGCATTTGGGGGTTTTGACAGGTCTTGGCTGAAATGAAGTCCTTTGAGACCAGTGTTTGGAGGCAGAGGTGAAAGTAGAAATTGGTTTACCTGAAGATCTCTGTATATAGAATCTAAATTTTCAAGGGAGACTGCCTGCCAGTGTCAGGGCTTATCTTTTGACACATCCAGCCTGAAATCTATCAAAATCTGGAAACTTCTTGACTTTTCATTCCAACTCTTGTATGTGTGATTTTCTACACAAAACTTTGTTTCTGTGAGTAGTTAAAGTTTCTCAGAATCGCTGTGCTAATGTTGTAACTGGTAGAACTACAGATCCTTTTTTTTTTTTAATGTAGGTATTCTTTGCTCACTTCTGAGCATGAACTTTTTAAAATAACTCATTCTAATTGAATTTAGCATCTTATGTATTTATTCAGTTTCGCAATAATTTAGCCTATTTCTCTCAGACAAATATTTTGATTAATGCAGTCTTATGCTCCATAGATCAACGCAGTATATATACTGACAGTTTTAATGTAAAATAGTAATTCCTTTTTTACTTGTGTTAGAATTGCAAGGCCAGTGTTGATGGTCATGAGTGAGGTAGGTTGTGCTCTTTCTTGTATCTCATGAGTATGAGATCTGTTCAGTACCAGCTGTGTAAAAGGATGTCAGAAACATTGAAAACTATAACAGAGAATGAATAGTGATTTTCAGAACTTTTATTGCTTAGCAGGTTATTGCCTAGAGGAAAAAACTAGCTAAATTTCCATGTTCAGGCCTGACTTTGAAAGTCAGGGTTAAGGTCTGTAAGCACATTTCTTTGAATGTGAAAATTTAAGCATAGTGAAATGCTTTTTAGATTGTGGATGCTTTTGGTGCAGCTCATGTATTGCACCCGACACAATGGGGCATGTATCCCAAACTGGGGTCAACGGGGGCTGCAGAAAGATGGCTGAGAAGCAGTAATTACTGCACTGAAAATGAAAATGAATACGTCTGGCTATTTTGAAGAGCCATTCTATCCATGCAAGCAGTTATATGTAACGTGAATAAATACATTCTATATAGTTTTGAATATTATTTTGAAGAATATGTAACCTAGTAATTGAAATCTGTGTAATAAATTTGGGTGTGTTCTAGGAATTTTCCCTAGCACTCAGTACAGTCTTTACTGGCTTAGAAAACTCAGCCATGTATATTTGGGGCACTGAAGGCAGAGCCAAGCCCTGAAGCTCTCAAGGCTGAGTCACACTAGATGGCACAGTGATGCACCATGTTTATCCCGAACTGTGCAAAGCAGAAGATATTACTTGTGTCTGAAAATGCTAGCAACAAAGCATGCTATCATGCTATCTCATGCTGTCACCACAATGTCCTGCGTTAGCTTTTGAAAATATAAAATGCAAGAAAATGTTTAAAAAAACATAGCCTCCCATTAGAGGTTGGAAGTGCCAGAGAGTTCAGCAGGAGTTAAAGATAAATAGCAAGTAAAATGTATGATCTTCTATAGCAAGGAGCAGCAGATGAGTTGCATTCAGGTCAAATAGATTCTTCACGAAAATGCTGTGACATTTATTTTCAATATTAAAAATTCAAATGCAAATGTTTAATATGTCTCATACAGTTCTGCTCTTTCTGCAGTCCTGGCACTGATGCAGTTTTGCCCTTAGTCATTTGGGGATTGCTTTTCCATCCGCTTTGATCACATTGTGCTTCTGCAATATTCCCACCAGTTATCCTAAGAACTCTGCTAACTGAATCTTACTTATTTCATCTGCCTTAGAAAGTAAAATATCTGGAAGGGGACTCTCAAATAAAACTGCAGATGAGAGATAAGGAGTTAAAAAAAAAAGAAAGAAAGAAAGAAAGAAAGAAAGAAAAGAAAACTACAAAATTCTTACTAGCACCTTTAATGTAAATAATGGTATTTATGAGGATTTCACCAAACGTCCCAGAAATTGTAGCATGAATATATAGAATTCACAGCCAGTATCAGACTTTTCCTTTAACACAATTGAAAGCATTTATCATTCTGGTAACACAAAGGAAAGAAAACAGTGCCAATTCACAAATAAAACCTCTCATGATTTAATATTGTTGTTTTGTCCCTTGCGATCCTAGAATGATAAATGTTGTAACTTCTTTTGTCAGTATCAGAAACACTTTCATATCTAGCATAAAGGCTCATTCATTATATTCACATTGTTATTCCTTCCCACTTTTCTTTTCCAAGCTGTTTCAATATACTTTTTACCAGTAATATTGTCAGCTTTTCTGTGGTCATTCCTAAGCTCCACACGTGATGCTACTAGTTTAATTTCTATTTATTACTATTTTTATTATTATTATTTATATTCTTGAGGCTTTCAGAGGCTTCACGGTTGCTTGGGATCTCAATACAAGGTGAGATGTACAAATGTGCATCTAATTGCACGTGCTGTGCAACTTTCCGTGGTGTGTGGTCCTTTGGGAAGCCCACAGAGAGAATGTGTACTCAGTTGCATTTTTCCCCAAAGGAGGATGGAAGGAATAATTCCACGGAGGAGACAACACTTTTTTTCCTGTGGAATTTCTGTGCTGTTTATTCCTGAGTAGATACTGTGACCAGTCAATGCCTATAAAATTTATACCTGTGGAATTTCTGTGCTGTTTATTCCTGAGTAGATACTGTGACCAGTCAATGCCTGTAAAATATATATAGAACACATCAGTCATCTGACTTGAAATATCTGAATCTCCATCCTCAACCCACATAGCCAACATCAATCCTTTATGTTTTTGCCTAGTCTTACAATCTTTCAATAACTCAGTGAATATCTCAATTTCAGAATGTTTCTCCAAAAGTACTTGTCTTTTACAAATAAGCTAAATTGATGTGAATGTTTTCAGTAGGGATAACACAATGTGCTTTGGGTTTCTTGCCATATGAATAGAGGCACATCAAAGATGAGAAGTTCAATAAAAATGTGCACTAGTTAGCACACAGATTTTAAAATCTTTAAAGTATATATTGTTTTTAAAGCACATGTGGGGCTCAAATAATAAGACCAGCTCTTTTTAGATTATTCACAAGTCACTTCATCACTCTTAAAGAAGCAATTAGATCATAGTTCAAATGTGTACACTCATTTTTATCTCTCTTTACAAGAGTGGATTTTTCTTGGAAAAGAATTACCCACTAATATGAGAAGTCAATAGAAGAACAAGTAATATAAATAACTGTTTAGATGCTTGCAGCTTTTAAAGCCTGCTGTACCACTGCCTCTTTATGCTACTGCAATCCAAAGAGATTTAAGTGGAAATGAATTAGAGACATCTTAGTAACTATATTGGAGAATTTCTCATTATTGGAAATCTAGGTAGAGTAACAAGTACTTTGTAAAGCTAGCTAGATGCTGGGGTGACTCACACTTAATGGAATGAGATGTGGAGATTCTTGGAAACTGAAGAACAGTTTGGGGGCAAGGCAATGTAAAATAGTACAGAGAAAAGCCACGAGTCCTATATATTGAAGTCATATCGAATGCTTGTCCAGGCAACCCTGAACAAATACAGCTCCCATGTTCATACATCTGAACACAAGCCTCGCAGAGGTTTAGAGAAATCCCTCTCATCTCCAACCATTGCCCATTTTTAGAATCATAGAGTCACAGAATCACAGAATGACTTGAGTTGGAAGAGACGTCGAACATCATATAGTTTCAAGCCTGGTTGCCAGCCACTAGATCAGGCTACCCAGGGATAGTCTCTTGTATTACCAAATCTTATACATTGCCCTGGGCCACTGAGCATTTCCATTGTTTGCAACCAAGATTGTATCAAGCTTCTGGTGAACTAGTCATAAGCAGGAAACATGCTTTTCATTATAACCTTTTCTATTCCTTATGAAAATTGTTTGCTTATAACTGCTTCAGAGTCTCAAGTGAATGGTGTCTAATTGTATTGCTTTAAAGTTTTATATTTTATCTTTATAACTTAGGATAATTATTTATAGTTGCAAATCATAATGTAGCAGTATTATGGGAAACAGAATGCTGGCTTGCATTGTGAAGGAAGGAGCAGATTTGGTGTTTATTGCATTGTTATGTTACTGAAGGCACTTCAGAGGCTACAGAAGAAAGCAACTCAAATTGTAGCTGTTCTCAGAGTCTGGGATAGTACAAAACAGATTTCATTCAAAACACACTCTTGTGTCATCATCAGTGTATATACAGCCATTAAAGTATAATTGAAATACAGAAAATCAGGAAATGAGAGCTCTGAAGCCAAGTTTTTCACTTGTGATCAAAAAGCATAAGGGGAAAAAATAGAGGGGGGAAAGGGCCACGGTTAAATAGGAAGTAGAAGACAATATAATTTCTGCTTTTAAAAAACAGATGGGAGTTTTAGATAAAATGCAGTGAGGGAATTCTAATGTCCTGCTGAAGTTTTATTTCTCCTTCACTGTATAGTAAAAACTTTTTGAGAATACATAAATGAAAACTCTCTCCTAATCACATCCTGGAAATACAAAGCCAGCCTAGCCATTTATGAAATACTTTACTTTTAGATGAAAATAATGTGAATAATAATGCATAGAGTTGCAATAAATTTTGCCAGTCGGCACAAAGAACCATTCTGGCATTGAGAAGCTCCAAGTAGAAAGTAGCCCTTGCCACATCATCTTCTCCCTGGTTTCATTTCTGCCACTTCTTACTCCCATGATTACCAATGAGGAAGGGCAGATGAAGAAATTCTTCTGTACTTGAATGTTTATTCTCATTCAGGACATCTTCTAGCAATTGACTTTGCTAAGAAATTGACTTTATGAGAACTTCTGGATTATTGTCTGTCACCTGATTTCTACCCTATTCAATAGAAAATAAGGAAAGACTTTACCATGTTTGTTGGATGAAATGGTGGTGCACTCATCAGGCTGAAATTTATTCCAAATAAAGGTAAATGAGACATTGAGTGCTACACACAGAGGAAGGAAACTGTCACTGTCTTCTGCCCATTTTCTAGTTTTTCTCTCCAGACCAGGAAGCATGCCTAGGGCACATAATATATTTTCAGTGATACACAAGCATGGTATTAGTATCTTGCAGTTTCAGGCATTTGCTCTAACTCCATGTGTCATGCAAAGAAACTGAGCTATGATAGTATTGTTTTATTTAAATTTATCTATATTGACTGTTCAAAGTCAATGGTATGTAATCAATTGCGAACAGACTGTATGAAATGGAATCTTTTTACCATACATTATACAATAACCAGTTGCAAGTATGTCTGTCATGTTGCTTGGTAAAGATACAATACAGCATGTTTGGGGTAGTATAGAAGATTCAGGAAGAATAAATGAGTAGCCAAATAGCCTGCCTATATATATTGGAACTCCCCTCAGAATTATCCTCTTTCAGTGCTGCACAGGATTCTGGTAGGGCTGTTTCTTTAAAATCTTTTTGTTTGTTTTTGTGTTGTTTTTGTTTTTTACATTTTTATGACTTGAACTTTTCAGCCTTTGACCAAAATTTTCTGCTTATTTCTGAAGTTTCCTGATTCTTGGGCATTAACAGGCCAGGCAGCCTTATGTTGGGGATGCTAGTGACCCTGAAGTTGTCTCTTTAGTGATATTTCAAAATATGTTTCAAAATTCTAGGCATGCTTTCTGTCCTGTAGACTTATTTCTGTGTTACACTCCCAAGATCATTTATTATGTCAGAGTGACTGCTGGCAAGGTAGCTGGAAATGTACCGAATGTCTAATTGTGGAAATCAGCAGAATACTGAAAAACTGGTATTGTTATTTGGACAGAACCAAATTACAAGCCAAACAGTGGTTAGAGCAATGATATATTGCAGCAGAATGTTGGCAATGGAAAACAAGTCAACCTTGGAAAGCAGAACTTAAAAGTGAGAATTCGTTATGGAAAAAGCACTGCAGATAGCATACTTGCTTCTGATTAATCTTTTGAGAACCCTCTTGAATTTATGGTGAACTGTAATCATTTGTTTGTATAAATATATTAATCACTTTCTGGTTTAAATAAAATTTTTGTCAGTGGAAAAAAAAAAACCCAACACTAAAACAGCACCTACAAAATAAAGGTGCAAGAGTGAGAAATAGCAAGAGACAGCATCTTAGAAGATTGCTGCTCTTATCTTCTTCCTTAAAAGTAAACGATAGTGTAAATAGTATTGTGTTATTTCCACTGAGAGCAGAATTGGCCTCGGTTGGGCCCTTAAACCTATTGTCTTAAAGTGTTTAGTCTTGAGGAGAGCTCTGGTATCGGAGCAGTAAACCACATAGCAGAGAAACGGCAGTGAGGGAAAGAGTGTAAGAGTAGTAAAGCTACAAATCTAACAATATGTGTTATCACACAGATGGAACATTAGGGAGGTATTCACAAAAGCTGAATTACACCTGGCAAAGTTAATCACCCCAGATTTCCTGTACAGACAGGAAGAGTTCTGCTTTAAATCACCCTCTGCAAGTAAGGCCCCTCTGGAGGGAAGCAACCCCTCATGAATCTCTCTCCCTTGTCTCCATCCAACTGTTCCCTGATTGATCAGTTGTGCCTGAAACTTTTCTCTTTTCTTCCAGACACTCACACACATGTATGCAGGTTTTCTGATTACTTAATTGCATGAAATGATAGCTCAGCACTGTATGATCCAGTACACTCCATGTATACAAATGGTAAATTTTTGTTTCGCAGATGTTCAGCCTGTTCAGAATGTTTAGTAAGTCTGTAGCTTTCATCACAGTGGTTAAGCTGTCCAGCGTGCATGAATGGATTTGATTTAAAAAGATTTAAAAATGTAACTGGGGCTTGCAAATTTTTACAGTGCTCATGTCTTCAACTTTCTCTGATTGGCAAGCAGGATCTCAATCAACGGAGACTGCTGAAGGTAGAGACAAAGTAAAATAATGCTGTGGGAATAACCTCAAGTGTGGTGGTGTGAAGAAGGCTTTTACAAAGCAAATCACAGAATCGTTAAGGTTGGAAAGGACCTCTAAGATCCCCAAGTCCAACCCCAACCCACCCCTATAGCCACTAACCATGTCCCTCAGTGACACAGCTCCATGGGTGGTGGAGCACCCCCAGGGATGGTGACTCTACACCTCCTGGGCAGCCTGTGCCAGTGCCCAACCACTCTTTCAGAGAAGTTTTTCCTAATATCCAACCTGAACCTCCTCTGGCAGTTACATGAGTCTCATTACAATTGTAATGCTCATAAACTAATCCCACATAAGTCACTGCTGTGATAGCAACTTCTGAACAAAACCAATTCGAATTTCATTTCTATTTACCCAGGTATAGCTAAAAGTAAAAAGAGTGCTTCTTCAGTACTCCAAATATATCTTTTTCTCTTCTACAGCAATGGGTTTACAAAACCAAATTAGATTCTGGCATGATTAATGCATCTCACCAAATTCTTGCAGAGTAGCAAATTAGTTTATAGTGATTTTCTTGAAAACAAATTAAACTACTGCAAAACATCACAAGAATAGAGATGTTTTTCATAACGTAGGGATAAATGATTCAATGGAAAGGAGATGTAATCAAACTGAAAATTTAATAGTTTTTGTGAAAAAATCCAAATGTTTCAAATATTACTGTCCATGATGGAATCCTCTGTAATTACTTTCATTTTAATACTATGTGCAATATGCAGTGGGAGTGCAATAAGAAATTAATTGAAATGAAGTTTGCACATGCTCCAAGCAGAATATTCCTTTTAGCTATTCTTAATAGCTAACAGTTAAAAGCAACCCCCTTATTTTGCTAATAAGTTAAAATCACAAAAATTTTGTGAGTTACAGGAGATTTGCTATTCATGTATTTAATTGATAGCTTCCTGAAAATATTATGTATCCTATAAATTCAACTTTTTCCTTTAACTATAAACATATTTTGCTGCTGATATACCTGCTTGAGACTCCAACTTATATTCAAGAAATGCAGGACACAAAGCCGGATTATATATAATATTATTTACGTAGTAATTTGTGTGTATTTTTAATGTAAAAATATTATTTGCTAACAATGTTTTCCATCCACTTATATAAAACAAGACATGCTTAGAAAGGCAATGGGATAGTTAGGAATGTTCTCAGATTTCTATAATTGCCATTTGTGGTCAAAGGTCCAGAAATTATAATGAGAGAATAAAATAATGGTGTAACAACTTATTACTTGTCTGTTACTAGTGCCAAAGTAAAACATCTTAGATAAAAGCATCAAGCAGTTTTAATTCTCTGAGCTCTGTTATTCTGTGAGAAGAACATATTTCCTGACTAAATTTGATGCCTGCTTTATTAATTGAAATTTAGTACTGATAAGTATTTCAGCTTTAGGAGATATTACTCAACTAGTCTAAATTTAAGCATTCCCCAAGCCTATTTTAGTATTTAAAGTGAGTCAATAAGAGGTTTAGAGAAGAACCTTTTATCTTCAGTCTCAGTAGTCAACTACAATTCCCTTTTAATTTTTTTTCACTGTCTTTGGAGTCAATCGTATTCTTAATATTACTGGGCAAATTTGTGACGAGCTTTACCAGAGAGCCCCAAGGAATAAGATCTGAGAAATATGTAATAATATACCCAGTAATCTTTATAACTATTGCAGCTTAAGGTGTGCTTTCCTTTTCAAATTTAAAGATAATTTTTTGCAAAGTAATATATCAGAGATCTCAAAAAAGTATCTGTGGTTCAATTTTTCTGTTTCCCTTGTAAAAAAAATGCATGTATTTGACTACCCGTCACCAACAGGGTAAGCTACTCTAAGCTTCATTTACAGTCCAATTTTATGTAATTTATTTCTCATTCTCACGAGATTTTCCATTTCTTTTTTTTTCAGTTTTTTCCACTATTTACCCTCAAATTTATGTAAATGACAACGTTACCCTCTGGTCTTGCCTGTGTGTTCTTGCCCACTTTGGTCTCTTTTGGATCCCATTTTTAGCAGCTCCATGTGCCCCTTTTCCTACTGGGTCAAATGTCATTATTAATCTCGAAGACATTTCAGGACTTGCCATTCCCCACCTACCATCTTTTACATGGTTTCAAATGAGAGTTCACCTCCCACATCAGTTCAGCCATGACCTTGATCTTCCTTTTCCGCTTTTTAAACTCATTTCTCCTTTCTTCTGTGCTGCCGTCCCTGAGCCTGGTGCAGGCACACAGGTCTGATGATGCAGTCCAGCAAAGTGCAATAATCTCATATTATCATATGATGTTATTATATTAAATTTTATTACCTTATTAATTATAATCTCAAGACCCTTGAGTTCAGACAAGTGGTTGAGAGAAGGCAGCTTTGAGTTAACCAAAATGGAATTACACCAATCTCAGCCTACCACCGAGGTCCCTCCAACACCTCTCTACATGTCCTTCATCAAGACAGTATTTGTTTGCCCTATTGAACAAACAAAACCGGCCCCAAAGTGATTTGATAGCTATCTCACATTGGAGCAGATTAGCCTGAAGAATACACCCCCTGACCTGACAGCTGTCCTTGGGGAGTCAGCATGCACTTTGGCCACATTGTCAGTCCCCATCTGCCCACAGCAAGAGACCAATCAGCACTTGCTGTCTCAGCTACTAGCTGGATGGATAGTTTTAAGGCACCAGACGTTGTGCAGACCTGGATAACAGACTAAACCAGAGATATGTCACACTGAAATGGGAGGGAGAACTGCCTGACTGTATGCAAAAAATCACTGCTGAGCCCTCAGAAGACAAATATTTCACACAAATATGTGGGGCCATTTCCTTTTCAAAATGAGAAAAATTTGGGAAAGGCTGAACATTTCACAAAAGATACCTTAATGTATAGCCTGCATTTCCCACAAAATGACAGCAAGTAATTTATAAGTCTATTCTGGGAACAGGAGTTTCTTAGCCCCTCATAGGTACTGTTATTACCAAATACCAAGGGTTTAATACAAAGGAGTACAGCATCTCCTCTCTACTAGTGTGTGGCTATCCACGCTACCATTATTTAGTTTATTATTGCTGTGGTTTAAGCACTGTCTCATATTTTACTTATTTAATTAAGTTACATGCATAAGAAAAGAAAAACGTACCTCCTGGTCCCTTGGCTAACTTCCCATCTAGCAAAAATTATCATTGAAAAAGAAATGATGAGGTTACTTACCCAAAGTAATTTTCTGGTTAGTTTTATTTGTTTAATATATCCTTCTCATAGTAAGAGTTGTGATAACTTAAAATGCGTATCTATGAAGCAAACAGAAGAGAGGCCCATAAAAAGACGGTGTTGTTGAGATGCTGTCAGTTTGTTCTTTTAAAAAATTCTCTTTTCAATCAAAAATATTGCAGTATGAAAGTTTATGCAGATACTTACTCTTGGCAATTGTTTATGATGGTTGCTCTCTGTGACTAAGTCTGTGATCTCCGGATATTGTCTAGACACACCTGCTAGATCAGGACCCTCAGATATGTGTGCAGAGCTGGACCATGTTATAACACTGAAATGAACTCAGTTATACTGTGGGTAGAGCTCCATGGCACCTCTGGCCAGTGTTGAATTTCAGGTGATTCAACTTTTCTTCAAGAAAGTAGTTACTTGAGTATCATATCTGTACCTACTTAGGAGAAGGTTTTGTGGATCATTCCTTCTGCTCTGTTTCCTTGTGATGTGCCTTTTGGCTAACTCCCCTCATAACTTGCTCTGTAGCACAGGAGTATGTAGCACAAACAATGTTCTGGGCTTTTCAGTCATGAAAATTAATCACAAGTTAGAGCATTTGAAAAAAAAAAAAAAAAGTTTGGTTAATAAGAAAACAGGATAAGTACAGAAGAGACAGTAAGCATTTTTTTTTTAATCAAGAAAAGACCTAGTGTAATGTCATGTATACCATGAGAACTGCTTTTGTTGGGTACTTAGAAACATTTGCCAAATAATGACCTTTTTGAAAGTTATATTCCTCTACCGTTATAACCACTGTAGTGACTGAATATGTTTCTTATGAAGAATAAATGCGCTGTCCTGGAATGCATCCACAAAGGTTATGGTGAATGTGATCTATTTCATCAAATTCAGAAGTAGATGATAAAAGACTG
This sequence comes from Pavo muticus, assembly GCA_016647715.1. Lineage (NCBI taxonomy): Eukaryota > Metazoa > Chordata > Aves > Galliformes > Phasianidae > Pavo > Pavo muticus. Next base: position 3,545,186 of record JACDJE010000007.1, read on the forward strand.
CATTTTTAACAAGGTATTTTTGTATATAAGTGTGATTTATACTCGTAATATATAGATGTGTACTTATAAAAAGATCTTTATAGACTTGAAATGATAATAAATTACAGGCCTCATAAAAATTCCCCACATAGTAACTGGTAGTTTTATTGAGATAAGCATGAAGTTGTGTTCACTGTGTGCGATGGTCATCTATATCAGACACTCAAGCTTGTAATTCTCACCGCTTGCTCAGAATGTTTTCAAGCTCTTTAGATCTGTTGGTGTATTCATGGGCAATGCACACTACACAATGGAAAACCATCAAATAACAGATCATTTATAATAAAAAGACTGTTCACTATTAGGTGAGCAGGTACAGGAACAAGTTTTTATAGAATCAACAAAAAGCAGTGATGCAAACATTGCTGCGTGATAAAGAATGAAGCTATTAAAATAACACTAAATGATTTACTCTTTCAGCTTTAAGTCTCGCTTTGGTAGCTGTCATTTTGTTTTCGTTATTTAAGGTCACCTTAAGCAATGATTATAATATTGGTTAAAATATCAAACAATTCTCATTGATCTACTTGAGCTGTAGTTATGTTACTGCCTTCAGCATTGTGAATGTTCTGATTCTGCGTGACAATGAAAACGTGGAGAATTTAATCAAGCGAAGGCATCTATCCAATTATTATCTCCCAATAATACATATTTAAATTGAAAAAAACATTTCCAATTACCTGCCAAACCATGAATCTGAGGTCATTCTTTGTTCCCTTATTTTTGACAAAGTAATAGGAATAACTCAATGCTTTTCTCATTAAAATGAACAATACAGGAAGAAAAGAAAAAGGTTTTAAATATGCAAGCCAGCATGTAAGACTAACTTTTTCAATGTTGGAGTTTTTTCTACTTTTAGAGATAGTGTAGCCTTACATCAGTTCAAATGTAGCTGTATAGAATCAGAGAAAAAGCGTTTAAACATCCCAGCATGGGTATTTCCATTTAAATCTGATTACAGTGAAATAAAACTGTAGCTATTAAAGGTTTAGAAGAACTACAAATACAAGCAGTAAAAGAAGACAGTTAGTAAATGAGGTAGTAAAACATTTCAGCGGGGCAAACAGTTTATAGCACTCAGCCTTCCTGCAGCAGACTGTGCTATTCACTACAGACCCATGCACTGTTCCCTGAACTGCACTTAAACCTGCAATTAACCTTTCACGCCTAATGAAGCTGTTTTGCTGGAAAATTAAAATATATAGTACTGCCTGTCTTTACAGAGACTGGGAGGGGAGCATCTCAAAATGAATGACTTTTTCTGATGCTTTTGTTTAAATGCAGAATTAAAATGCTGTTTGTACACAAATTGGGAATGCACTTTTCAAGGCAATCTCATTCGATGTGCTGTATTTCATTCCTGTACTTATTAATTGTTTTGCATAATTGTAAAAAAAATAAAATAAATTCACACATCAGTAATTTTATGATTAGATACTTACTTCTTGAGAATAAACTACTACCATTTAACTTCCATTAGGAAAGACAATAGTTCTGTTAGCGATAAGCAAGTTCATATTGCATTCTGTGGTATTTCTTTCATTGTGGATGCAATTATGTCTTATAAAAATAAACTTTCCAATTATGTATTTGACTGGGCCCGCTCCATAATGATCTTTCCATACATATCCATAAAACAAGCAAGAGATTGTTTTAGCTGCACAGAACTAGGTCAGGTTATTTCTATAACATTTAATAGAAAAACAAACTAAACATAAAAATAGATGTGGTTCTGTAGGTAGACTTATATTTTTACTAGTGGAGGCGATCCATTGATTCTGTGTGTAGCACGCTTACTGGTTCCACTGTTCCTTTCTGCCAACTTGTTCAAGATCTTATCAGAAGCAACCAGGAATCATGTAGTGGTTGTGAAAATACCAGTTTGGTGGTAGGTAGGATGTTTATATGGCAACATTTGGGGAAGATGGGTAAATGAATTAATTTATGAAGAGAGGCAATAGATGTAGAGCACTACAGGCTTTACAATTCCAGCTTCAATGAATATAAAAGTTTTTGCATTCATTGTTTAGATATAAAATCTGGAAAATAAAGATAAATTGTTTGTTATTTTTCTATGTCTGTGTGTGTTGTGTTTTTGTTTAATGAATATTTAAACCACATCATTTTTATCAAATTTTCTGTTGTATTTTGATGCAAATTCTGTTTGCTTGCAGTGTCTGTGCATCAGCTTGACTTGGTAAATGAAATTCCTTTAGACCGCTAGTCTGAAATAATTAATCGTTCCTACAGTTAATTGTATTGCTTTGATAACTGTGCAGGGCTTAGAGAACGTAATAAATGAATTTCATCAGATGATTTGTGTGACGTTTTGAAAAATGATCTTTTGGAGTGACCTGATTTTAATGGAACCCTAACAGCATGCCAGTGGTTCCAGTACACAGCACTAGATTTTTAAGTAGTTTTTCTGTTTTCTTAAGTGTTATGTAAAGTGAGGCTAGCGTCATTCATTCAAGCATATTTTTAAATATCTTATAAAAAATGTAAAGCCTGTTTTCCTAATAACATTCATTCCATTTAGCATTCTCCCTCCCTAAGCCCAGGATCATGTGTCAGCAAACATCAGAATTAAATTTGCTAGTACCAGACACATCTGATATTTTGAAGGTGCCATGAAGATTTCAAAAATTATGTCTACTAGGAAATGTATCTGTATGTGAGAAAAAAGACTTAATTAATCTTGGCTCCTACATATCCTGTGATAGCTGTCGGTAGCATTTTACAGTATAATGCTATGAATTTTCAAAAAGCTGTGTGCACATTAATCATTGCAACATTTTTGAAATAAGAAAGATAGTTTTACCATATGCAATAGCATAAATTCTTCAGGATGGTTGAGAGACTAAGGTGTATTGGGTGCTACGGAGAACCAGCAGCTTCTTTGCCTATATTATGGGTATATTTAAATGTGCTTTGGTAGATATAACTGTTACGGTTTTATTGTGGCCATAATGGAGTACAACATATGAATGATGTGAATACTCCTAATCCATTTCATTGAAGTATCACCTTTGTGAATCAAAACTTTTAGAGCTGCCATTGATTAAGCATTTGAGTAACTATCAGATGGAAGTGTAAATTCTTATACTACTCATTTCCTTGGCTTACCTGTCCATACCCTTTGCAATACTCTATAATACTCTGCTAAGATTGTAGCAGCTCATGAAATATTGACAGCCACAATTTGGAACATTTAGACTCACCACAGACCAACACCATCATGTTTCACTCTCTGTTTATAAGCCCGTGCATTATGAAAGGTTTTCATATGTTTCTCTGCATGGTAAATACAAAGCTCTTGGGGCTGGAAGGCACATATATTGCAAAGGGAAATATTCAAGAGTAAAATTTTGTACTAACTGTGGTCTCCGTTTTACTTTTATTTTCAGATTTGATATCTTCATCCATTTGTAAATGCAAAGCACAGATATTTAATAAGAGAAAATCCGTGTCAGAGCTCCTGGTCCACATAACATAGAAAACACTGACAAAGAAAGGTGAAGCTAATATCACACAAAAAATCAATAAGAGTTAAATGGAACTCAGTTTTCCTGCTTCCCAGTCTGGTCTCTTAACTGCACATTTTTCCTTCTCCTTTACTTCGCTGTAACAAGGTAGCATTTCAGAAAGCAAGAGCTTGTTATCTAACTCTAAAAAAATCTAATCCCTTCTGGGAAAATACAGAAACTGTGCACGAAAGGAACCACCACAGTGCTATGGAAGTCTTCTTATGAAAGCTGGGCATTAAATGTTGTTTTCCCTTTATTTGTCTTACAGGTCTTGCAATTGCAAGTGCACTGATAGACATTTCACAACAGAAGCCTGCGGAGTGTAAAGATAAGAGTTCAGGAGTCAGAAATAGAAAACATCATCTTTCAACACGTCAAGGAACTTGTGTCTGAAATTCAAAAACTGCAATTGTATATTCTGTAATGTTTTCTTTTTAAATGGCTTCCATTGAAAGCTATACTACAGCCTCAGTTTTTATGGAGGCAAAACTATGAATGAATATATTAGGTACTCTGTTATAGTCACAAAGCCTACTATACCCCAAAGCAGAACCAATCTATGGTAGGTATATTTGATGAGCTTTAATATAAAGAATGGATTCTGATATAAACAAAACATTAAATAAAATACCTAGCATTCTTAATCCTGAACATATCAGAGCAGAGAAAATCCTGGAACGGAACTAGGAAAAACTGTACATTGTTTTGTAATGTAGAGGGAAATTGTATAATTGAAATTTAAACAAATTCCATGAAACTAAAGGACATTTTTGTATAGCTTAATGTAACAATGAGAATTGTACAGTTCTTTCCTTGTAATCAGCATTAAGATGTCTTTCCAGTAAGCAGGAACTACAGAGGAACATTTGGATTTAGGTGTTCTTTTATCATTGCCCAAAGCAGGTAAGCAGCAGAGCTCACGTGGGACTTCCACGACAGCTAACTCATTAGAAAAATTGGTTGAGCATGGGGAAGTTTCTTCTTCAGTCAAGTTTGGCATTTTTTCCAAGAGTCTCCAAGTTTGCGAGTCTAGCTTGCTTTTACTCTACAGTAATATAGCGGCCTCATTTCAATACTGAAATTATCTAGTATCTGTGAATTGTCCTCACCTCCAAATAGAAGAAATGAATCCCAGTCAGCACTTTGACCCTTGTTTAATAGATCGGTATGGTTTTCTGATGGTTTTGTTCTCCCAGCTGCAGACTTTCATCTCAGCCTCTTTCAAAGCCTGTATACCAAAACTGAAATAAATAATTATTTAGAAATCCAAGTTGCTTCCAGCAGTGGTTCTGAAATTTGACATCCAGGATGGATCCTCACACAATCAGTAGTCAGAAAGAGAAAAAAGATGAAGGATTTTCCTTTTAGCCTGTTCTGGGCTTGATCACCACAATAGATAACCTAACAAACAGTTTTAATGGCCCTCAGTCTTTTAATTTACTCAAAATTCATGAACATAAAAAAGTAAGAGAATGCTAAGGGGTAGGTAGCAGACGTGTCATGTTCTCATTTCTGCACTGCACACTGACAGCAGTATAACATGAAACTAGTAGTTTTGTATGAGCTTGTTGAAAGTGTAGTTTCTCAGCTCCAAATTTGCCACCATACTAGTACAGAAGAACGATACAGAGGTATAAATTCTTCATGTAATGATAGACTTTTGGTAAATATGAAAGATATAAAAAGATAATTGATGTTTACTACTATATCTGTATTTTTCATGTTCTTTTTATTTCAGGAAAATGAAGACATTTTACTGTTTATAGTTGACTACATAGTTACTTGCATGCCATGGTGGTGCAGTAGCAGTAATAAAGCCCTGTTGTGAGTTGTGTTTATTTTGTAATGCCATTCATATCTTGAAGTACTCAGCTTAATTTGGGTGAGGACTAAATGTAAAAATAACTATAAAAAAGAACGATTGTACAGTGTGTAGTTATATCTTATACAGCAATATTAGGTTGCATCTAACCATGACTGCTCTATTGTTTTGATAAATTATGCACTTATGAATTATGGTATAATTATTTCTTATGCTGGCATGATTGCTTCAGTACTTTCATATCTTAAGATTATTATCCTAAAATAATGCCATCACAATCTTGTGACTTTTATTGCCTAATCTGACCTCAGTCTCTTGTATCTTAAAATTTTAAAAGATCCTTCTTAAAGCTTCTATTGGGAACTTTTGATCAATACTACTATTAATAATGTGAAAAAACGGTCCTTTGTAAACAACCCTTTCTGTCAGTTTTCAAGTTGATCTGTTCGAATGAATGCAAGACAGTGGAATTGGTTTATATACGACGCATACATTTATGAAAAGGAAAGAACCACTTGTCTGGAATATTTTCCAAGCTCTCTATTATCCCCAACCTAAACATTTCACAAAAGAATTATACAGTGTGTGTTTTGTGAATGTACTGGAAACCACAGAAAGACCATTTCTTGTAGAGCAGTTTTGACTGTACTCACAAAGGATTACATTCCTCTGTATCTCAACCAGAGTTTGACAATTACTTGAAAAGAAGATATGAATTTTAAAGGGATTAAAATATTTTAGTGCAACATTGAAGATGGGCAAATATTAGTCTATTTTATTGTGTTAATGGTTAAAAATGTTACTTTATTGTACAAGAAAAGCATGTCTGTCGTAAGATCATTCAACATTTTCATGTATTCTGAGAATGTTTTCTCCCAGTGCAACTTTCTTCTCCTAGGGCCCCTGATTGCATGCAGATTAGTAAAGACATAAAATAAATAGAGAGAAATAGTTATATAATGGCCACATTTAAATACCAGAAGTTTGCCAACATATCTTAAACCAGTGTTTCAGAGTAACTTTTATTGCTTTCTATTTTAAAGGTGTAAAAATAGTATGATATGTCTGATATCTAGATTCTGACAGTTGTTGTCAACTCCTAACTTTTTAATAATGACCACTGCACATCAGATGAGATGTTTTATCAACTGTCACATTATGATTGCTTCATGAGAAAGCCAATTTTGTTAAATCCTGCTTTCCAAGATTAAATTTTGACCTCTTTCTTAGAGTCAGAAAATGTTGAATGGCCTTTTTTTAACCCGAATGTGATTTATGTTGGATGAAAAATAAATGACTAAATGCTGTTCTGGAAAGTAAACCCACAGTGAAGTTTTGATTGTCAGGATTCCACCCCCACCCCATCCATTCTGCTGAGGGAAATTCAGCAGCTATGAGCTACTGGTCAAATTACGAGATAGACTACCCATGGTAGCATGGACTGTCCTTCATTTTTTCCTTGAACCTGTTTATTTATACAAAGTCCTACAATTACCTGAATAAAATTTGTGTACATATAGATGACACATTAAAAAATGCTGAATTCTAGAGATGTTTATGAAGATACAGCTAATTGAAAACATTCACGTTTATCTGATTTGAAAATTTTCATAGCTGACTATTCTCTTTATATTTAAAGTCTTTTCCCCTCTTCCCAAGCTGACAATTTTGGACAAGTTTACATTGAGACTTTTATAGAATCATAGAATCACCAAGGTTGGAAAAGACCTCCAAGATCATCCAGTCTAACTGTAACTTTGTATTTGTTATGTGTAAAATCTGCAGCAATAGTTCTTTTCTAACTAATCTAATGCAGGGAGCTGGAATCCTGATGGTAAGAATTTTAGTTTGAGATTGCTTTAACAGGCATTCAGTCTTCATGGCATTAATTTTAATTATAAACTCATTATGTATCTAATTTCATTGCCAATTTTTAAAAAAGTATCTGAAAAGTTTCATGACAATAAAGGTAAATTCTCTGTTAAAGGTAATTAACAATCCCCTCTCTTTTTTAATGTAAAGATGTCCTTTGCTTAGTATTACTGGAAAAAAAAAATAATCAATAAATTAACTCTAAGTTTTCAGTCTTTGAGGCACAGAATTATCTGAAAAGCTGTAGCTTACTAATAGTTATGCAACTGCTTCTAGATCAAAGTATGGACCACTTGGGGATATTTATATGCTTCTAGTAGGCATGATTCCACTGACAGCAATAGCAAGACTCCCATCATCTACAGGTGGCCAAAACTTCCCATATTGGCTTCAGCTGTGCTAGCTTGTTAAATACTAAAAGCTGCCAGAAGTGAGCCTTGTAGAACCTAGACTTGGCTAGATTGGAACTGTATCTTTTTTTATTATTATTTTTTTTTGTATTTACTGTTATTTTACTTTCAAAATGCTAATTTATATTTCTTATTGTTACGTGAATGGCCACGTAGCTACCACTATTTCTGATGTTGAAAGTCAGCATCTTGTTTCTTTGTTAGAAATTCTAGTAACCCCTGGAAGTTTACTCTGAAGTGAAGGGGACTGTTATTACCACAGGCTTCCATTCATGGATACTTATTCAGTCATGCCACTTGAGGCTGTGTCATGCTTAGGTAAAGGTAAAGAAATCTCTTTGCACCACTTCAGATATTTAGAAGTAGCAAGCTTTGAATATGAGAATGCAACATGGGAATGATGATCAGAGAAGAAAAATGCACAGGTAGCATTTATATTTGTGGCAATGTTAGTGACATCACAGCTGATCTAAATCAGAACATTTTCTCTATTTTCTCACACATTTTGTTAGAGTCTGAAAACTTCAACTTAATCAGTGACTACTGTGTGTCTGTTTATGGGTACATCTGCAGAAATGAAGCCCGCATCTCTTTATCCTTATGAGTGAGGGTATAGAAGTCTATTTAAAATGCTGAAAAGAGAGTCCAAGACCGAGGCATGCACCTTCTGTCCTTTCGTGTCTTTACTTTTTAATATATTTAATATATTTTTCTGTAACAGGTTTTCCATACTAAGTTAAGGCCAGAGTTAATATTGCAGTTAGCTTATTTTAGTTTTGAGTTTGAGAGAATTGTTGCTCATATAATGATTACTTTTTGCTTTTCTATTTTGAATGTAACCATCAAAAAAATGTTTAGCTGTTCTCTTCCAATTTTAGCAATTTTTATTTTCTAATCAATATTTTCTATTACACAAGATGCAAGAAAAGAAAAAGATGGAGTTGTTCAAGCACACTTCTGGATCTAGAAGATATCCACCTTATTCTACTGAGGATCTGAGTCTTTTGTTAAACATTCTCTTCCAGGTCAGTGTTTGTCAAAAAAATCCTTGCCATGTCTTGATTTTTGTTGGTTAACATCAAGAATTTTTTTTTATCTGATGTTCTAAAACTCTTTTAAGATAATCAGTTGTCAAATCTACATGAAAAAATAAGCATAGTTATGGAAACTAATGTTTAGTATTACCACAATGAATAGTTTTTTATGATAGAGCACTACGCAAGTTGTCTGCATTCTAATACCTTCACTCAGAAATGAAATGTGTTAACGTTCCTGCAAGTCCTCCCTTCCCTAGTCCTTAAAGCACAGAAAGGCAAATGTTCCAATATAAAAATCTTTCTAAATGTATTAACATAGGTAATTTGTTTCTGCTGCCAAATAGATAGTTGGAATGTGGCAAAGCATTTTCTTCTACTTTAGATTTCCTAACTAAATACTTGGGAATGATAAAATTAACCTTACTAATGACAAGGGAATATTGAAGATTAATTAATTAATGTTTAGAGAGCACTCAGATCTTTTTAGTTCTCTAAAAATAACAGGCACCATATGAGCACTAAGTATATTTTTGTTATTATGTTATTTAGTATTAGTTTTATTTATAGTGCTAGATGTTGCAGTTTTCCATACCCCCAACTTGAGGTATACTTAATGAAGGGAAGAAAGAAGTAAACATTTGCTGGTAGATTCGAAAGTTTTCTTACTTTCTGTGACTACTATTGTGGGAGAACCCAGAATTTGCTCTTAGTTTTTACTGTTGAGGTCAATTTCCTCTTCTTGGTAAATTCCAACTGTTTACTAATCCACTGAACTTGCTGATCTCTTTGGTTAATTAAGTGTTCCACGTGTCTGATTTTACTTTGTTTTTCTCCTTTATTATCTATTTTTTTACAACAACTTCTGCTTCATTCACAATTGCTCAGACCATAGGCTCTCAAAGATGCTTCACAATTTTGAAGTTCCTTTGAAGTTCTGAAAACGTTGGTAATTTTACCGCTTTAATCATATTGATGAATATTGAGGATAATACATTTCTATGCCTTAATTCTCAGTTACGTTACGTGGGCCAGAGATTTTACACCTTCTTCACGCTCCATCTTCCTCGTTGTAAATACTAAAACTGTTTTATGAAGTTATAAATCCTTCCAGTGTAACTCAGAGGCTACGATATAGCGTCATAGACTTCTTGAAATCTCTAACTCTGCGTATTTGTTCTGGTGATAGTTTTACATCTTATCAAATATCTCAGAAAAATATTTAATATTTGGTAGAACCTTCTTTCAAAATTCCCTATACTGAACAGTTCCTTCCTTATTAAGTTAAAAAAAATATGCATCTCTGAGAGCTTTATAGAATTTAAGAAAAAGAGGCAGCACACCAGCTTTTACATTCCATTTATGAAAACCATTTGCCACTGCTCTGAAACTCTCAGATCTATGAAACCAACAGAGTTGCTCTGCACAGTTTATGATTTTATTTACCTCTTCCTGCTTTTAATAACTTACTATGCAACCATGTAAACATGTGGCACAGAACTATTCCCAAAGGGAACATCCCAGTAGCAAGTCTTGGATCCCTTCAGAACTCACTTCCACAAACAACTCTGGTTGGTCTCTCTGCAACTTCCTTTTTTGAAAATAGAATATTTTCATTTTTCAGCAGGTTTGCAATAAATTGACACTCTTTCTTCCAGACCCAAATTGTCCCACCAGTGATCTCTGGCATTAGCATTCCTTTTCTGCTTCATCTTTGCCACCATGCCATTCAAATACTGTCTTTTGCTTTGCCTTATTGTCTTGTCATTTTCTTTTGGTGCAGTCTCACCGTGACTCTGATCCAGGCTCTGAAGACGCATAGTCCTTGCCACATGCTGATCCCGATTCCTTTCCAACTGCTTTTATCTCTGTTTTCTGGAATTTATACTCTTAGCTTATTCAGCAGTTCTTATACTGTATCTCTGATCAACATGCACATCATCAGCCTCTGTTCACTTCATATAGAAATCTTACAAAGCTTCGAACTGGTCCATAGCTGCTATTTATTGGTTCCTGAATCCCTCAGATTTTGTAAGTTTTATTTGTGGCATATGTTTAATTATACTCTTTAATGAAACAAGGCTATCTCCTGCATGGGCCTTTTAACTTTTGATACTAACCCAGTTGTTCCCATTCCCCTGTGTGGCATTCTAGATTCTTTAGAACTGTACATACTCAAAACATTCCAAGTCCTCCAATTTCATTCTTTCCTTAGGCATCTGCCATTTTATCTAATAGCCAATGAGAAAGCTACTAGTAGGTGATGGGATTTCATACAGGTTATAATTTCTACCCATACAAAAACAGCTTCACTAAACTTTAAATAAGTAAAATATAAACCATTAAGAGACAGGACATTTTACTTTCTGATATGGAATTATTGGGAGTGTGATATACAGGCAAAGTCCTGTTTCATGGGAGGAAGCAAAAATAAAGTTTCAGCCTAATCCATATTTACCCAAACAGTATATTTGTGCTTGCACATGTGTATATATGCTTCTGCTGTAGAAGTGTTAGTTTGGATCAAGAGCTGTGTTTTCCTTGCAAATATATGTAATACCTTTTTTGCATAAAGAGAGTAGTATCCTCCAGGGGCCTGAGGGTTTTTTTTTTTTTTTTTGACTTCTCTTTATGGTGTATTTAGACTCTTGCTTAAAGGGAGTTTTTCTTTACAGGTGGATCAAACAGAGGAAAAGAGATGTTGCTATTCTGAGTGTCGTTCCAGTGAAGATACAAAGGTGTAGGTTACTTCCTAAAGAATATCAGACTGTAACTTAAGTTAGTTTTGTCCCCTTTGCAAGTGGGATCCCTCACAGAATTGTATCTACCTAGAAAAAATAGCTGCCTCTTACACACCCAGTTGATGCTCTATCTGAGCAATCTCTCTCTGGACTTGGTGTAAACAGCCATAGGGGACTTGGACATAAATCAGATATCTATATTCAATACATGCACCTGAAAACTGTGTCAGCTGTCTCAGGCAACCAGTTATGGCTCTCTGTGTGATATTGTTGCCCCAGGATTAACAGAGCTAGGCAGTTCAGGAGTTAACCCTGGTTCAGAAACAGTGTTCCACATAAGCCCAAACAAGGGGTCAATATGGTACATTATCTTCAAATGTGGAGTCATACTGCTCACATAAAGGCAGTTTGACTGCTTTGAGAAAAAGCACAGTACTGCTCCACTTCATGGAGTGAAATGGGGGCAGACCACTTTGGTCCCACCTCTCCTATTCCCTCCCTACCTCCGAGGGATGAAGTAGCCATGAGGATGGGGTGCCAGATCCCTACTGAGGTTTCTGTGGTTCATTGCACCATTAATTCCTCTCTGCAGAGTGATACCACCATTAGTTGTGCAGAAGAATGAGCTCTGATGTTAAATCTTTCGCCTTCCCATTTGAGTTAGAGATTCATGACTATGAACTAAAAAGAAAATCAAAGTAAATTTGGCATAAGAGGCTGGATATGCCGCTCTTGTCCTTCAGATGCCAAAATACTAAGGTCAGAACATAAGATCTAGATCAAATCCTTACTTTAATGGATCTTAGAATAACCCTTATGCGATATGTCAGCAGAATTTCATTGGCAGCAGAGGAATGGTACAAGTTTATAGGAACTGGGAAAATGCCCATTGCTCTCCTGTGGTGTGGAGACTCTAAAAAAAATATATATTAGATAGGTGTTTATCCTTTATACTCATTAGGATCATCTTATGTCCACTGCATGTACTGTATAACGTTACATCAGAGTTTTACATGCAAAGACTGTAATACACCTATACATCATAATGTGGTACAGTGCAAAGTGCTCTGGCTAACTTTAAGTGTGTTTTGTCTGGGCACCAGGAGGGCGCAACTGCATCAGCACTCTCCTGCATCCCTGCTAATAGCTTCCTTCTCTGCAGAGCTAATTAGCTCAGTGAGGGAGCAGGGGATACTGGCATTGGGACAAACTTGTTCACAGCAAGCTTAGGTGGTTCTGAGCAGCATTTAATGTTGCTGTCCAGTTTTTAAGTTAGCAACGCTTGCTGGATTAGCCTTAGTGCTAAAAGAATGTAAATCCAACAAACTCACTCTAGGAACCACTCAGTGTTATTGAGTGACTTCTGCAGGATTTCTTCTATAAACTGGTGATGCAAAACAAATGTCAAGATATTCATATTAGTAAGTATTATTGTGCCCTTAAAAAAACTCAGTTCCTTGTCTGCAGGCTGGCAGTAACTGTGCTGAGCTGGGGAATGTGAGACATAGCCTAAAAAAAAAACCAAACCAGCTGTTGGAGGAACAATGTAACAAAGAGCAAACAACCAAAGAATAGCAAATATTCCTTGAATTCCTTGTGAGACAGGTTTTACAAAGGTTTGTTGCCTTTTCATCTGCTATTTCAAGCTGCACAGTTCCTCTCTGTACCTGCATGTCTGACATTTGTTAGGCGCTTCTAGAGCTGGAGCATTTCACTCAGAAGTGTTTAGATTTGTATCAATAAAGAACAGCTTTCATTCTTTCTCAATCCATGTTGGCATATGCAAAGCAAATTGAAAGCTATGATCAGCGTAATAAACTGAATCGTCTCTCTTTCAGTCAGCCATTACCTTGCTTTATTTTGTTGGGGATTTTTTTGTGTGTGTTTTTTTTCCACTTTAGGCAAACAATTTATAATGTTTACTGAGGCTTGTGCTGATATCCTTCAACAGTCTGGGCAAGTCTACCTTTATTCCGGCAGACACAGAGAATAAGCACTTGGTGCACAGTGCGTGCAAACCCCTTTGCAACCTAAGATTATTTGTTCTCTGACTGTTCTAAGATAATTAAGGAGCATTGCATGTTTCTCAATTAATGATTCCTCATTCAGCTGGGGATCTTTGATGCTAATTTGTTTTAATCAGGACAGAGGCTGCTAAAAAACTAAACAATTCAGTGAAGAGGAACTAGGAATTTTTAATCAAGTGGAAAAGATCTAAATGCTGTGAGGGATACATCCATCATAAGTTTTCACTTCTTGTTCATTTAACTTTGTTCTTTCAGGTCTCATAAAACAGTGCGTTAATCAGTGCAAGGAAGTTTGTTAAGATGGAGAACACGTGGTGTACTTTTTTCTCTAGCCAATGTGAACACTGCTGCAGAAATGAGGACTTTGAAGAGCTGTGCTCATAAAAAGCTTTCACCACAGGTCCTTAGCTTTGCACTAAAGTTATAGCTTCATGTTTTCATAGAATCATTAAGGTTGGAAAAGACCTCTAAGATCATCTAGTCCAACCATCTAGTACCACCAATATTGCCCACTAAGCCATGTTCATCAACAAGGTTTTATCAAGCATTGCATAGAAAGCTGGCAGTTTTATTTTTTTCTTGACATTGGAAAGTCATTGGAAAAAAAAAATTCAGTTTTTTCTGAGGGATAGGGTACTCCCCATTTAAATGTTAATTTTTTAAATTATTTTGGTATCGTGGTACATGCATAAGTTGGGCAAAGCAACCTTCTTTATTATCCTGTGCATGGAATTTGTATTTCAAATGCTGCAGTCCATGCTACACGAAATCACATGGTTTATGAGTAGAGCATGTGTATGTTTGATAAAAAAAAAAAAATAGGTTTTATTTCTAAGTACATTTATTTATAGCACTGAGGCAAAAGCACTTCACAGCTCTGACTGCCCCTGCTGCTTTACCACAACAGTCTTCATGTCTCCCACGGTGCAAGAAGTACCAATGTGAACCTTCTGTTCATGTGGTTTCAGCAGAGATGGTGTGTTGTGAGCTTTGGCTTCCAGAGTCCTCAGCCAGCCTGGAGAGCTGGAGCCATGAAGGACAGCTAAGTCCAAAAAGCAGTTCTTCCCGTATGAGCAGAATTTGACAACTATTCAATTAAATTTTAGGTGCTAAAGTATTCCCAGATCAGAAAGAGAAGAAGTTAATGACTTCATGGTTTTTAGTGTTAGGAAAAACATTCTCATATTGCAAATTCTCATGTGAACTCCAGCATCCTCTGAAGAACTGCTTTTAATGCATGAATTCTGCTTTGGACATGTACCTAACCTTTCAGTCGGTTCCCAAAGAAGTGCTGTGTATGTCCCTAAACAATGCCAAAACAAGGTAGAGAGCCAAAAAAAATCTAACTGGCTTCCTGCCCCTTGTCCTTCTTGCTTTAAGACTGTGAGCCACTGTGTTTATTATGTAGCTTTGGAGTCCAAATCAGCAGGATAATCGCACCAATAAATTCAGTATGATCTATCTTAAGGATGAGTTTCATGCAATATAATGGCAGTAAACTATTAATTTTCTAAAGCAAGCTTAAATATACCAGCACTCTCAGAGTAGAAATCTATATGTTAGATACCTCCTATAAAAACGGAAGCAGAGCTGTTTAAGAGTTTCCTATAGAATATATATTTTTTCACTCAAAAGCTTTATCTGTACTGTGAAATGCAGTTCAGATGCTTGAACCTATGTTAATTAAAAGATCAACATTTTCCTTTCTTCAGTGAGTGCCCTGCTCTTTTAGTCTTCGAGATGGCTCTCCCATGTGCAAAAAAAAAATGAGCTGTAATTATGTCCAGCTCAAGGCAATCTGAGGATCTAAAATATCCTGCCAACCAGTGTGTTCTCAATCTGCCTTGTTAGTTCACAAAATTGTGCATGTGCCTTTGCTGCATTCTCAAACTTGATAATGTCACATTACTGGGACAGGAAGCATTCCCTGATCTTATCTGAAGCGACACTTGCAATTTCAAGTTCTAGCTTGATGAGATCACATTGTCAGGGCTCCATGTAAGTGTGATCCTTCCTGATTTGCAATTGTATCTGTTTTGAACGATCTTTACACTGTTCAAGCAAAAACATATGATAATGTATTTTGTCAGATGCGAGGATAATGAAAGGGTGATTTCATGTTTCCACTTTTAGAAAATCTAATTCATGTGATTTAACTCTGTCGCCTTTCTTACCAGTTCCATCCCATCCATCTAATTCTGTTGGTACCTGGAAACGGAGGTGCTCACAAAATATGAGCACGTCAAGGTAGCTCATCCACTTCATAAAATATGTGAGCCTTATTACCTTTAAACCTCTATAATTCCATGAAGCTCAGGGCTATGAAGTGGTTTGCACATGCTAGAGTTGTTAGAACATATATTATGCTTTAAGTAAAAATATTTAACAAAGTGAAGCATGTAGAGTTGAAGAATACTCAAATACCTACATTATGTTATTGGCAAGAAGGAAGTCTGTAACAGTTAACATCAGGAGACTGAAGTCACTTTTCAAATGTTTTTATACTTGATACTAATTTTCTTCAGTAGTACAGCGTATTGGAAGGAAAGAACTATTGGAAGTGCTGTATTTCCCTTTTTACTGTGTAGATTAATGAAAATTAGTACAACAAGTAAAAACAGAAGAGGGAAGAAATACTGCATATGGGTAACATATTAAGACTTCAGGAGTTTCTAAAGAGAACAGTGGTGGTGAGGTAGAAACTCTTAGGCCTTCAGTCCCTGTTTAACATACATTAACACAGAGTCCTACATCAATGCAGACAAAGAACAAGCTTTGACTTCTGATTTAACAGTAAGATAGCAAGTTTATTAGACTGAATTATGACATACAAATGTCATGTAACCAGCAAAATTAACCACATTTATTGGAGCAGTTTAAACTACTACTGAGCCCAAAAGTGAAAATGTATTTGTTCCATTTAAAGTGCAGAAAGTGGAAGGCTGTATGATCCTAGAGTTTTTGACTTCCTCACTGAGGGACAGTGATGTTGGAAGACTGAGTGGTAATAGAAGATTTTCTTTGCAAGGAGTTTTGAAATACTTACAGAAACTTTGACAATTCTTTTTTTTCTTCCAGCTGATAAGAACGTCATTCCTAAATAGTGATATCCAAGACAGATGAAACACAATTTCCAATTTATTACAGTTATTCCCATATTGCCACAATAATTGAATCCTTCCTACTACGATTAGATAAATAGGCAGTTTTGTTGTATATCACATAATGATATATGACCCAGATAAATCACTAAAAATTAAATGTAAAGTACTGCATTTGGACTGACTAATGCTAGACAAATGCTATTTATTTAATAATGAATTCAGGGCCAAAATGCATTGTATTATAAGGGAAGTGACAGTTCTGCCAAAACCCTACACAACTTGCAAGATGCAGGCTCATGTGAGATTACTGTGTACTCTGCTGACTAAGAAAAAGAAAGGACAGAATTAGGTTATAGTGATGCTACCATATATACTGGGCCATTCCTGAGATGAGAGATGTGTATGCAGTGCTGCCTCTGTGTGTCATCATGTTCTCCAAGTTTTGGTAGTAATTTTGGGGCAAATTAGGCAAATGCCTCTCTCTAGCAGCATAGGATCTTAAAGATGTTTTGCTGAAAATCATCGTGTTGTATTTACTGTGAAGCTACTGTTGTGGCTTAACCCAGCAGAGAGAGCTCAGCACCAAGAAGCCTCTTGCTCATTCTGTCCGAGTGGGACAGGAGAGAACTGGGAAGGTGAAAGTGTAAGACCTCATGGGTGGAGATGAAGACAGTTTACTTGGTAAAGTAAACACTGAATTTGGAAGCAAAGCAAAACAAGAAATCTGTTTGCCACTTCTTCTTCTTTGCCACTGAGCTGGCAAGTGTTCAGCCACTCCTATGAAAGCAGGGCTCATCACACATAACAGCTTCTTAGGAAGATAAATGCCATCACTCCAAACATTCTCCCAATTCCTCTTTCTTTACCTCAGCTCTAATTGCTGAGTATGATGTCATAAGAGGCATCCCTTTGGCCTGTCTGGGTCAGCTATCCTAGCTGTGTCCTCTCCCAGCTCCTTGTGCATGAGCAGCCAAAATGTCCTTGGCTTTGTGTAAGCACTTCTCAGCAGCAGCTGAAACACTGGTGTGATATCACCACTGTTTTCATCAAAAATCCAAAAACCAGCTTCATGTGAGCCTCTACAAAGGAAATTATCTCTAGCCTAAAATCATGACAGGTATTCATATAATCATAGAATCATTAAGGTTGGAAGAGATCTCCAAGATCATCCAGTTCAACCATCCACCTACCATCAATATTTTCCCCCTAGACCATGTCCCTTAGTACAGCATTCAAATATTTCTTGAACACCTCCAGGGACAGTGACTCAACCACCTCCCTGGGCAGCCCATTCCAGCATCTGAGCACTCTTTCTGAAAAGAAATTTTTCCAAATACACAACCTGAAATTCAGATTAAAACATTTGAAGGAGAAAACTTTTTTTTCTTGTAACTCAGTGTGATTTTGTATTTATTCCTATAGTAATGTTTAAGTCTTATGACTAGATAGCCTAAAATGTTATTAAATGGAAACAACAGCCTCCAACCTACTGCCTGGTCAGCTAGATTTTTATTGTTTAAAACAGCTTAACCTTTCACTACTGTTTTATAGTGTATATATAGAGCTTATTCTAAACTCCTTTATTCTTAGACTGAAAGATGCACTAAATGCATGGATTTCTAAAAGTACTGTGCTTGAAAATCTGCATCCTATGGAAACATTTGAACTAATCTGTTCTCAGCCTAAAGACAGTTAATCTTTAGCAATGATCTAGGGGAAAATACAAAATCTCTGCTGGTAAATATTGCAGATGACATAAAAATTAGTGGAGTGGTAAATAATGACAGGACAGATCATTTCTATATTCTGGATTTGCATCATTCCATAAGGTGAGCTCATCTGAACAATAAGTACTTTTAATACAGCCAAAGTCATATACGTGGGAGCAAGGAATTCCAATCACACATACAGGGTAGCAGAAAAGTACCCTTGAAATACAGTGGTACTGATGAAGATTTAGAGTTGGTGATGGGTAGAGTCTGAATGAGCTCCCAGTTCAATATAATGGCTAGGAGAAAAGCATTCACTTTGACTGGGTAAGCAGCGAATGTCAAGCAGAAGCAAGCTGAGTTCATGGTATGGCTGAGATAATTGCTAGCATTCTCAGTCCAGATCGTGTTTTCACCCATTAAGAAAAAATCTGAAAAATAGCAAACGTTCAGAGAGGAACAAAAAATGATTCCGAGCTTGTGGAAAATCACTCCAAGAGTGTGCAGTTTTTTAAGAAGCAATCTACCTAATTAATCTAAGATAACGTTAATAGGTGAACTGATACCCGTGTTCAGCATCTACCTAAAATAGCTGTTTTACAATTCTGAAGAAATGTGAATACATCACTAAAAAGCATAACAGTACCCAGTGAATAGAAGCAGGAGCTAAACAAATATGGACCTAAAATAAGTCACGCAGTGCTTTAAAACTGAGGGTGATTGATTACCAGAACAATTTACTGAGGATCAGAATGTATTTTCCCACACTGATTATCTTTTTGAAAAATGTACTATTGTTTAAACAGAAGTTAATTTAAAATAGATTATCGTAACAATCCCTTTGGTTTTACAATCCATTAAAGAGACATTACAAATCTCCAAATATGACCCAGAATGCAGATTTTTGTTTGAAGAAGAGGATGTTTACAAAATGAAAGACCTATAGGAATATATGCTTGATTCGTTCTAAATCTCCAGGAGAAGTGTTTAAAAGAAATAAGAAATCTCCAGTGATAGCTGCAGCCCAAATATTATGCATCAGAATTTTAAAGGGAAACTAGAAAAACAGTGACACGAGTTTCTTATAACTGTCTAAGCTGTCCAAAAATACAAAGGAGAGAAGCAAACTGGGGAAGCAGGGAACTAGGAATTGAATGCAGTAGTAACATACTTATTGGCACATTGCTTATAGTGCATCCTGTTTATTGCCCTCTTAAAGATGACTTTCCCCTTATTTACCACCAAGATATAGCTGAGATTGTGGCATAAAACTGTAGGCATTAGACATGAGATTTTTGATGTGACTTTTTTTTGAAATAGTGGTATAGATGCTCGTGTTTCTGTGGCTTGTCACGTGAAATAAATGACAAAAAACATTAGTGAGACATTAGGAAATGTTTGACTTTCTCTGGTAATGCTCTGTAGTAAGTCATGTGAAAGAACTGCTTCCATTGCTGAAGACTCAGAAAGTAAAAGATATTAGCATGATAATGACACTGGGAAGGGTCAAAAGATGGAGAAGTAATGAGAACAGATGTGTCGGAAGAATGAATAGGTGTGGTTATTAATTGCAGTGGAAGAGGCAAAAATGTAGATTCTGGCAAGGTTTAGAGGGCAGGTGGAGGCTGAATATGATGCAATAGAGGACAGATGAGAGAAGAACACATTTGGATAAGGCAAGAGAGAAAAAGAAATACTCTACCTGCATGTAGCCTTTATTCTTTTTTACAGGGTAACACCTCATTCTGCTACAGGATGAGCTCAGGGACAGAAAAGGAAAGAGAGCTGCCAAAATGCAAGCTGTCTTTGTCTGCCAGGTATAGCTTTCCAAAAACTGCTCACCTCAGTCGATTCAAGGCACTGTGAATCTCAGAGCAAGTGATGATAAGTGCAATGGCTGAGCTAGCTGTGGGGAAAGAAAGTGTTTAAGTACATAAATTTATGGAAAATGCTTTTCTCAGATTCAAAAATGGGAAAAGCTACGAGAGGTTCATCAGTTTATTTATCTCCTCTTATAACCATCATAATGTGCTCAAGGCCAGGCTGCATGGGGCCCTGGGCAACTGATCTGGTGGGGGAAGCCAGCCCACAACAGGGTGTTGGAGCTCGATAATCTTCAAGATCCCTTCCAACCTAAGCCCTCCTGTGATTCTATGATTAATACTGCTAAGTAACAAGAATGTATGTAATCTAGGGGCAGGGATCTCATCACAACAGCCCTGGCATCGAAGTGAGTACGTATGTTGGCTTTATGGCACTGTTATCTGTAATACTTACCTAGTCGTTTTTCTGGTTGAATTCCTACAGGAAAGTAGTAAACCTAGAAATGCGGTGAAGATGAGAGGGTATGTATATATACTTTAATGGCAAGGTCTTGAACACTGATGTAATAGAAATAATTACCCAAATATCTTTGACACTATCATCAAAGACACCCAATAGCAAAGGCTTTGGTTATTTAGTATAGGCTCCCACATTTCAATTAAAGTTCAAAGAAATCTTTCCTTCTTGGATGAACGGAAATGAGTTATTGATATACCTATGAAGAGAAGGAACTTAAGATATTAGTTTTACCAGCTGATACTGGGAAAGTATTTCTTTTCAATAACCCATTATTTTCTTTTTCTATTTGCCAGGGCCTCAGTTCAGCAAAACATTTAATTGTTTGAGGTAACTTACTCTGCTCAACAAAACACACTGTTTTGTACTTACCCACATGTCCCATTGACATTAAGCACATAAAGTTAAGCACACAATTAAAGGCTTAGCTGAATTGGAGACAAAGCTCTTTATAAAAGGTGCTGGCTGCAAAGAGAAAATGAGCAAGGGTTCACTTCTACTTAGTTGTGCTTTACAGCTGGATCTGTGTTTAAAGATCTGGTATGCAACCTAAAAAGAAATAGTTAATCCTTATTCCTCTTGCAGGCTCTACCCAGAGCCTGCTGCAAAGGAAAGCTGATTGGAAAATGAGGATTTTACCACTGGCACATCTAGAGCCACAGCTCTAGTCACCCAGTTACTGTAGGCCGCAACCATATTGCTCAAACCTTATAAGCTCTTCTTTGTGTCTGGAACTGAGAAACCAATAGCAGCTGCCTGCCCAGCTACCTGGGCCAACAACCTGTGCTCAGTGAGATTTTATGGAAGCTGGTATTCCTGCAAAAAGATGTCTCAGGTAGTGCAAAGTCAGGAAGGTAAAACCTTCTCATAGGCATCCTTTTACATCGGGAAATCTTAACGTCCATTTCACATTGTTCTCTCACTTCTTAGATTTCTTATTTAGACTCCAATGTGATGCAGACCCATCACCATGGTTAGACAATGTGGTTCATAATTCTGAGGATTAAACTGTTGTCACGTCTTGTTAAGTGTTTGGAAGAGATAGTAATTTTCCTTTCTGAACTGTCACAATCATTTTTCCCTTAAAATCCCTATTATCTGAGCATATATGTGTTATCTTTAGACCTCATGTCGATCTCATAGCCATTTATTATTGCTGTTATTAATTTTTGTCACATATCAGTTTGGGTTTCATATCACCTACAAGTACTTTCTTGTAATAAACAGTGTTACTGACGTATGCTTATCTAATTTGATAAACAAATGGATACAGGAGAATCTCTGTGTTACAGTTGGATTCAGATAAATAGTTTTTTCAGCACTGCTGTGAGCAGAAGTGACATTTTTGAACCAAAATTTAATAGAAAGCGAGTGGAACAGCTGACTCCTGAATTTTTTGTGGAGATAAAATGAAACTTCAGTCTTCAGACAGTCCTATCATTGATTTTAGTCTTTTATCTCCCATGAAAACATCCCCCTCAAAAATCATTTAGCTGTGGATTTAGCAAAACAGAAAGCAGATTTTGTCTGTTTTCAAGCTACCCCAGTAATACAGTTATCTGACTTTATTAGGGCATACAGATGCTCACTGGAGAACAAACCCACTTCTAAGCTTATTTAACCCATTTCTTCCCTGACAGGAGAAAATATATTTTATGTATATATTTGCCAAGTCATACAGAAAGAGCATGTTGCTGGGAGCAAAACAGCCCCTTCCTCCTCCCCCCCCCGCAAAAAAAAAAAAAAAAAAAAAAAAAAAAAAAAGTGGAATAAGATGGAATATGAAGCAAAATGTAATATGCAGTTTCCATAGTCTAAAATGATGGGTTCCGTGCAGCTCCATGTTTCATTGTACTTCTGCTGCTGACAGCATAACACTATTCTTCCCTTCTCCCTCCTGTTTTCCCTCCTTACCTGTGATACTTGGTCTGTTGGAGCCATTCTGTTAAAAAGAAGAGAAGGTTCTGTGTCCTGCCCGTGCCACAGACTGTGTGAAGAGACATGCTGCCAATGGCATGTCCCTTAGTTGTGCCAGCCTTATTACTCAGCTCTGTCAGATATGTGGTAGTGGATATCAGGCATGAAAGCCTTAGGGTGTGGAGGATGCAGATTCCATGTACAGGTACCCTGGATCAAATTGAGATGGCCAGGTCTTTTCTTCCCTGCCGGAAGCAGAGTCCAGAAATCTCAGAGTACTATTGGACAAGAGTAAGGGAAGTCTGAGATCTTAACTGCACAAACAGGAGCACAATGTAGCCTTGATGTAGCCTTGACATTGCTGCATGGATTTGTTAGGTCTGCTTTGGCTTGACTCTACCACAAGAGTAGGCCTTTAATGTGGGCTTTGCAGGTGGTGCTATCAGGAATGTGAAGAGACTCAAGCAGGGGAATGAATTTGTGGATGCCTTGTATGATAACAAGGAAACAGGATAAAAGCTTCTCTCTAGTTTCAGATGAACACAGGAGGGAGGAAGAGAGGAAACAGGATTTGCTTATGAATGCGTAGCAAAGCCTGAAGCAAGTGTACTGGATGAAGGAGCAGAGAATCTATTTGCATTAGCTCAGCTGTGTGTGGTTATGTTCATCTAGTAATTGGGCAAGTAAAACCTTCGGGAAGTCTTTCCCTAAGAGCAAGTTAAATGAAAGGCAGCAGCCACAGAGTGAATGTGTGCAGAGAAGTGGAGGAGGAGGAGGAGGAGAAGGGTAAAGGCTGGGTGTTGGTGTTCTGTGCAGCAGGGTGGGAAACTGCTGTTCTTTGGCAAAGTGTCTGATCTCACAGTCACCTGCCGTCCACCAGGGCACCCAGGTCCTTCTCTTTGGGGCTGCTTTCTGAGAGGTCACCCCCAAGTCTGTACTGGTGATGTCACCATCTTCCCAGTTTGTACTAGAGCCAGCTGGCTGGTTTGAAGGTAAAATTTTGAGAAAGCCAACTATTGGTTTCATTTTGATAAACTATCTATTGTACATCGTGTGCTAATTGTAACAGAGCTCGCTTGCTGCCTGTCCCTGCACATGCTTCTCAGAGCTGCACACCACTGCTCACTGCAACTGGTCTCACAGAGCACAGCAGCTGGTGCTGCAAACAAAGAGGTTATTGAGCATTTCTGGTGGTGGGCACTGCTCTGCTGTCTGGAGCTGAGAGAGCCACAAGATGATTCAGTGTTTGTTGATCCCCCCATTGCTCTCTGCTCCCTGTCCTGAGGTTGAACCCCAGCTTTCAGAGCTGCAGGCTTACCCCTCAAAAAGCCCTGGGACAGCTGCTGGTTGTAGCTCTGTGCTGTTAGAACAGCATGGGCTGAAGCCAGCCTCCAAAAATCACTGATGGAGGATCGTGTGTATGTCCATGGGGACGTACACACCCATACTTCTTATCTCTCCCTGTGCAGGCAAAGCACAACGACAGGGAGCAGCAAAAGCTGGGAGCACAGTTCCCCCTCTGTGCAGAGCACAGACTGCTCCTGGCTTGCCCATGCCATTTTGTTATGTTTTGTTTCCCCTCATCTAACCCCTTACAAAAAAAAAATTACTGAAGAGCTCAAAATCCTATGGGCAAGCTGTTCTGCTCAGTGCTTTGTTGCAGCCCATGTTTGCCTGTGTGCAGTGAGCTCAGTGCCTGAGCTGTGCACAGAACATGACAGACCTCAGAGCTGTACAATGCTGAGATCATTTCAGGGATGCAAAAATAACAGCCAGGCAGCAGAAATCTCTGACAGTCAATACATAACCAAACTGGTGGAGGGAGAGTGTACATGGATGCTGTATGTAAAATATAACGTATTGGTTTTTTTGTTTTAAGCCAGATAGGCAGTTTCCATGGACACCCATTTTTGCCTTATAGTATGTTTCCTTTTATTAAATATGCATAACCAGGCTTGTACAGGATGTGAAGTCTGGTGGTTGATTTTCTTTACATTGTCACTGGGGAATTACTAATAGACAAGCAGATTTCTGAAGACGTTTAGTATAGTTTTACCTTCCTGCTACCAAAGATGGCTTAACCCATAGGAAGCCAACAAGAACAAAGTGAAGGCAAATTCCTGTATGCGATGTGAAAGGCTCATCTTTCTTAGTAAGACCCATTTTCTTTTCCACCATCTAACCTTTTTTGTTTGTTTGTTTTACCTTTTTCCTTAACCTTGATATAACAAATAGTTATTACTGACAAGATCTGAAGTGCTGGCCTAGGCACTGAGTTACACAGTATGTAACTGAAGAGAAAAAGTAGAGATGGGTTGGGATCTATTCTGTAGTATTCTTACTTCTTAGTGCAGAGTTATTTATTTCTGCTCGTTGATAAGAAGGAGCTGTAGGCTGCACTTTTCTGCGGCCTTCCTTCTGGTTCCCTGTTAGCACCAAAGCAGCCGCACAGTGTTCTCAGCTCGAGCACTGCGCTCTTAGGATATCTGACCTGTACTTATCCTATACCTCAGATGAGTGGTTATGAAAAAACCACTACAGAAACTTAGCCCCAGCCTCAGAGAGGGGAAAAAGCAAAGAAGAGGTAAAGTATTTTCATTGATGTGATGGTAGTTCTGGACAGTCAAGGAAAATGGAGAAAAAATGGTCGTACTGTTCTTTTTTTCCTTTTCTTTCTTTCTTTCTTTCTTTTTTTTTTTTAACTCCAGATTCCTTCTTTAAACTAATTTCTTTTCTGATGTTCAGGGGCAGCAACAGGTGCCAAATTCAGCAAGTTTATTAAAAGCTATTGATCCCACACTGTCCTGTGTCCAGGGCCCACCTGATTATCCAGTTCAGATTCATACACCTTTTTACATTATTGCAGCCTTCTGAAATCAGGGAACATAAATTTCTCTGTCAGATTTAATGGTGAGAGCATTGCCAGCGTCTCACTGATGTGCCATTTAGAAGAAAGAAGGGGAAAAACATCAGGATTATTCTATCAACTTCACTTTTCCCATTAAGAGGGAAGAGTATAGGGCAGATTCCCCACAAATGTCATCGCTTACATCTGCTTATACTGCAGAGTCTCCTACCTGAAACCTCTCGCAAAGTTTTTGTCCATTAGCTCATTTTTTATCAGGGCCATTTTATATTATCTTGGGCACTGTACTGAGCAGCAAACTACGAAAGCCAAGAAGCAGAGCAAAGGGCAGGTGGCAGAGAGGCTGATGCGGAAGGAGGTGACTCATTTGGCATTTCATCCTGATCAGATTAGTACATTTAATTTAGATGTTGGAATCTGACGACTTCTGACACTTCTCATGGCAGACAGAGGAAAGGTGGATGGAGGAGAAAACGCCGTGCCACTCGGAGGGAGCAGGGCAGAAAAGATTTGTTGCCAATTCTTTTGTATCGCTACACTGGCAAACGCAAAATAATTGCTCGTATAGTCACTTGGATGTGGCTAAGGAGCAGGTTATACAGGGTTCAGTGCATGTCCTTTCTGGCAGAGAGGAACGGGCCTGGGAACGCATCTGCAGAGATTGCATAACTCTGTCTTCATGACAGACAGCGATCTGAGTATGTGTGTCCTTGGTGGCCTCAGTTCCTCCTCTAACGCAGCAAGAGCTGAGTCCTCTAGTGTTGGTGGCCTAACCAGGTGTGTGATCGTGTGCCTGCAGATCCTGCTATAAATCATAGCTGAATGAGAGTCAGGTAATTTTTATATAAGGCAGAAAAGGATTCTGCATGGTGAAGCCTCAAATTCAATGCCCCAGAGCTACTGACCAGAGTGTGAAAAGGACCAAGAGAGGGGTTTTTATCCCACACACCTGCTGCTTACCTGCCTCGGGGAGCTCCCTTGTGCATCCTGCTTTTACTGCTACTGCAGTGGTTTGATCAGCACAACTCCCTCATGGTGCGTACGGACACGGTGGTACCTGCAGCATTGTGCATGCAGAGATCCACACCAACACCCGGGCTTTAGGAGGTGGTCTGCTGTCTGCAGCTGCCAGTGCTCCGTGTGATTAGTCAGCCCTAATGCTGAACTCTGCAGATTAATGTGTTGCTCTTCTCCCATTATATCCCTTCACCATGAGGCAGCCTATCTCTTGCATCAGTAATGACCAGCTGCAGAGCCTCAGGGCTTTCTCTAGCCGCTTTTAACTGATCTAGCACTTCTTATTTTTTCCATGCTCTGCCCTTTCCTTGATTTGTAAATTCCCCAATGGCTTTAATCAAGCGATGTTGAGCCTAGCAGCTCTGGCAAGTTTTCTTTTGTTTTAATAAAAGGTGAGTTTGTTCCCCGGGCAGGTCTGCCAGCTCAATTTCAACCACTGCACATTTGTCTCTATGGAAGGGGCCTCCCATCTCACAACCATAAGCAATGCAATATTCTAGGTGAACTCCTGCAACCTGCCCTTTCCTGTTTGGGGAAAAAATGGGGCTTTCCCATCCAACTTCACTGGGGTCAGTGTTTTGCTTCATTCACAGCTTCCTTCCTTCCGGCTGATGGGCACAAAGGAGTTGGTTGTATGGGTGGTGCTCAGCCTCAGGCACAACTGGGAAACTGGGAAATGTCCTTCATGTTGTGGGGTTAATATTCCCCAGACAATCATAACGTTTGAACCTGCAAAGCCTGTGTTAGGTACCCCTGAGATCTTGTTTTTTGCTGCTCTTAGCTTCTCCCTTTTCCAGGCATTTGAAATGTATAAAGTAAACAGATTCCTTGAAAAAAAATAAGGGGAAGAGAACAAAACTACTCACAGTTTTGGTCAGTGTAGGCCCATGCATTTAGTTAGTTAGATATTTTTACTGTTATTTCAAACTCTTCCTGAGGTATTACCTTTGCAGAAGGTCCTAATATTTACAGCCTGCCACATTACTTATGAAATTATGAACTGTGGAGACTGAGAAGCTGAAGTAATGTGGACTTTTGCAAATCCTGTCTTTCCCTGCAACTAGTACTTGCATTCCCTCTAGGTTATTTTGTTCCATCTGTCAAGGTTGTTTTAAAAACCATACCTGGATTTTTATATGTCATTTTTAAAGTTTCCAGATACCGGTGAAATCAGGAAGTTCAGAGGTAAGGCTAATTTATGAGAAGAGCTTCCAAAATTTAGACACTGGAAGTGTGAAAACTGCTATTAAAAGCACCTCTGCAGTGCATCCATCCCTGTACAATAAGAATTACAATGAGAAGTCAAAATAAGTTCAAAATAGAGTGGTTTCAGGCTAGGGAAATCAAAACAGAATAGTAAGGAATCCAGCATTGCTCTGGTGTGAGAAATCATCAAAATTTATAATGTGCAGTAATTTTTTAGTTCTACATGATATGAACCAAAATCTGTCATTTTTAAATACTCATTGCAGAAATCAGAAGACAGCTAATTAACAAAGATAAGGATGGAGGGACCATGCTCCTCTTATTCAGTAGGACACTGATTAGAGTTATTCATCACAAGATGGAATTCCAGATTTAACTTCTTTCCCTGCCTGATGGGTGAAGCAGCCACCTGCCAGGTGAAGTGTCTGCTGGATGCCATGCACTGAACCAGTCCCACTTGCTTAGATCTCTTCAGGAAGAAAGGGAGAGCTTGTGAACCGCTGTGTGATGGTTAGGATTTTCAGCTGGGATGTGGAACTGCCTGGTAGGTCTTGCTCCAGTTAACATTCACTAGAAAATGTCAGAGGAAAAAACCACCTCTCTCCCAGACAACACACGAACCCTTGAATCAATGTTGTGCTAGGATGGGCTCTGAGTCAGATCCTATGCACATTTCCCTTATGCTTCACCATATTTCCAGCCAAACAAGAGACCCCAGATTTCTTGCTGCTCACCGTTCTCTAAAGTCTTGCAGGCAGGAAGGCAGGGAAATAAGGGAACAGCTGCAGTGTTCTATCTTGGCTGAAAAGACAACATGCAACCCCTGGTGGGGTAGGAGATGGCATACTGCTTTCTGCTGGGAGGAAGTGGACCTCAGTAAAAATTTATTGAGTGGATCTGCATTAAACTGTTGGATGGAAGGTAGCAAAAACATCCACCATCTCTTCTGAGAGTCCTAGCTCGATATTCTTTTTCTCAGATGTAACCATTAGGAAATTTGACCTGAATTCACAAATAGTTTCTGGACAACAGAAAATGCATTTTTTGGTGACTTTATTATTGACTGAAAAAAATATGTTTACCCAGCACCACTGCAATATAAATAGCTTTTATCTCCATTACAAACAGGCTTATTTTATCTGTAAGTGATGTACTTTAAATCTCACGTTTCTGTTACAAACAGGTTTGTTTTATCAGTGACTTACTTTAAATCTTGTAGCAGACTTCTGCCAACTCTGATTTTCTTTAAGGCCAAACACAAGCCAATACAGAGAAGTAGGTGCTGTATACTCCACATCCACGATCAGGAAAAGAGTAGGCTCAGCCAGCTTTACTTCCCAGGTCAGACTTTGTTCAACAGAACAGAATTAGGGGGGGTACTGGGGCCATTTCCAGCCATGGAGGGGGTATAACTAGAGGCAAATGGCTGAGTCAAGGAGCCCTGTAATTCCAGCCATATGCAAGTGAGACAGGGAGAGGTCCATGCCTAAGACACCGTGCAGGGCTCCAATGACTCTAATGCTCCTCCTGCATGGACCACCGATTATATAAATGTCATTAGATATACTACTTGGTTTGCCTGCATAAATAAACCTCCCAGGCCCAGATCAGGAAATTATTGCTTTCTGAATAGAACAAAGATTAGTGTGATGATGAAGCTGTGCACTTAGCATTGAAGACATGAACGTATGAAGTCAATTATAAAAAGAAAGCTCTGTGGTGCACAAATAATTGGTACAACTACAGTGGTTCTTCCATGTGGAATAGCTCCTTCGTGTATTGCTGCTGCCTTCCTACACTACTAAAGAAAAGCAACTGATTAGAAAAATTAAGCACACCTTACAAAGTGTGAATGGAACACGCTTTGTAAGGTGTGCTTAATTTTGGGGGAGATGGGGAGCTGGGGGTTAGCAGTGGGGTGCATACTAATTAATATTTTGAAAATCCCAACTATGAGTTTCCATACATTGAGATATTTTAGGGTCTTTTAAGTACAGCCAGAACACGGGATCCTCTGAGTTGTTAATGGCTGTGGTGATCATTAGTGCCAGGCACCCAGTGAGTGTTAGAAACAAATGCAGTTTATGTTCAGAGGTGTTTACAATCTGAATTGAAATATGGCACTGTGAGTGGAAATGACAAGAAAGAAAAGTGCAAGGCAGAAGTTGTTACGTCCAAGGTTTGTTTTCTCCAACATTTTGATTAGACTATTTTAAATGTATATGTTATTGTTGGGCTGCTAGATCACCCCCCTCTATCTCTTCTCCAAAAATGTGGCTTTGCCAGAGATAGTATCTATGGTTTCTGCTCACAAAATCTCAGGGTTATGAAATTCAGAAAGTGTCACATAAACCATAATAGTGTTACTCCCTCACTTTTTTGAACTGGCTGATCTAATTTAGTCTCTAAGCCACAGTCTTATCATGGTATGCACAGCCTGTCAGAAGGCAAATCATTTTGCAAGCTCTTGTGGGGTTGACCCACACCAAATACCTCTCCTGGCACACTCTCTTCCCTGCTTCATGTGACATGAATGCCTGATTTCTCTCACATCGCAGATAAGTTGGTTCTTGAGGGTGCTTCATCTGAAGTCTTTCTGGTAGGAATGTCCAGTAGGAGAACCAGAGCCAGCCACGAGAGAGCTCCCAGTAGATGAGCAATGCAACATGCAGACACTTGGGATCCACCTCAGAAGCTGTGTCCCTCTCCAGCCTCCGAGAAGGAGGAGGATGTTGCCTCCATAGAACTGAGGGTTCTTCTGGTGCATCATTCATGGGCTTCTACATTTGGGACAGAGGATTTCTATTTTGTGTAGAGCACTGGATAAAATGATGGAAAAGGCAAGATATGTAGATCATTTGTTTCCTGTTCTATGTCACTGCTTTGCAGGGATGTTCTCACCAGGAGAAGTGTACATCATTTTTCAAGTTCTGTGTCAATCTTCTAAGGAAGATGTCTGTTGATGATGCTCAAATTTGTCTAGGGAGTATATATATCTCAGCAGGGACAAAATCATTCATTTTTAGATCTTCCAGTCAGAGCAGACATCTGTCCTTACAGTGAGGAAAAATGATAGGATCTGTATTCAATGACAAGTTATCCCCTAGGAAAGAATGGGTCTCATTGTTGACACTATCTGTAAGAGAAACAGTGTTACGCAACAATTACAAAGAATGGTAGAAAGGATCACTTTCTTGAAACAAAGAACAAGATGTTTCATCAAAATTAAAAAGGATTATGGCTAAAACTTCTAATCCACGCTCTCTCTCCTTTCTGGGAGAATTTTATGCTATCCTCTGAAATCCTGCAGCCCTTTCTTGTCTGCATTACTGTTAACACCTAAAGAAATGAGGTACAGTTTCTCAAAGAAAGAAGGTCTCATGAGCTACATGAGACTGCAGGGTGCAAATGCACTCTTAAAGTCCCCAGTAAGGACTTTGAGCTCTCCAGTTTTATCAAGACGTTTGGGGCAAAATACAGTGTATTCAAATAGTTAGAGAAACCTTGAAGTGAGAGAACAAGGGCTATTATGGCAAGTGGCAGAACACAAGAGTAACAGAACAGTGACTATAGATTTTGGTGGAGACACATGAAGAAGAAAGATAAAATGAATGTTAATTAGGTTTTCATGTTTATGGTTTTATGGATTGAACGAGCTTAATAGAGTTTAATAGAGTGGAAAAGCCATACCATTGAAGATGCTCTTGAAATTAATACTGCCTTATAGGGCTAATTGAGGAAGGCCTAGAATTCTGTATAATTTTAACAGTTCCATTTAGATTGGGTAAATGTTCTATTTTGTTATTGTGATAGAATAAAATAACTTAAACTGTAGTTCCTGACTCACGTACTATCTGTTATACATTATCTTATCCAAATTTAATGCTTTCTTTATGTTCCCCGTACACTGGTATTGTCAAACTATCCCTCTCCCACTTTCCTTGTCCTTTTTTGTAGCTATAGACACTGTTTACCTTCCCCTTTCCCTGCCTTCACCATTTCATTCTGCTTCCCACCTGCCTTTTGCCGTACCAAGTACTATGTTTTGGAGCCTTAGTTACAAGAGAATGTGATAAAACTGCTACATGAGACAAGCAGCAGCACCTATTCATAATGGTCTGGAAAGCCCTTTCACCAGAGCTATTGGGTTGTCATATTTATCATTTCTGGCTTTGAAAGTTTAGAGCCATTTGAGACAGAGCTATTGATGCAAAACCTTTATTACAGGAGAAGGCTTTGGACTTGAGAAAATATGGGAAAGAGTATGAACATAATATCTTTGAGGGGAGGAGGAGAGATTGTGTTGCTTTTGTCAACTGACTCAGATTCAGCTTTGATGTGTTTTCTTCCTGGGACCATTCCCTGAGATGCAACCATAGAACTATCATTCTTAAAGATGTATTAGTTGTTTTCAAAATCTAAATATGACTCCATAGCTGCTGAGCCTTAAGTGCTCTTAAGTACGCTGATGATGATGATAACTGAAACGGTAAGAGATCTTTTCCTGGGTGGAATACTTCTGCAGAACAGTGCCACAGCCCTGGCTATATTCCATCAGTCTCATCTTCCCTGGCTCACTGTCATGGCTTGCTAGTCTGGAACAAAGCTCTCCGACATGTTGCAAGAAATAAAAAATCTTAGAGAGAAAGAGAGTTAATGACCACATTTAGAACTGTTAACATCAGCCAAAGCTGAGTTAAAGGAACATGTGGCAGATATATGCACTGGGCTCCCTTTGTGACTCTATGATCCTGTGCAGCTGTAGAACAACTCAGCAGAGTAACACCTCCTGTAAAACAGCTCAGTGAGTGTGCTAATTGCTAAACTGAGGAAAACCAGTGTTAAATAACATGAGGGTGACCACACTGTTTCCGCCTTGAATCACTCAACAACAGATCAAACACTGAGCCCCGCTGATGAAATGCAGTGAGGAGGAACAGGAGACCTGGTGCTGGCACAGCATTAAAGCCTGATTCTCACCTCATACTCTCAGAGGAAGAAGTCGAGGAAAACTTCAGGTGTTTTAGGTGTTTGGGAGCCTTCAGTGGGTGTGGATATTTATTATTCGAAGTACTTTTTTTTCATTATCAAATGAAGGTGAGTTTGAACTACAGTGGCAGGAGTTTATCTGACATGCCTTTTTCCCTTGCAATAGGCTGTACACTGCTTGCCATCTGCAGATCTGAAACAGGCAGCCTTTTGTAAACTACACTCATCTCAGGTGTTTTCACTGTAAAGGTCCAGGGAATGCAACAAGATGGAGATTAATTTGCAGGTCTTACTCAAAATAGCCCAGTCCGTGTATATTTTAAGCACTCCTTCCAGTGTAAGACAGTGATAAATTAGAAATCCCTGCCCCAGAAAGGCTTGTTAGTAAATCTGATACACAGTTAGCTGACAACTCTGACGCATGGAGTTTTAAACCTGTTCAGCAACTCTGCCTTCTGCCCACCTCCCACTCCATTGTTAGAAAGTATATCAATCACATTTTACATGGGATAGCTCAGGCTGCTATCTGGTTGGTAGCAGCAACATTTTCTGCATTAGCAACTCTCTACAGATAATGTCTTGAGGATCGAGAAGGGGAGATTAAGTCTGAATAAATAGCCCATGATGCTCATATTTAATCATTGTACTTAGAGACAGCCAAATCAGTCAAACAACACCTGTCACTGATATGGAGGTGTCATGAAGATACACACAAAACTGCAGCAATGAACTTTGTCCCTTAAAACTCACCTCAAGCCCGTAAGTGGCTCTCAGACAGAATAAATTGTGACATAGAAACAGATGACTGTAATGAAAGAGCCACGTTGCTCAGGATTGACAGAGAGTAACTTTGGTTACATCTGGCTGGGCAAGTAGGGGAGGCAGAGGGAAGGAGAGGTTTGTCCTCTGAGCAGCTTTATCTAACAAATAGTATGCATTCGTGATCCTATAAGCTTCTGAGTTTGGGACAGATAAAGGCAGTTAAACCCATGCACCCAAGTACACAAAACCACCATAGAGATTTTTTTTTCTCCAGAAATACTAGTAGAATGAAAAAGAGGGAAACAGAATGGGAAAGTTTTTGGCTTCGGCAAGAACAAAACTTCTCTGTGTCTCTGTGTACAGAATTACAGTCCTTGGCAAAAAGCTGGGAGGTGGCATTTGGGACACGAAAGAAGCAGAAAGAGAGAAAGGGCCGTGAGAGCGACTGTGATGGTGACTTGAACATTTCTAGAAGAGACAGAGCAGATACATCACCAATGTGCTGTAAGGAGAGAACACCACAGCCAGTTTGGCTAAGGTGAGCTGGCATGTGCTTTTGCAATGAAATTCAGCTCCTCCATCACGCAAAATATTCTCTGGTTGCTGCCCCATCATTTAACAGCGTGGAATCCTGCTTAGAACAGAGCAAGCTGTTCTATACCTTCAGAGGCAATGAGTACGTGTAGCTATGTCTTGAATGTTTGCACTGTAGCATATAATAGAAAGCCTTTCCACGGCAAGCATTAGCGATGCAATTTCATAACTATCTGTTCAGACAGTGCACAGGAGCTTGAAAAACAACTTGAGACACTTTATTCCCTCTGGGAAATGCCATCCGAGAATATGTTCATCTGACAAACATGCGAAAGGCTGTCCCCTATTGGTGAACCATGAAGAATACCACCCGTTTTTTCTATCTGTGTGAGCTGTGCTCCTCCCTGCCTAGAGTGGTACAGTCCTCGCTCCCTCATCAAACCTGGCAGCTGAAAAGTACAGAGACATTGCACTGCCCCTTTTGCCTTGCAATGTGAATTTGATATTATCTGTACCACCTTTGACAATGCACTTGAAATTAATCAGAGGAGAAATGTCTTATTTGATTATATTTAACCATGAACATTGATCAGTTGCATGCAATTTTAACTTCAGAGCTGCGTGTCTAAAGTCCTTTCTAAAAAGGGCAAAACGTTACCCAGAGATACATGGGAGCTGGTATTATCTGAGTCTCTGAGACGATATACTCAGGGGAAATAACCGTACATCTGGGAAATTAAGACTGATTTATTATGAAACTCTCCATGAGTGTTGGACAGTATCAAAAGAAAGATCCCCAAACATCACTCCTTTGCCCAATGTATGTTTTCACTGCAGTTGTCTTAGCTCATCTTGCTTTAAGATTAATTAATTCCCAGTGGACTGGGAGACTCCATGACATCCCTGAGGAGACCACAGTGCCTGCTGTTCCCCGCACTTCATGTGGGTGCACCTCACTTCTCTGCCTGTAGCAGTGAATGGGAGTTACTTTGGGTATACTGTGATCTCTCACTGGACTTCGCTCCCAGGCATAATGTTAATGGCCTTAAGTTGCACCAGGGGAGGTTCAGGTTGGGTATTAGGAAACATTTCTTCTCAAAGAGAGTGGTGAGGCACTCGCACAGGGTGCCATGGAGGTGGGGGATCACTGTCTCTGGAGGTGTTCAAGATCTGTGGAGATGTGACACTGAGGCATGTGGTCAGTGGACGTGGTGAGGTTGGGATAACAGTTGGATTGGATGATCTTTCTTAGTCATTTTTTCCAACCTTAACAATTCTGTGATTCTAAACACTCAACAGAGAACCAGTCATTAGTGCACAACATCACATTCCCGCTAAGAGCTAATGCATATCTGGTACGCACACGGACTTGAGATGCAGGCTTAGCTGCCTCTGCAAGCTGCCATGTGGCATGCACCAGAACTGCTCTGCAAACCAAACCAGCACTGAGCTGCACTGCTGTACTGAACCCAAACGACAGGGCTAGTGTGTACTTTGTGGAATGGCTGTGGGAAAATTTACAGTTATTGTTTGTATCTTACACAGGTGGAGATCATTAGCTGACAATCCTGGCGCTTCTCCCCATCTTTTTGTGGGGAGAGTGCAGAGCTCCCACATTTGTTCCATCCCGTGATATTCAGATAAGCCAGCCATTTTCACTGACAAAAGTAATTTAACTTAGGGTTAAAATAAATATAGAAGAAAGGCAAAGAAGAGATGCTCACTGTAGAGCGTAGCAGGACAGTGGGCTGAAGGCCCAAATGTGTTACTCTTTTGTCTTGAGCTTGTGATAATTCATCATTCCTCAACTGCACAGGATCTCTGAACTCAAACAGCTCACTTGATCAAGCAAGTTCCTTTTTCTACTGAGGGAGACTTAGGATTCCCATGCTTCCCTGCCTTGCGCACAGACAGGAGGTGCAGTGAGGCCCATCTGCGTGTTCTGACAGGCTTTTCTTGACTGCTGCTCAGATTCATCATTCCTTCATGAAGGTCAGGAGGTTTCCTGCCTCCGTAACCTGTAACCTTCCTGCTTGCAGACACCCAAGGGCCTCAGATGGCCTTTCCCAGGAGGAGGGAAGTGTCTCAAGCTGTTTTTCAATGGCTTTTCTGGAATCCAAGGAGGAATTAATATTTCACCAAAGCGACTTGCAGGGCGGAGGGGGGAGCCTGAATACAAATCCACTTGTTGACTGAGATTCTGGGGTGGGAGTGAAGGAAGAAAGCTTTGCAGGGAGTGTTTTCAAGCTCTTAAGAGCATGTTTTTTTTTTGTTTTTTTTTTGTTTTTTTCCATGAGCTGTTCTTACGCATAAAACTGTTAATAATAAGAGCACAGTAGGTAGTATAAATGGCACAAAAGGCGCTCTTTCATTGCAAAGCTGAACAGTTTGTGGTTTAGTAGATTTCTGTGATAAAAGAAACAAAAGAATAAAAGTTTTTTCCTTCTCAAAAGCTACCATGCCTGGTAACATCTTTAGCTAATAAAAAGATCTCAGCCCCCACCTCCTACTGACATATGTTCTTACCCAATTAAAGTCCTCCAGCAGATCTGTAGGACTATTGACAACATGTTCCATGTCACTAAGCTTGGTTTGCTGCCCTGCTACAGAAATAACAATACAGCACCTCTTAAATGGTCTTAGTGTTAATAAGTGGCAGAAGAGATGGAGTTTTACAGGCTGCCAGACTGCTATCTGAGCTATTCATTCAGTCATTTATCTTCCTCCTTGTTTTTCCTTCCATCTTGTTTGGTGTCAGCAGCAGGACTTACATACCTACAGGAAAAGATTTAGTTCTCTTTTGTACTGAAGCAAATCAATGTTATTTTGTCAGTGGTGGATTTTTTTTTTTTTTAATTTTATTTTTTGGCCAATTTACACTGGGCAGGTTGGAGGTGAGAGGCTCTGAAATGTACAGATTTCCCATGAAGGTTCATGGAGAGGGGTTGTTATCCACTGTGTACCTGGAGAGGGTAAGAAACTGGGAAATAGTAACCAGTGTCCCTTAGTACTAAATTGGTCTGCAAAATCCTAATGGAAAGGAGGCAGTGTTTTTCTGTGCGGGATACTAGGAGCCCAATTCCAATTCAGGGAAACCTCTCAAAGCAAACCTGTAGATAAGCTATGCAAGCAGCATTAATGCCTGCCATCACTTCAGCTGCAGCCCACCAGCTGCTGCCAACTCTGTGTAAATCTGTGTACTCTGCTGAAAGCACAGCAGTGTCCCCCAGTAGCAATTCAGTCACCTGCTCATACGAGTGTGTGCAATCCAAATAAAACCAACTTCCCTCCCTTTTCTGCACAAGCAACAGGAGCAGAGGATGTCACAGGTTCACAGCACTGAACGGAGGTTCTCCAGTCGTGTCTTCCCCCAGTGTTCACTCGATGGCAAAGTCTGGGGTGAAGCTATGAGGTTTAAAGGAAAGGAACATCCATAGTGACATAGAGGGCTTTGTAGCCATTTCCCATCTCTTTCACAGACTGTACAAAAGGCTTGGTTGGACAACTGGTGTGGTTTCTGAGAGGCACTGAAAATCCCCTCTGAAACTGATGGGAAGGCCATATACCACCTTTGTGCAATGGTTTGTTATTCACATATAAAAGAGAGATGGTAACTTTTAGATGTTTCCCCTTTCTATATATTGCCTGTTTTGATCTGCATGCTCCTTGCAGAAGTTTTTCCAAATGCGTTCAGAGCTCAACACAAGAGGCCTCACCTTATGGCATCACGGTATATTTAGGTCTGGCCCCACTGAATGGACAGAGGAGACACAGCAGTCTGTCGTCTCCTTGAGCAGAGCAGTATATACCATGGAACCCCTTCCCTTTGTGCCTGTTGGCTACAGTTAGTCCTGCTCCCACATCTGACCACAGGTGGATCATCGGTGGTTCTGTATAACTGTGTGCACTCAAGAAATAGTTGTACCTGGTGTATGGCTCCACAGCAATCCACTCTGCAGCATGAGAGAAAACGCCTAGATTTGTCAGTACATTGTTTTTTTTTCATGTCTCTGATTAAAAGCAAACCTTTGTCTTCTGCACTTGGAGACATTCGTTATCATTAGTCCATTGACTAGTGCATATACAGCTGGTTTTAGCCTCCATTTAAAATGCAATGAGTTTACTGATGTGTGGAGCACAGCAGGATAAATAAAGAGGTACTTGAGCAAACATACATTTAGTCATTTATTTTTCTACCAGCAGTTTTAGAGAGGGTTTTTTTTTTCCCTTTTTTTTTTTTTTCTTTTTTTAATAAATCTAATCCGTTCAGTCAGCGGTCTCAAGAGTAAAAGCTTTGGCCTCAGCTTGGTGTTGATGTTTGGTCGAGTCTTAAAGCTTCATGGTTTTTTGACACTGCGCTGAGTCTGAAGCTTTGATGTCTGAGGCTGCCGCCTGCACAGAGTAAATCATATTTGAAAGTTTATCACTACGAAGAGTATGCTGCTTCTCAGCCATACACACACACATCCACGCACAGCATCTTTCCACTTCTTTTTGCTACCTAGAAGTTTCCTTAGGATTAAATGATTCCTCCACTCTCTGTTCCCACACGGATGTTTCCATCTTTAATTCAAAGCTCATGGCATTTATGGGCTTAGGCACTATATACTTGTGCTTAGCAGAGCCAATTGAGATCCTAAAAAGAAATGAAAATGGTTTTCTCACTCCATTGCTGTAGCCGCTGTATTTGGTTCACACTGGCTGCGTATGTCCATGTAAAACCTATTTCTGGAACTCATAGCACTAAAGTGAAGGCCTGAGATAGATGGCTCCTGTGCCTCAGCAGATTCACAGTGACTGGCAATGCAGGATCACTCTGCTCTTTACAATGTCATGAAATAAAAAAAGTTTCTTCTGTATAAATCGGTTATGGCCTCAGAGAGCATCAGTGGCTTCTGGCATACAGCTGCAAACACAACAGCCTCCAGAGGCCTCTGAGGAGGAGCTCATTTCACGGGTCGGCACGCTTCCTGTGAGCTCCTTTGGCCACATCCTTCTGTTGCCCTTTTGGCTGATCTGGAGAAATGCACGAGCCACCTCTCTGCCATGTAAACTGGCAACAGTTGTGAAAATCCATGTCTGCCTTTCGTAGGCTAATGGAGCACATCGGGGTATGGGATTAGCAGGATTAGTCGGGTCAGCATCTGAACTGTGGCTGTTCAGAGCTTCCCCAAGCGTACAGGGCCTGCTGGCAGGAGGGAGCCACGGCTCCCCATTTACTAAGCAGCCACTCTTCTGTTACAGTCAACTTGTATGAAAAGCTGACAATATAGTGTGAATGTGTATGTGTGTCTTTGGGTCAGGTACAAGATTTTAGCAAGCTAGACAAGCCAGCAACACTTGGGAATGACTTCTTTGTATATCTCCTGGCTTCCATCTATGCAAGTGGATGATTGTGCAGGACAAAACCAATGCTGAATTTATTCTCAAACCATAGAGCAGTATCCAGCACAACTCAGCACCTCAGGCTCTGAGGGCTGAGTATGGTTTTATGCATTTCAGTGCCTTTTGAGGAGACTCTGGAGGAAGGCAGTGGGAGTCTGGTGAGGGCACATTTCAAGGCATGGCCACACCGTACCTGAGGATTGCTGCAAAGGGAGGGCCATGACGCTGAAGTGCACAGCAGAGCTGTGAGAGCAGAACTTTGTTGCCAGCACAAGTTAAAAAAGTCTCTTTGTGTAATAGAAAGTTAAATCTAATCCAACATCACCTGCAGTTATGAAGGATAATGCACAAAATCTGCTGTTCCAGGTGTTAATTGCAATGTGGCATTTCAGGCATAGCTAAGGAACATAATGCCTGTCAGTGGGACTTATGCTCCTAAATCCCATAAGCGCTTTAAAAAACCCTCACTGCCCCTCTCAGCCATTACAGTTACTGATGCAAATGCCTCCTCAGCTCTTCTGCACCTACTGGGAAGTACCTGGAAGTTCTTGGGGCAAGAAACGAAACAGAGAGTTTTTCTTCTTTTAATGCATCTCTGTCTTTACCACTCGTTTTTTGAAGAGCTGGAACACTCTTCAACACCTACCGTCTGCAGTTGTTACCTGGAGGGAAAAAACAAGTGTTCAGGCTTTTTCTCTCTTTGGAGTAGCTGTACAGAGCTGAGATGAGGAGCATATTGAAGTACATTGGCCGCACAGAAAAGCTCCTCCACCTACTCTATCATCTCGGCATTTTTCCTCCAGCTTCTATTTATCTTCTGTGTACAGATTCCCTGAATGGAGGAAATTCTTCCAGAATTCATGATTCAGGCCTTGGGGCGAGGAGGTAACTGGGGACGAAGAAAGAAAGGGCAGGTAAAAGTGCAATTAATTGTCTGCACACTCCTTTCCCTCCGCCAGCTATATAACTCTTTCCTATGGAAGCACAAATGCCTTGAAATAAAGGTCAAGATATTAGCACACTGGGCATGGTTTGGGCAATCTTTGCTCAATTCCTGCTATTGACTCTTTGTATGACCTGAGGAAGGTCCCTCATTTCTCTCTGTCTTAGATATCTATCTATCTTTAAAATAGCAATAAGCATATTTCTTCTTTCTCCAGTCCATTTGGACTGCCAGCTCTTCAAGCCTTGGTGTTAGATATTGGTGCTGATACACCCACAGCCATGGCTCTCAAAGCATCCTGATGGGAATGTAAACACTTAAAGACTGTGCCTCAACTTCAAAATCTGAAATTAGCTGAAACAGTACACTTTGCCTGGCCTTAGTGTTACTGATTGTTGACAATAATTGGTATTCTGTGTATCAGTTAGAATCCACGCACCTAAAATAGTAAACCAGATATGAGCCCTACTGTAAAGAGCAGGGTGATAGTGATAGTCTTCATCCATGTAAATCCTTCACCTGGTAAGATAGTTCCCAGGTGAAGGATTTATGTGTAACAGCAGCCGTGAGCTGCTTTCCTTAGAAGTGTCTTGCTGGCCAGTGTTTACAACAAGGCACTGGACCGAAAAGATCATAGCCTGATCTGGCATTGAATTCCCCGATGTCCTCAGAAGTAGTATGAGAAAAAGTAGCAGAAAGCAGCGTGCTATTTGGATTCACAGCAGCAGCAGCAATAAAAGGTTGAAATGCCCCCTGAATGAGGTTCATAATATCAGTGTGGATATTAATATCTTAGCACCCCGTCAAGGCTACTTCGCTAACCCCCTGCTGCAGCTGGAAGGAGCAGCTGGAGAGATGAGGGGTTCAGCAGCAAAGCTGAGATGGCCAAGATGTGTTCCCCCCAGCCAGCTCACTCCCACCCACAGCCCTGCAGTTCATCACCCCTCAGCTGTGTTGATACAGCTGTTTATTATTAACAGCTATTTTCAGGCTGTGCCTTTCAAGAATCCATGTTACGGTTCAGCTCCACAAACAACCATAGGGACCCAAGGAGGCACATCAGATGCAAGGGATCAGGAGGGAGGTGCAGGGAGAGCAGGGACCAGTGGGGCACTGACCCAGCTCTCAGCACATGCAGCCTGGTGTCGTCCTTTTAGCTGCATGTGATGAGCAGCCGTGCCTTCCTACAAAACAGAGTGTATGACAAGTTCCTAAGGCAATCCATAGCATGGAGCTCCTTGGGAGTATAGATGTGCTGTTCAATTCAACTGCTCATCTCACACTATCTATCTAGGATCTGGGAAACACAAGACATATGGACATGTGTGACACATTGCAAAAAATGGAGAGAGAGGTTCTACACAGTCTCTGAGAAGTCGTAAACAATGGAGTCGGATAGAAAGGGGACAGATTATTATATCAGCTAACTTTAATGTTGGTTTTCTTTTTCCTTTTACTCTTTTTTTTTTTTTTTTTTAAATAATGGATGGAAATAATGGCTCAGTTTCCATCTTGTAAGGTGTGTAACCAGTAATTTTAACAGTGATCTTACCAAAATGTTGTTGAACCTTGTTAAGCCCAAGTTAACCAAACCGGCTTCAGTCTGCATGCTTGTGCAGAAGCATATGCTGGGTAGGATCCCACTTTCATCATTTCCGGATGGTAGATGTTCTGATAGATGAAGATCGCATCTTTTTGGATCTGTTTGTTCTGCATTCTTTGGTAAGCTGGTTGCGATTTGGGGCTGACTTGACTCGGAATGAAAGGCTGTGTGACAGTCTCAGCTTCTACATATGACCAGAGAGTAACAACTGAGAGCCACTGTGGCTGCAACTATTGATCATCAGATTGGCCAATATCAGCAAGCACTTTTTTAATCAGAAAAAAAAGTCATACCTGGGGATAGGTACTATGAAAATTACTGCCAGAGGGAGGAAGCAATCTCACAGGGAGAATATTGCTGAATTTAATCTTCCCAACAGAAGCTGTAGAGATAAGCCCATTAGCAACCTTCTGTTTCTGCTTCTGTTTACATTATTTTTCTGTTTCTTAGTTGCAAAGTTTAAGAAAGCATTTCGTCTCTTACAAATTATATAGTTTTATGATCATTTGTCTATTTACTTCCATTAGTGCGGGCAGGAAGAATTTTCTGTCAGTTGTCATATCATTAAGCCCAGGCTTTTAGGCCTGATTTGACTATCTTGAATAGCATCACTTCCAGATTCTATTTGAAAATGATTATTATATCCATGTCTTGTGGGGAAGAATTGGTGAGCTTTCTGACAAATGATGTGCGTAACTCCCAGCTGCATTCCCATGTGTGGAAGCTGCAGCCTTTAAATGCCTGGAAGAAGGCAAAGGCTGAAGAGGGCCGTCAGGCATTGGCACAGGCTGCCCAGGGAGTGAGCACCTGGGGGTG
Source organism: Pavo muticus (assembly GCA_016647715.1). Lineage (NCBI taxonomy): Eukaryota > Metazoa > Chordata > Aves > Galliformes > Phasianidae > Pavo > Pavo muticus. Next base: position 3,587,849 of record JACDJE010000007.1, read on the forward strand.
TTCAAGAAATGTGGAGATGTGGTACTGAGGGACATGGTTCAGTGAGCAATATTGGTGTTGGGTGGACAGTTGGACTTGATGACCCTAGTGGTCTTTTCCAACCTTAATGATTCTATGATTCCATGATTCTACAATTCTCAAGACTGAGCCAAAATCATCTTCACTTTGGAATTTTCTCCCTGATTCTTCTCCTCTCCTCAGGCTGATGACATCATTTGTCCCACAAGTCCTCTATCATCAATGCATTTCCATAAAGCGCCTGTACTCCTTTCATCTCATTTCCTGTGAGAGCTAAACTACTTGGAATTCTTTTCTTTTCCTGAATTAAGAGTTCAAAGGATGGATTTTTAATTAAATATTCCTGATGAGTGGTTTCATTAAATGAACAGAAGGGAAATTGTTCTAACAACTCTCTGTACTGCAGAGGAGTGGGACAGTGAATTCATGACCTATGAACAAAAGGACAGCCTCCCACTATATTAAGAATTTCCCAGAAATGTAATATGTTGTTTTCAGTGAATGATGTAATAGTGTGGGCACTCTGCCACACCTCTGCTTTACTGAAATCAAGACGAGCTCCACTAGGAAAGATTGTGCCCTCCCCTGCTTACAGTGGGGTCATTTGAACTAAGGCAATTCTTTTGCGAAGGAAAGGTGATAGACACTGAGGCAAAGTGTTAGTGTATCTCAAGCCTCTGGGAGTCTGTAAGAGAATATTTGTACAAGAAAGTGCAGTATTTGCATGAGGTATGACTGGTTTGCGGTACCATACATGTAAGTTGCAGAGCAACCAGCACAGACTCCATCTAGGCAGTATATTTCTGCTCTCCCCAGAGCTGAACTGCACTGATAAATACAGTGGGACGTCTTAAAGCTGTAATGGCATCAGACATGGTATAGACAAAAGACATGTGAGCTCACAGAGATCTTCAAACGATTATTAAGATAGACAGAGTCAGGTTTCATCTACTGTACTGAAAGAGTAGGAGTAGTCCAGTCTGCAGTGTAAAAAGCTTGGAAGGCGTAGTGCCTATTCACTACCATTCACTGGGTCATACCCCAGAATGCCTGCAAGCCTCTCTGAGATTCAAACAAGAGTCCCCGGTAATGGTTTTTAGTGAGTTAATCTTTTATCTTTTCTTTTGCAAAATGCTGTCATGTAACATGAGTTATATGCTACCAGATAATTTTCCTAAAGTGGTTACAGTATACACCAACAATAGCTATGCTCTTTGTCCAGACTATCATTTTAGAATATGCTTTAACTGCATCTTCTGTAGGATGTAGCCACTCAGGGAATCTTTCAGAGACACAATTCACTGCAGGCAGTCCATTTCTTCTGTGTAGTCATGCAAAAGGAAATGAAACAAATTGAGAATGAAGTCGTCAGTAGTCTTCGAATGCATCCAAGTTCTTGCTCCCAGGAGAACGCAGAAAGATGGTGGTCATAATCTTGCTATAGCTTGCACCACACTTACACCTCTGATTAACAGTGGTACACGTTCTTCCCAACTTCAATGGAAGTTCTAAGTAGTTTCTGTGAATTTTGAAACCTTTAATTAAGGAATTCACTGAGGGTTACCAGCTGGAAGTAAGCAACAGCTAGCTCAGGAACTGACTTAAAGTGAGAGTGGTTGGATGCTGGAAGAGTATTACAGGAAAACACTGTTTATGCTTCTTCTGATTGTGGAAACAGGAAGGAAGAAGGTTTTATCCTTTCTCACTGAAAAAAGATAGTAGGTTCCCAGAAGGTTATAGAGTGACCCATAAGTTTTATGTACTGACAGCAAAATTCCAGCAGAATATTGTTATCCTACAGGAGGGACAAACATGAGTTGACCTACGCGTACCAGAGCAGGCTGTATTTGCTTGACCAAAACAGCAACACTCTTCTTGTCCCTATTTTGCCTTTGCCCCTTTTCTTCCTTCACTTGTTCCAGTTACTAATGGCTGATGCATTAAAATGTTAATTTGTGGCAAGTGCAGAAAATAATAACTCTAAGTAGGAAGGGAATATCATGATATAAAATGGCTTGACCTTTAAATTGCTACTTGGGACTTCAGTCCAATGGACTTTATTGCTTATAATTTCAAATAGAACAAAACACTCTGCTTTGCTTTGCTTTGCTTTGCTTTGCTTTGCTTTGCTTTGCTTTGCTTTGCTTTGCTTTCCAGGTTGTAGCAGAAATGCTAAGTCACAGCTTGAACCAGTGATGGAGTACCTGATGGGAAGGCAGGGCCAACCCAGGGGAGCTCAGGTGCATGCAATGCAGCTGAGTGACCAGAATGGATGGAGCCAGGATCCACCGCTTCCCAGATGTCATTTAAGAGTTGGTAGGGGGGGAGATAAGGGTGTCTCTCAGGAGATCCCTACCTACTTGAGGCCTTCTAAAGGTAAGTAGTTTTTCTTCCTTTGTTTCTGCATCCGTGACTGCTGCATTTGGACTCATTCTCATTTGCTGTAGCCTGGGATTGTGCCACTCCATTATTATTGCTGTACTTTCTGTCACATTATAGCATTACACAGGTGTTTGAAGCATAATTTTTTTGAAGCATACTCTGTTGTTTATAGCAAAAGCATCTGCAAAGCTGAAACCTGTAAGGAATATGTGCAAGGGGAAATGAATAGAGGTTGTCATTCTTTCTGGTTTGTCACTTCCTAGAGGCTCTCTGAGATTCCCTTCCAGTCATACTGATTGTGAGTGACTGTAATGTGTATACTTATGTCCGCATGCTTTATACCAATTTTATCCAAGCTGAAGATGATGATTTTATTGTCTTATTTATGAAGTTCCTGCTCGGCCCAGTGCTTCCTTCAGGAGGAATCACTGGTGAATATTTGAGCTGAACGGTTCATTCCACTCAAACAGCACGCTTCATCAGCTTACTATCCACAACAACACTGAGCCATGCCCACTGCACACCAGGGCAAATTTTTAACTGTTCAATTTCTTTAACAGAAGAACACCTTCCTACCACATAGTAAGAGGGTCAGTGTTTCCTGAGCACAGATGAAAGTTCGCAGGTGTTTTGCTCTGGAAATTTTGGGCTGCTCTCAGTTTTTGAAGTCAGCAATCAAATCATATTGTTGTAGGCCTGGCTGTGCAAATGTATTGATTTGTAGCCTGTTACTGTTTTCTGCTTTGTATTTATGTGGCTCTAATGGCCTGAAAGTGTTTCAAAACTGAAGGGGATTAAAGTATACAGCTTTTTCTCTAGGCAAATCTAGGGAATATTATCAACTAGAACTCTATTTTTAAATGTGAATTTACAGCATATATAGAGTTATTTTAGAGATACTCTAGTGCCTTGTAGTGGAGTACAAACTCAAAAAGTGTAGGCAGAAACTGGCTTACAGAGAGGAAACAATGGAGCTGGCAACATTAAACCCTTGTCAAATGTGAGGAATGAGTTTTTAAATGAGCTCTGACTTCGCTTTAGCATCACTTGCTTGGTCAAGTGATCTAACCCCTAGCTAGATGTGACCATATGGCTGGTGACTACTTCCCATTAAAGGATTATCATATTTATGATCTTCTTTTACATACTGGTGAAAAGCAATCCTGTCATCTGTTCATAGCCTCAAAGAGCTGTTGTGCTACTACTTTAGAAGGCATGTACGTCTTGACCTCCCTCACCCTTAAAGCTTTATGTTTCCGAGCCCAGTTTTAGTGTTTTGAACCGCTGCTCATCCACTGCCAATGCTGAGAACTGAATCGAACCTGTGTTTTCAGCCGTCCCTTGATACTAGGGGGCAATTTCTGGGGAAACTCAACTTTTGACAGTGCTGAAAATGTTATTGTGAGGTTGGCCCCAACCCCAGGTGTTGCTGCACCCACTCTGACCACCCACTGATGCATAAGACACACTTACTAAGAAGTGTTGGCGTCCTTAATGACTGAGGGAGAGGTGCTAATGACCCAATCACCTCCTCATACTTAAGAGTGCTTAATCTTTATACAACGGATTTGATTGTAGGAATTGCCACATGCTTTAAGTTAACTGGATGCTCTTTTATGTGTGGCTGGGCTTCCCAGGTAATACTACACAGTGCATATATCCAAGGCACAGTTCAGTTGCTCTTTGCAAATCCCTGCAAAGCAATTACTGGCCTTTCTACATATTAAGAAATTGTCAATTTCAGGTGCAATTAAAGTAAAATTGCTTTCAGTAGATAGTTGGGTATGATGTCTTTTACTGGTCATAATTCTCCTGCACTTTGTTGTTTCTTCAAATGAAAATTATATTTCTCTTGTGCCCTGGAATCTCAGGCTCATTTTTGACCCAAAGTATCCTCAGAGAGTTATAAAACTTACTTGATATAATGGCATATTATCTAGTAATGAACATTGTGAGAATCAAGCCAGGAAGATGAAGACAAGAGATGTGAATTAATGTTTTAATAATCTTCCTGAGATTAGTACAAGTCACACAGGCTGGGATCCCCATCACTGCTGGAGAATGATACAGCTCCTCCAGTATGGAACAATATTGCTTTATAACTCTCCAAGGAAGTGATACTTAACGTCTGTATAGATGGATGGTCACTCAGCTACCCATAAAGTTATGACCTTGTCCCAGTAGTGTTGTGCAACAGTGTGCTTTGGGCTGAACTGTTATTCACAGTGCCACAGCCTCTGTTGAAGACAGAAGCTGGTTAGTTTATTTTTACATCCAGTCAACTCTATGCTGCACAAGACATTCTTTTCTAATGAGCTAGGGCGTTTGCCATTTTTATAATAGAAAGCAAAGACTATAGTATTGTTCACTTTCTGATAGATTAACTCCAGATTTGAATTGAAATACAACTGTGAATCATCAGTTCTTGGGTGGTTTGACAGAACATTAGTTGGTACCATGCTGGTATTATCTGTCTTCAGTGAAGAAGTCAAGCAGCCACACAATGCTAATCTTCCCACACATTCACACACGCATGTGACTGCTCCATGGCTGAAGTAACAAGGAGAATAATGTCTCGTTCTTGCATTTGAGAATACAAAGAATCTTCAAAGTCAGGACAAAAACTGTGCAGAGGTCTCAAACTGGCAACTCCAAATGCTCCGTTAGATAGGTGGATTTACCATTAGGGAACAAGAGGCTCTCCTCTGGCACTCTGCAAGCTGTAGGATGTTCCTGAATTTTCCTTTGAACACACCTTTTCTCTGGGGGGGGAAAAAAAACACCTTCTCTGGATTTAGAAATTGTGTTCAGTGGTGTAGAACACAGTACAAAGCTATTTCTTTTTAACTCGTTCCTACATTTTCTTACCTTCTCAGCTAAAAAGGTGACACATCTATTCCAAATTGGTCTATATTTAATACCTATTTATCCAGCCTTGCTAAAGCTGAATGGAATTGGATGGAAAACTTTCTATTTATTTGTCAATTTCTGTTCCTTGTTAGGAGCTTACAACCAGTGTCCAAGACAGTACGTAGTGGCTTTGGGATGAGATTGCCTATTAATCATGCTTTTCACAAAGTCTTGAAATAATGCTTATGGCAGTTATCAAAACCGTCTCCAGTTTTTCAGCACCACTTCGATGACATCTGTTGAAAAGGAACAGTACTGGTATGTGTTGATACCACTGTAGCAACTCTGGGAAGGATTTTTTAAGGACTACTGTGAGATGGGAGGAAATTCGCTGAAGTAGTGTGCAGTGAAGACAGTGCGGCTCTGTTGACTTTATTCCTCCATTTGGGTGGTCCAGGAAATTTGGCATGGGTACAAAGGGGAGTACATCTGTAGTGTTTTTTGTCAGATATCCCCTTCTCAACAAATTTCCCTTATGACAGTAAACCAGGAAACTGGGAATGGGGGCTGTTTGTTAGCTGAAAAACTGTTATCACTGCAACCTCGTTTGTTTTCTTTAGTATACCCTCCTGATAGATTGAGCTGCCTTCCAGTCAGTCAGCCACTGTTAGTCCAGCTCCCGGTTGACAAGTGCTTAAAAAAGTCAACTAACCAATAAAATCCTCAGCCAAGCTCCAAATGAGCATCTGACACTGGTTGTTCAGATGTGCCTTTGAACAACAGCAAGCTATGGGAAAGACAGGCTAGTATTCAGACGTTATTTTTTGGCAATGGGATTTGCTGTATTATTTCTCTGCTGTGCTAGCTGAAAGGGTCTGCCTTTTGCTTTTTAACCTTATTGTTTCAATGCCAGAATGGTGGACATATAACACAAGTTAAAACTAGAGCTCTTAAATGATGTGATATTTTCTTTCATCCCGTTTAGTAAGCAACCTTGGTAGTGCTGTTTCATATAAAGTGGTACGAAACTCACAAGTTCCAGAAATGCAGTAATTCCAGCAATGACACAAAGAATGATCTGCTTTGTCGTCATACTGACTATCGATGTGGTGTAAATGCCATTCTGCAGTATCTAGTTCATTATTTTCTGTTGTTTTTTGTACATGTTTTTAACTAACATTAAGCAAAATGTACATTGTGGAACAAACCATCCATACAGGCTATGCCATAATTACTGTTTAGCAATTTCACACTAGCAAAAGTTTATTAAAACTTCACGACTCATTAATAGTAAGTGATCATAATCGCTTAATAGAAAAGGAAACTGAGCTAATGATAGAAGTGCTGATTAATGTTTTTGACCTTAAGACATGAAGTCAAATGAAATTAATGTCACGGGGTGCTGAAAGTTTATTTTCAAGTGTCGATGGTCTGTTATTCACCAGAGAACCCCTCTAACTACACAAATTTTATGTTCCTCAGCAGAAAAATATTCTAAACCAAGTAGCATTTTTAATAATGCCTGATAGCCAACCTAAACTTACCCTGGCACAACAACTTCAGGCCGTTTCCCCTCGTCCTGTTACCAGTGAGAAGAGACCAGCTCCACTCTCACTTGTAAGCACCTTTCAGATATTGGAAGAGAGCAATAAAGTCTCCCTTCAGCCTTCTTTTCCCCAAACTAAACAGCCCCAGTTCCTTCAGTCTCACTTCACAGGGCATATTCTCCAAGCCCTTCACAAGCCTTGTTGCCCTTCTTTGGACCTGCTCCAGCACCTCTATGTCCTTTCTGTACTGAGGTGCCCAAAACTGAACACAGTACTCGAGGTGAGGCCTCACCAATGCCGAGTACAGCGGGCAGGATGACTTCCCTAGTCCTGCTCACCACACCATTTCCTCATACAAGCTAGGATGCCATTGGCCTTCTTGGCCACCTGGGCAATCTGCTGACTCATATTCAGCTGACTGTCCATCAGTACACCAAGGTCCCTTTCCATCAGGCAGCTTTCCAGCCACTCTTCCCCAGGCCTGTAGGGTTGCCTGGGGTTGTTGTGACCAAAATGCAGGACCTGACACTTGGCCCTATTGAAACTCATACAGTTAACCTTGGCCCATTGATCCAGTTTATCCAGGTTCCTCTGTAGTGCCTTTCTCCCCTCAGACAGATCAACACTCCCTCCCAACTTGGTGTCACCTGCAAACTTACAGAGGGTGCACTCAATCCCCTCATCAAGATCATTAATAAAGATGTTAAATAGAAGTGGTCCCAGTACCAAGCCCTGGGGGACACCGCTCATGACCGGCTGCCAACTGGATTTAACTCCATTGACCACAACTCTTTGGGCCCGGCCATCCAGCCAGTGTTTCACCCAGCGGAGTGTATGCCCATCCAAACTGTGGGCAGCCAGCTTCTCCATGAGAATGTTGTGGGGGACAGTGGGCTTTACTGAAGTCCAGGTAGACCACATCAACAGCCTTACCTTCATCCACTAAGTGGGTCACCTTGTCACAGAATGAAATCAGGTTTGTCAAACAGGATCTACCATTCATAACCCATGCTGACTGGGCCTGATCCCCTGGTTGACCTTTAACTGGTCCATGATGGCTCACGAGATTATCTGTTCCATAACCTTCCCTAGCACTGAGGTGAGACTGTTAGGTCTGTAGCTACCAGGATCATCTTTCTGGCCCTTTTTGAAGGTGGGCATCACATTTGCCAGTCTCCAGTCTGCCAGGACATCCCCGGTTAGCCAGGACTGCTGAAGAATGATGGAGAGTGGCTTGGCAACCACATCCACCAACTCCCTCAGCTCTCTAGGGTGCAATCCATCTGGCCCCATGGACTTGTGAGCATCCAGCTTTCAGAGCAGATCCAAAACCATCTCATCGTGGATCATGCAGGGCCTATTCTGTTCCCCAACCCTATCTACCAGCGCAGGGGGCTGTGTTCCCAGGGAGTAACAAGTCTTACTATTAAAGACTGAGGCAAAGAAGGCATTAAGCACCTCAGCCTTATCCTGATCCTTGGCCGCCAAGTTGCCGTTGGCATCCAATAAGGGATGGGGATTCTCCCTAGCCCTCCTCTTGCTGTTGATGTATTTATAGAAATATTTATTGTTTTCCTTTACCTTAGTGGCCAGGTTCAGTTCTAGCTGGGCTTTGGCTTTTCTAATTTTCTCCCTGCACAGCTTCACTACGTACCTCTAATCATCATAAGTAAGTAGCTTGCCCACTCTTCCAGAGACCACAAACTTTCCTTTTGTTCTTGAGTTCCAGCCAAAGATCTCTGTTCAGCCAGTCTGGCCTCCTTGCCCGTCAGCTTGTCTTCCATGACTTGGGGTTGGTCAGCTCCTGCACCTTTAAAATAACTTCCTTAAAAAGTATTCCCAGCCTTCCTGGGCACCCATGCTCTCCAAAACTACCTCCCAAGGGACCCTTCCCTATCTGCTGTATTATAAATCCAGCAGATGTCTGGGAAGTTGAAGTCCCCCACAAGAACAAGGGGGAGAGACCTTGAGACCTCACCCAACTGTCTATAAAGTGTCTTGTCCACCTCTTCATCCTGGTTGGGTGGCCTGTAGCAGACTCCCAGTCCAATATCAGTCTTATTGGCCTTCACTTTTATTCTGACCAATAAGCTCTCAACCCTATCATCACCATCATTAATTTCCATACATTCACATTCTTTCTTAACATAAAGGGCTACATCACTGCCTTTCCTGCCTTGCCTATCTATCTATCTCTTTTGAAAAGTCGGTAGCCATCCATCACAGCACTCCAGCTGTGCAAGTCATTCCACCACGTTTCTGTGATGGCAACTATATCATAGCTTTCTGACTGCACAATGGCCTCCATCTCCTCCTGTTACACACGCTGCCTGCACTAGTGTAAAGAAAGACACCTGAGCTGGGCCTCCTTTTGAGTGGCAGTAGCCCTAATACCCTCATTCTAATACCTAATGCCTTCATTCTTTGGGTGAAATGGGACATTTATTTAAATCAGAGTCACACTGAAATGCCAGGTCTTATTCTTAAGCACCGTGTACTAAGTTTAAGAAGATGAAGGTTCTGATGCCTCTCATAAACTGGTCTAATCCTGTTCCCCTGCAGAAGTTGAAGCAAGATAACTGCGTCTTTTGCTCAGGAAGGTAGGCGGTTTCTAAATGCTAACTCAAGTTGCCAGCATGTTAAAAGTCATTTTTAATACTCTTGCTTTGGTTACTGAAGGTACAATTCCCCTGATGGGCAGAGCAAGCAATAAAGTTTCTTACAGGTACAAGCAGACGTCTGGCTAAGTGTTAGCGGGCTCCAAGTTCAGTTAACATAAATCAAAGTCACCTCGGGAAGGACAATCCTGTTCTAATAATGTCACTCAATATTTAGCCTACCTACACTTGTATTAATAATAAAGCCCTCGGGTAGGGAGCTACATACAGCCATTGATCAGCACAGAGCTCAGCGCTGCACTATTGACAAGTATTGTTTTGGAGGCAAACACAGGCTGAGCTGCATTTATAGCCACTGGATTCTGCCCTCTGACAAACAAGTGAACGTTGCTGGTCAGCCAGGTTAATGCTGCGTTAATGAGGCCTTGAGCCTCGCCAATTCAGAATGAAGCCAGCAGTTATTTGGTAATGTAGGTTTGTTCTTTCATTTTGGTTTTTAAGTTCGTATCTGTGTGCATGGAACAGGTGCCTCTCTCTAAGATGATTTCTACTAATGCCTCCTTTGAAAGGAAAAAGGATGTGGCATACTTGCAAACCCAGAGAAAAATGTCATCTGAGTAGCTAACCTCACTGATGGTGTCGGTGAGTTATTGTTCTTTTTATTTTGAAAGTATATATGATAGCAATTCAGAAGTTTGAATGCCAGGTCATTCCAAAGCAATTGACTACCAGTCTTTATTTTGTAAAGCTACACAATGTTGTTTTGTGGGTTTGTTGTTTTTTTTGGGGGGGGTGTTGTGGTTCGATTTTTCCTTTTTTTTGTGCATGTTGTAGGTTTTCTTTTAATACAGACTGTGAAATATGTTCCCACCTCAGAACAACATATCCTCTAGCATTGTCTGACTAACCAAGTAAGCAAAACAAAATAAAACAAACTAAACCAAAACCTTCTGCAGAATTACATTGGAGTAACGTTTCCCAGCTCTACTTTGGCATGTTCCTGGCTGTTGCTGTGCAGTTTTCTGTAATTAATATAGTTTAAAAAAAAAATGGCAGTGGAGAATTAAGGGTTGTAATTTATATTCAAGCTCAGAAAAAAAGATAAGCGTATTACAAGAATAACAGAGGTTTTTGTTACCAAAAAATTGTTTCAGGAAATGATACTCCTGTTTCTGAATGTAAAACAGAATCCAGCATGAAAAAGACAATAACACAGACGGGTTTTGTTGCCAACAGAATCTGCACAAGTGTCGGGGCTGGCTGATTGCTTGGGCAGAGCGCTTTGGAGAGCAGCAGGAGCGTGCTTGGAGAGCAGCGATGGCTCATGGACAAGTGGCTGAGACCACCTCTTAAAATCCATGTCCTAGACAGCTGAGCCCCTCTACTGGTTTAATGACACTCTGGAACTGCATCTCTAGTAAGAGGCACACTGGCCAGTTTCCCCCCCCCCCTCTGTATCCATCACATGCTTACCTTGAAGATACCGGCTTTCTTTATTCATATTCTTACAAGGGCAATTCAGAATGACTGTCACTCAGACCATTTGACTGAAACGACTCAGTAAGCGTCACTAAAAGGAGATAATGCTATACTTACCTCGGCAACTCTAGGCACTGTCACCTTACAAACATTCCTACCAAAAGCGAGCCATGTTACTGGGCATGATGGCCTCATTGGACACCTCACATCCAGGTCAGTGGGCAGGGAGCGCTGATTTCCTGGTTCCCCTCTGTCATGACAACAACCTGATGCTATGATGCATCTTTTTTTATTGACAGCATAATATACACATGGAAGAAGGGCAGAGTGGAACAGCACCTTCTGTCTGTGCACCTTCCAGGCAGTCCCATGACACTCAGTTACCCAATTGGCATTTGCCCAGTAAGTGGTCCTGTTGCCAGTATCACTAAGCTCACAGGGAAGGTGTCAAAGGGAGGCTGTGTATGACCAGTAGCAATCACAATAAAAATAAATCAAGCAACAAAAACCTAGGTCAAACCCACAAACCATGCACACAAAGGAACCCATCTGGTTGCGCACAGCCAGCTGCCTGGTGGCACTGAACGCCACTTGGGCTCATCTATCCCTGGAGAGGCTGCTGCTTAGTCAGAGCATCTCAAACGGAGACCTCATGTCTGTCCCTCCTTCCCATTCTGTTTGAACATGAGTAAATGCTCAGACGCTATTCTCAGCTTCTAGACACCAGTAAGAGCACCATAAAAGCCTGTTTACCCACCATCCCTTCCCCCTCCCAGACCCTATTGTCTTCAAAGCACTTACAAAGCTCCACTCCAACGTGTGCCAAGAGCAGGCAGCCCACTGCATCTGGACCATGGGACTGAGGGCAGGGGTGGGTGTGGAGCAGTGTGTGCATGTCAGAGCATGAGCATATGTGAATAGGACCAGCTGGCCTCTCCTGTGCCCATTTCCCTATCATTTCCATCTGACAATCCCTGCTCATTGTGATTTCGCAGGCAACATTCACTAGCACAAAAAGACTAGGGAGCAAGCAAGTGCACAGATATTTAAAGGGAAAAGCTTTATTTCTTGTTTTCTTAGATCATAGTGGACTGTAAAACAACAGGGAACAATGAGATCAACCTTTAATAAGCGTATTTTTAATTTCTTTCCTTTTTTTTTTTTTTGCCAGTTAAGCTTCCTTTTTTTTTGTATAATTCAAAACAGAACAAACAACCAGGAAATATTTGTCACAAAAACATGCTTTTTAATAAAAAAGAGAATAACGTTTATTGAGAGGGATTGTTTTCTGGATATGTACAATAGTAATGTGGGAGGATTATGCTAACAGAAAATGCCAAACATCATGACTTGATTTCCGAAGTGTGAACGGTCCAAAAAGCAATGGCCTTAGAGCAACAGGAACAAATGAACAGTGGTTTAAGGTTTCTTACAACAAATTACCAGCCATCATGACTGAAGACCTGACACATCATAATAACCTGCAGTGAGATGTACAGAAATCCATAAGACAACATAGAATTTACACAAGAAGGTAACCATTTGCGTAAGAATTTCCTCCAGAAAATGGAAGCATGTTCTAGACAGATAAATTTGGAAAAAGAAGGGAAACAAAATGAAAAAAGTAGGAAAACACTAATATTGGATATCCTCAGTTCACAGTGAATGCCAGTCGTCCTGGGTCTAAACGCTACCAGGTTCCCTTATCTGCATCCTTTCTGCCTACTCACAATTAATCTCCTTATCGTTGTGCTGTAACTAAAATTACTTTACCTGAACCTTCCCTTGCTATTTCCTCTTCACTGCAGCTCTTGTCTATGATGTGCACTTTACACAACAAAAATTGCAAACTTAGACACAGCCTCAAGTGAAAGAAACATACACCTTCCCAGCATGAACAGTATTAATCACAGCTAATCATTTCTGCACTAAGTGATGCCACACAAAACATCGTACAAACCCTGTTAATCAAACTCAGTAGCAATAACTCTGGGGGAGGGGAGCAGATGGAGATTAATAATTGCCACCAGTTATGTTTCCCGTGTGTTGCAGTGCTTTGAAGTGAATTCTTCCACTGCCTGCCTTCAGGATTTATTTTTTCTTAAAGAGAAACAGTAGAGGGTACTGGGAAGTGATAAGAGGTTGGTTTTATGCCTCAATTCTGCTGTGACCTTCCCAGAGAGGAGGCAATGTAAAATTCAAGACCATATTTTTACTTCAGTTGTTCCTCCTACTTTATTTTCTTTACAAGCTCAGCTCAGCCTGGGTTATGCGCTCCCAACTGCCAGATGCAATCCACTGAAGGGCTTTGTTCCACCTCTAAGAGTTACTACAGCCTTCCCAAGTTAAATTAAGGGTTAATGAGTTTGTCTCAACCCAAAGCAGGAAAGGACATTGATATTTTCATTTTATTTTGAAAATTAGGCCACAGTTCCAGCATATTTTCTTGCTTCTGTGATGTAAGGAACTAGTGCCACCATTCCTGCTTCTGTATCTCCAGCCAGAGAATTCAGTGGCATGGTAGTGCCTATGTGGTACTGCTTCTACGCCACTGGTCAGAAGAAATGGATGGAGATAACTACTGACCTGAGATAGACTTAGGTCACTGAGAGCTGGGTGGCACCAGCCAACTGTTTTCAGCTCATCAGTGCATCCAAGCAGACCGAATGAATGAGTTAGTTAGAAGGGAATAAGAGACATCGGATGTATTTCACACAAGAATGAAACAATAAAAGGGGTAACATTTTTGCACTTTACCACAGGAGTTCAAATGCCCTCTGCTATTGTCAAAGCAATGCCCAGCAGAAGAGGCCCACGAGGAACTTTCTATCAATGGTACCAATACTGGAGAATTGCTGGGGATGAACCAGCTGACATGGGGAGCAGCATAACACCACCTAACATTACTTATGGTATACCCATATGTAACATTATAAGGTGATGAAAAACACAGCAAAGACAGTGGGGTAGCAGAGTCCCAGGCTGCAGCAAGTGAGGATAAGCTCGAGTGCAGCAGCTGTAGATGCAGAAACAAACAAAGAAAAACAGCTTACCTTTGGAAAACCTCCAGTAGGCAAGAAACTCTTACCTCCAAAATCAACCCTTAAATGAGGTCTGGGAAGGGGTGGATCCTGGCTCCACCCCTTCCGATCACTCAGGTGAACTGCATTCACCTGAGCTCCCCTGGGTTGGCCCTGCCTTCCACCAGGTGCTCAATCACTGCTTCAAGCCGTGACTTAGCATTCCCACTACACCATACCATCAATTCTTAGAACGAGACGCTTAGGAAGCCTGAAAACAAGCCTGGCTTCATTTACTGGAAGGTGAGTCCCCCAGAGTGCTGCTCAGTTTCATAAGGACTGAAGGTGCTGGGCAGGATGGAAGGCCGTAAGCAAAGAGGTCAATTATTGTGGTATTTCGACAAGAGGAATTTGAAGATATTTGCCCTTACATATACAACTTACAGGAAATTCTCCTTTTGAAAGATTAAGAAGTAGTGCAAAAGAATTGAAGCGTGTTAGAATCGCTAAAAGCAGGGGAAATGAGGTCAGAGGAACCCTTTCTGAAGTGGTATTGGGTTTGGCTGCTGCAATTTAGGCAGCAATTACTTCTAAGTGTATACATGGCAAAGTTCAGCTATTGGCACCTGGCAAAGGTGAAAGAGCCAAAACTGCATCTGCCCTGGTCAAATGAGCTCAGAGAACTTTAGTGATTAGTTTAGATGGCACAGAATTATAGTACCACAATATATATTGATGAGCAATACTACAGAGAAATTGGTTGCCTCTGCTCTCTTTTGAATTTTAGTCTGTGGGCTACATCTTCAATTTCTTGCTCCAGCTTGTATGAATTCCAAGAGGCTGAGCATCTGAGTAAGAGCTGTAGGATTTACCTTCTGATTGCTGACCAACCCACATATAATGTATCTGTTAAGTATAATCACCCCTGGGTAAACATCCCCAGATGAAGAAAGCATGGAATGAGAGCATACGAAAGTGGCGACAGTACTGAGACAAAAATGGGAATTCATCACCCTCCCTGATTTTTACCTCCAAATGGACACATCTATATTTTACAGTGCAACTTCTTCCCTTTGAAAAAAAACAAAAATTATTTAGTGACACTGTTTCTATTTGACAGAAATTCCAAGTGGAAAATACATTAAAAATATTTAAATCTTTCTGAAAGACTGTGAAAGTTTAAAACTTTTTAATCCTTACTCAGTATCAAACTAAATTTTAAATTCCATCTGGGGAATAGAAACATCATGTTTTAGCTTGTACTAGCCAAACTAGTGCTAAACAGATAAAATAGGAATTTGCAATTTGCTCTGCCTGAAAAAGCGTTGATGGTTCAGCAGAGACATATTCCTGACCACAGCTTTTTTTCTCAGAAGAGGAGGCTGTAATTGAAAAACAAAGCAAAACAAAAACAAACACAGATAAGTCTATAAGGCAAATGTGGATTAATGTAGAGTATGGAGAAAATGACCTTCCAAAGTTAAAAGGGGAAGCTGAAATAGCCAATAATTGAAATGTTATAGAAAGAATGGAGCTGGTAAGAAAAAGCAAATATTTAAAGATGGGAAATATTTAACAAGTCACTGGATTAATTTCTCTGCCAAGTTCATCAGAATCAAACACACTTCTGTTTGATGTAATGGACATCGGGTAGAATCTGAATAACCTCATGGGTATAAAACAACCTTGGGGGCCTCTTTAGCTCAGATGAATTTATTCAGAAGTTTTAATGCAGAAGTCCTGCCAATGATTGCATATTTTTCAACGAGGTAGATCCACCTTGGTGTAGAAGAGAACAATTGGAATTTATTAAAGAAAGTTCTAATTGCTGTGCAGATAGTCTCACCTTTTACTGCTTGCTCTGATGGAGTGCTGGTCCTAACAGACTCTTTTGTTTCAAAGAATCCCAGTGCTAAGTATGAGATGCTCCTGTCACTTGACATACACATGATTTATGTCCCTTCAGGGAGCTGTTCTGAGTTTTGCTCTTCTCCTTCACTGGTTTCTCACCATCCCTTCTCTGTGGAAATATCATTGAGATTAAGCCAAGAATCACAAATTAAGATCAGACTGAGATTTTAAGGTGATTCCTTCTGTTTTGTTCATCTCCAGCCTAATTGCAAGCAAATAATGTCTGTGTTCATGTTTTCAGCCTACTGACTCAAACTGTAGTGCTCCTCAAATTATGAACAGCCTCATTTTCTAAAGGTTGAGTCTTACAAGGATATAACTTCATTAAAACAAAATAGGCTGGAAATAGGTCTCCAGACAGAGTCTGCAAAATGCTCTGAAATGATTAAGAATTCCCGTTCCTCCTAATTCTTCCTAATGACACAGTGGGAATGAAGCAGTGCAATGGGATGGATGGAGGCTTGCTGCACAGCCCTCAGCACCTCTCTCCTCATTCCCTTGGAGACAGCCAGGCAATAAGCAAGCAGTCAGTGCAATGAGGGCTGTGCTCCTTGTTCCTGACCAAAACACTGCACAGGACCAGGTGCAGGATGGCTGCTTAGTGCTGGATGTCTCCATCTCCACTGGTGCCCTTGTGGGGCCGGGGAAAGCCATGGTTGGTATATTTTTTCCTAAAATGCTCATCATCCTTGCCTCTTTCCTTCTGGAATTAATACCTATTTAAATACTGGTAAAACATCAGCCACATATTTCAGTTCAGAGTGAATTTAATCTTTCTGAGTACTAATTTTATGGAGAAACATAAACACACTAGTCAAGCTATTTAACGTGGCAGTGTATACACACTCCTAATAATACTAATGACAACATCTGTTCTATGACATTAAATGAAAAAGATGACTTGTAAATGTTTATGGTAGTCCGTGATTTAATTTAAACACAACTGAATTGGTTAAATTTACAATTTAAACAGTAGGTCATCTGTATGTACATCCTGTATTTGGACAGTTCCTATATTATTGCTGCATTGGTAAAATTAATGTGTTAAAGGACTATATAAAAGCCAGTCTTAGCTTGTTGGCTGAGCACTCAATACATGGCATTTTAGTGGCTAGAAGGGGAAAAATAAAACAATCTGCATACTTCAGTACTCTAGTAAATGACTGCATTGACAAGGTCACCATGCTAAATTGACATCATCCACACCACATCCAATTTCTAAAAATCTTCCAATATTTGCATGATGATGTCTGTAAAAACCTCATTAAGTGTCAGACTCTTAGGGTTTTTTCCCTCTTGCCTGTTTAATAAGCAATTTATTTTTTTTAATTAAGAATTCAGTATGCTTTTAATTTAGGAAAGAAAGCTTGAGTGCTCTGTGTCGTCTGTGGTAACATGGCTAGCTGTCTAAAACACCATTTCCTCCTCTACTGTATCCATAATTGTATTTCCAAAGGTAACTCTCATTGAATCAGATAACCAGACATTTATTTTGTAATCAGAAGCTAATTAGGTTGTTGTTTATAGCATAAGTGATCAATAGCTTTTATTCTGGATCACAGTGTCACAGCTCTAATAATTTATATTAAATACTGATACTGTAATCAAACCAAATGTATAAAAGCTTCAAAAAGCTATGCACTATACTGGGAGGTTATTAAAATTCCTGATACTGCTTAACATGTTTAATGTGCTGAATACAAATGATATTTTAAAGAAAGCTTTGTGGATCAAAGATGGATTTAATAATTGTAATGTTTATGAATTTGTTTTGAAAATATTTTTAATTGGGTAATGTCAGACTTCTGGATTGTAACGCTATGTTCATTTCCATTTCAATAGGTTATACTATCAGCTCCTTTTGACATAGAATAATTTGATTTATTTTTTAAATCATGAATCTCGTAATCTTCTTTTCTGTTGTCACTAGTTTTCAATAATTTGATTAGTTTCTACAAGAAGAGCAATAGGAACCACATGGGCTTTGCTGGTAATGATATGCTATATATTTCTTCTCCAAAAGCAGTTCCAACACCTTTGAAAGTAATTTGCAGTTTCTTATCAGCACAGAATTAAAGAGTAATATTGTCTAATTTGTTATGTTCAGTGGCACAGAGTATCCTAGAATTCTATCACATAGATAGTGCTTTGAAACCTATATCATGTGACCATAACCAAGAGTACATAAGTGAATTCTATAATTTCTGAAAGCATTTGTTATTAGCTAAGAAAAAGCTCAAAAGATGATCTGGTCAATAGGCTTAATGATCTCTTAGTAAAAGGCCTATTCTGCACACTCCCAAACTTCACTGTGGTTCGTAAAACAGTAGTTTGTACCTTACAGTTGTATAGCAAATAACTGATGCAGGCATTTCAAAGCAGGCTTGGGCAGTACTGCGTCTCAATGTAAATCTGTACATTCAACATGATGAGCTCTTTGCTTGGTAAAGTTATCTCCTACTCCAGGAAAAACAAAAACCGATTACTGTTGATCATTTAGACACAACTGCTTGTAACAGTCACCAAGCCGTCACAGGAAGGTATAAGGACAGCCCTCAGGAAACACTGCCTGCTTGATGACGCTTAAAGCTTTAAAGAATGCCTTCCAGATACCGCAGAAAGTCACCATGAGCCAGCACATGCTGTCAGTGTCACTGAATGAAAGCCAAAATGATCAAATCATGTATGCTGGCAATATTGCCATCCAAACCATTAAAACATTTATGGAACAGGTCTTGCAAACAGCTCATCATGTCAGCAATCCCATGGGCTGCAGTAAGGACTACAGGGGTGAGAAACGCCTGTCACATGGGTGAGTGTGCATGACGCTGCCTTGTAACTGGATCAACCATCCTTTCGTGCTGGTTTTAGCAGTCTCAGTAATAAACCACAGTTTAAACGATATCCTACTGCCTTTTTTTTTCCCTCTACAATGTTGAGATAAGAGAAGTAAGGTATGACGTTCCTGTAACTTTCTGAGCTGAAGGTATCAGCTATATATAAACAGATAATGCTGTTTTAGTAGAGCAAATAAAATGCATATCTTTTTTATAGAATGAACAGTATAATAATCGGGCTATATTGTCACAATGGAAGCATAGAAGACCAGTGACTGTACAGCTGAAACCCTGCAGCAAAATTTTTTCTACTGTTCATCCTCAAAGTTTACGAAACGTACGTTTATGGAGCTTTCACAATGGCTGCTTCTTGTTAATTTAAAGAATCTTCACCCTTGTTAAGGCTAGATGATTATAATTAAAAAATAAATGTTTTGTTAGAAAGTTCTATGCCACACTCTATGAGAATTTAACTGAAAGACATACATTATACCTGTATGCAAATTAGAATGGCTTCTCAGCAGGGAACGCAGAATCACTTACAGTACGTAAACATTTAAAGAGGAAAATGCTAATACACTGAAAGAGTTTAACATCAGTAGCAATTTATCAAATGAACAAGTTTCATAAAGACCACTCTCTGGGAGAACATTCACCATTAGACAAAAGCCTGGCATCCTTGATAATCTGGAGTTTGATCAATTTGAAAACCAAAACCATCCAATGAGATAAATAGGATCTTAAGGAAACTGCCATCCTCCTTCTCAGGTAAAGGCCAGAATTAATATAATTATTAAAATAATCCAACCAGATCGCTTCACAGGCAAATTTATACACTGTCTCTTTAAAACACTGCATGCCTCAAAGCCTCTTGAGTTTGGAATGTAGCACTGCACCAAGTATTTCACAAAGCCTCTAAATATCACAAGAAGCTTTTTTAGAGAGAAAAAAAAAATTCCAGCTGACAAACTGTTCTAGCAGGAGTGCCTCAGCTTAGCCCCCAGACCTGGAATTCCAGATAAACAACAGAGGACAGGAAACAGATTTTTTTTACATGTCCTTTTGCAATGCAGCTACAAGACGACTGATGAGCTTAGGAACAAAAAGAGTGAGAGTGCAATTGTCATCAGAATGAGCGGTGTGCTTGGATAGAAGCTTGTAGGAAGAGCAAATGAATTCTCCGAGGATATGTGGCTGGTGGAGACTCCTGGTGTGTTGTCTTTCCCAATAGCATTCTGCAAGACACAATACTTTCCTTGGTCACCATTACACACTGTCATTGCAAACTATTTAAATCTATGCCATGGAATTCATCTTCTCTTTGTTCATGTCCCACCCTCCACTGTTACCTATATATCACTGTCACAGATTGGAAGATACAAAAAGCATAGAAATTGAAGTCAAATGATAACATTTTAAAGTTAAGTTAAAGGATAGAAGCAACATTAATGTATAACATCAGCACAGCATGACTCAGAAAAAAGGAATATATTAAGAGATCCCTACTTTAAAAACGGTTCCATGTGTAAAACTTCCTGTTGTTATGGATGGCATATTTTTGAGCCATCAATGCTTATCCTGCCAATTTTAGAAAAAAATAAAGTAATGCAACTTCTACATAGTCAACACAACAACTTCAATAATAAATTGCTTCTGGGTGCCAATAGATAAAATCTAATCCTAGGGATCAGAGAAGATGGAGGTTTCCAGCTTGTAATATTTTTTCTTTCTTAAGTCTTCCTCCTCTAATTGTGGTATTTACATGCTAGCAATAATAAAGCAGTATCTTGTGCTAGCAATAATAAAGCACTAGGCATAGGCAAGTATAGATTTGTACATTAAAAGTGAGCCACTTCAGATGGAGGTGAATATTTTTCATTGCTTATCATCCTCAGTAAGAAAAATACAGGTATAATCACAGAATCAGAACAAAGAGCATTTTATATTATGGGGCACACCTGTGCTATGAAACACAGAGGATCTGCGCTCTTACCTCATTAAGACAGAGTTCTGTATCTACAGATTCATTGGATTTCCGCTTCTTCTGTGCCTAGAAACAAACACAAAATTTATTCCCTGTACATTTATACACAGACAGCACAAAACAATTAGATAAATTCACAAGGGTTGTCAAACTCCTATGATTTCAACAGTGATTTGCACACGATTAGCAAATAAACTTTTCCAGTGTAACTGCATGTTTTGGATTCTGATTTGAATTTACAATAAAACTTTAAAGTAAGGGTACTCAGTAATTACACTGATGAGAGCTGCCAGCTGCAATGAATACGTTGTGTTCTGTGGCCCCTTAAAAATGATGCTGGATGTTCGTGAGAAGAAATTAAATATGACAGTTAATAATTACCATAATATTACTGAATATTTGAAAAAACCTACTATATTTCCAAGCTTTAGGAAAATGCACAATACATGAGTATTTTATCCTTAAGAATTCTTGCAATTTCTTCACGTATTATTTCCAAAACATAAACATAGTTTTAATATATTGCATGGCTGCCATGTAGTCTCTTCTGGGTAGATGCAGTTAGAACGTTTAATGTCTTTTAACATATGCACCTGTAAGTCAAAATGAGCTGTTTGTTTACATTATGCTCACTGACTGTTACATATGGAATATTAATAAATGCATGAACATTTCTGATGATCAAAGCCTACAGAAAATGAATCTGAAATACCTTCATCTACATCTTACGATGAGCATACAGTTGCTATTACTGGATGCTCTCCACACTGGGCCAAGAAGGAAACATTTGCGGTGGCAGCATCGCACAAAATGAAAGCAATAGCATGCACTCTGTCTGCCATCAGAAGGTGTTTAATATTTCCATTGCTCAAGTGAACTTGACTGCGCTGGGAGTCTTCTATGATGGTGATAGCTGCATGGAGCACATCTAGCACTTCTACCTGGAAGTTCTGTTGGACATCTAATTTATTTCCTGCACAAAATGAAGATCTGAGTCTGCCTATGTTGCAGGTAATTTACGCTGTAGCATCCCATTGGTTTTGGCAAAGATGGATTGGACTAATGGTCATGTGAGGAAGCGCTAAGCATTTGGATTATACGCCTCCCAAAAATTCAGTTCTACATACAGCCATTTCATTTAATATCTGAGAGCCTTTGGTGCTGCCTAGGGATACAAAATATTCTTTGACCTAATTGCTGATTTTAGAATCCAAATGAAGGAACTGAACTGCTCATTAAGAAGCACATTTTCATGACAATTTTGTATATAAAATAGATTTACTAGAGACAATTGGAAACCTAAAACAGCTGGGATTTAAGTGAGACAGTTTAGTTATAGTAAGAATGCATATTGTATACATGTCTACAGTTTTAAAATATATGATAAAATAATACCTCAATTAATTAATAAAAACCCTCTACAAAATCTCTCTCTTACATATCCTTTCTTCTAATTACTACCATTAAAGTGGTTATGGTAAGCATAAATTAAACTATCTAAATGGAAAAAAAAATGCCTCAAAGTAAACTTACTGCAAGAAGAAACAACATAGTGGAGCTTCCTGCTGTGTTTGCAATGATGGTGGTTTCCACACCCACTAGGAAACATTCTTAAATAGCAGCTGGGGAGATTTCAGCTCTCAACTGGATGGCCAAAGGAAGATGGATAAAGGAGAAACTGGACTTCAATCCTGATTTTCTTTTATCCTAAACACACTACACTGAATTGAAGTGTGAGACTTAAAAGGAACTATGAGCAGATGTTCAGCTCTTAACTGTGTTAACTACAAGGACTGTAAAAACCCTCCTAGTCTGACATTCAGTGCTAAATTTCCTAGTCCACAGAAGCATCTGCCTATCGGAAGGATTGTTTGTTACTGCGTACACCTGCTCTAGATTTGCAGCACTGTGTTAACCACAATCTACTCTTGCTAGTTGGTCACCACACTACAAGTCAACATTTTTCTTCCTTCAGTTCTGTGTTCCTCAAACAACAAAGGATAGAAACATCTTTATTTTGTTTATATGCAGTAAAGTCTTCCCTAACTTCATTCAGGCAGAAAAACAATAGGGTACAGCAGCTAAATCATATTTACTTCTGAGGACACTATTTTAAGAGTTAAATTGACAGGCAGAAACAAAACCAACACCAAAAAAAAAAAAAGGTTTTTCCAATCATTATGATCAATATTCTCTAGCTTTAGCTTAGAAAGTAGTACTTCTCTGTATTCATAGTAATTTTAACATCAACACTTACTCACTTGCAACCTCTGTTATCAAGTCCTACTTTCTTAGAATTGGAAAGGAATTTTAATAATCAGGCAGACTTTTCTCCTATTGGAGAGGATAATTTCTTCCATTTAAAAGTACAGCAAAAAGTGAAGCCTCCTTTTTGGGGGGAAAAGGCAGAGGGAAAGAAAAAATATCACTGAAGATGGGATGAGACGTTATATGCCAAGTTTCAAATTGGAAGAGTACATTTTTACTGTTGAGTTATAAACCTGTAAAAATGGGTTATAATGGAAATGCTGGCATAGGCTGCACTACTGTAATACAACAGTGCATCACTAAATCACAAGTAATGGAAAAAAAAAAAAGTCCTATCTATTGAAGAGAGTGCTATAGAAAGCATATGTCCTGTAATTACAACCTAAAGGGAAAATTATTTCTTCCTGAGTCTTGTACAGAGGGCTCTACAAGCACCATAACTGCTGTATTTGTGCCACAGTGATTGAACACCTAATACAAGGTAAAAAATAAGGACTTGGATGTTGTGATGATTGTCCTGATGGAAATACACCCAAGCAGGGAAATACACTTGAATTATGAAGGATATCCTCAACCATTGGATATTACTCTACAACATCTCCCATTATCCTAAAAAATTAAACAACAGAAACCTGTGCCCATCTTGTACAGCTGCAGACAATTCACACAGTGAGCATCCATGCCATCAGCAACTGTGGGAAATGAGAGCTGTTTGTTATGAAAGACTCAAAAGACTGAGCACCAAACCCCCACCTCAAGCCTCCTACCTGCCTGATGAACCAGGCAAGGAGGTTTCCTGAAATGGGCTGGGAGCACTTAATTCTGCAGGAGTAAAATAGCACATGCAAATGGCAAATAAGCCAGTATTCAAACTTACTTACAATTATTTTGAATTTTATTATAAAGCTCTTATCTATTGACAAGAAAATCTATACAAATTTCATCATTCAACAAAAGACAAGCTGATAAAAAAAATAATAAAAAGCAGTGAAAGAAAAGCAGCTTAAAATAACTAGTTAAACATATGGAAAGAGGTATGAAATCTCTTTCACTGAGGTAAAATAGCATTTGCTAATGACATATACTCAGCTGTGACATGCCTCTGACTGTACAATGAGTTATGTGAGATGGGCTGACTCTCACACTGGCTTTGCAGGGAACTGTAATTCAGTAATAGGGGCTACTCTGGCAAAGCTGCTCTCATACTGCCAACAATTTTGCACTCACTTAAGCTTTTATATTCTGTAAAAATGAACATCTGCTTTCACTGAGAATCTTATCACTGTGGCAGCACAAGCAACAGATTATATTTAGATATAATCGTATTCATGCACCTCATGATGAGCTCCTCAGTACGCTGTGCATTTGTCACACAAGCCCAGTTTGGGCCCTCACAACCTTTAGCTTTCAGTGTTCAAACGAAGGTGTTGGGCTTGGTCAAGGGTGGGTAGAGAAACCAACTGCATGTCCAGGATAGAAAAAAATCCTCATGCTTAGAAGCAAAATTTTACTTCTTTCCTTCCCAGAAGGAAATGAGGATGGAGACCAGGAGAGAAGCTGGTGGATTTACCAAAGGAGAAAGAAATATTGTTTATAGAGGGATTTCTTATGCAGCTTTCATTTAAGGACTTACTTAAAATGGAATCTGTGTGCCTCCATCTTCCTCATACCCCAATGCCTCCTAAATTACTTTATTTGTATGACCTTGCTTGACACACCCTAACCTAGAATTCTCTTGCCCAGCACCTAACAACTACTGTAAGATCTCCCAAACCTAGTTAACTCTGCTTCCCATACTATTAACTCTGCTTCCCATACCCCAAATTAGTCAGCCTCCATCCTTTGCAGACACTGTAGGCACGGATTTATTTCCAGAAATGCTATGTTGCAATTATGAATCCAGCTTCTACAAATCATAGCATTACATGGTTAATAAATGCATTAAACATTAGAGCAGTATCTCACCAGGAGTCCATACTCACATTATTTATGGCTTGTCATCCAGCAGTATTTTTATATATCCACGATAGCGTGCATATCTATGTTACTCATAGCAAGCAAAAGGTCTGACTGGGGACTGCTCCAAATGGAGGTAAGCTTTAATTTGGAGGGAGAGGAGGGAAGGAGAAGGATGTAAAGGGAACTGAATGCACTGGACCTGAATGCAAACAGGCACAGAGTGAGCAGCTAAGTTCAGAAACCAGTCCCTTGCTGTCAGCTACACACTTTGGGCCTTACGTGCCTTATGGAACTTATTGCTTAGACATTGCAGAGAGAGACAACAGAAGTATCATTATGACAGATATCTGATGTATGGGTTGTTTTTTTTAGATAATTTTAATGAGCATGCCTCTATCCTCTCCTGAGAAGCGTGGTTAGCTTTGCTTATATTAACAAGGCTTTCCAAAAAAGAGGGACAAATTTCCTGGAATACATCCTTCAAATGACCACCCTTCTAAAGTAGCTCTAACAAATGAGGGTGCATGTTCTTTTCTGTTCTTTTCTTGTGTTGATTGGAGAGATTTACTATGCAACTAAGCTGTTTTTCTAACAGCAGGACACAAACAATAAGCAGAGAAATACACAGACTGTAAAAATGCAATCACTTTAACTCTTCTGTGCACACTAAGTGGTAGGTGCATCTATCACAACTGTCAATAGTATTTTCTTATTAGCACGGTCTTACTGTGCCTCACTGGAGTATAAATTACCTTCAACAAGGAAGAGTTGCAAGAGTAAGCAAAGTGCAGGTCAGAGACACAGGCCACTAAAACAGAGATCCAATTCAGCACAGAATAATTCTGAAGCCCATACCACAGAGTCAGAGTACAAAGAAATTTAAGCTTTTGAAACAATCAGCTTTGCACAAGCCTACAACAAAGAAGTCAGATCCTTTTTTTCTGCTTGTTATTCTTTCTCTTTTTCTCTTGTGAATCAATCCTAAAGATGCAAGCTTAGGGAATAAAATTATCGATGGTCATTCTGCACAAAAGCACCACAGTCCTGTTACTCTATTTTGTACACTGAGTGAAATATTTTAAAAACAACTATTACCAAGATACTGCTGGTAACTAGTCTCTAAATCCATGTAGATAATACCCAGCACAGTAAGAATAAAATCACAAGTTCTTCAGCTGAAATACATTAAATAAAACAAGGCCCTTATCCCCTTGTGCCCAAATACGCACTGGGGAAACATAGAGTTATAGAGGCTGCAGTGTCATGCAGCGGGCAGTTTATCAGCCAGTCTGTTCAGATTCCCACATCTCCCAGAATTACAATCCAGACCCAAGGCTTTGCACCCAACTTAAAATGACACCTCTTGTCCCTTTTCTGCTATGAAGGCATGCTTTTTCAGGATTTCCCCCCAAAGCTCTCCCATAGCTGAGCCAGGCAGTAGGATGCCAGCAACCCTGAGCACTGCTCCATGCCATCAGGCACCCACTGCTCTACCAGCTCAACCACTCACAAATTGCAAGTCAGGTCTGATCTCAAACCCACAGACAGCTGCTTAATGGGCAACACTGCACAGCGGCAGACCTGTATAGTTCACCTTCAGACAGCTCTGGCTTTCATAAGGGAACACTCAGTGCATTTAAAACCTCCCCATGCCCCTCAGCTGCTCAGATAATGAGCACTTTACAAATCTGAGAAACAGTCTTAAGAGTTGATAATGTCCAGTGCAGGTATAGGAAAACCTCCTCCCTCCAACCTCTTCAATGTGAAAACAATGAGAAAATTTGATAGAGGTGGAGACCAGAAGCAAGCTTCCCAGAAGGAGCAGAAGCAAGTGAGGAAAAGAGGAAAAATGACCTGCACAGCATGAGCATTGCTTGACCATTCCCAGATCCATTATTTTAAAAAAGATGAGGTCTACCTAAGCCCCATCCCTCACTGCAAAAATATATATGGCTGGAACAATGCGGCACAAACAGTGTCTAGCAGCAATCTTTTAAAGTTTTATGAAAAACAGATCCTATCAGAAATACCAAACTGATCAAACAGCTTACAAGGACCAGACATGGAGATCTTCAAATATTTATTTCAAGCAATTAGTCTCCCAGCAAGCACAGTACAAAATATGACACCAAGCCAAGTCAACTGAACTGCCTGACTTACCTTTCATGGCAGTACAGTAACATGTTAAAATTTTGTTTTCGTGCTCAGTCATTTATTTATCTAAGTAAAATGGATTTCTGAAGTCCTAGATTCCTCCTTCCTATTTTTAGAAGATATTATGCAATTCTCCTAATATGGTCTTTTTATGGATTTGCCTCAAGCAAATATTTTTGCATTAAGAAGGGCAGAGAAGAAAAACAGAATACTAAAAAGCATAGATGGAATAAGTTTTATTAATATCTCAATGGCTTAGGCCGCCTAGGCTTTGTTTTTTTCCTCTGTTTATAAAACTGAACAGCCATGTAATCCAAAGACGAGTTGTTTGGGATTTCATTATTAAAACCTACTCTTCTAGTGATTTACTACAACTATCAACCCAGCGCCATATGCGGTGGTAACAGGTAGCATCTGGCTGTTGTGCACCGAACAGCATCTAAAGAACAGAAACATGAACACGAAGCCATTACAATCCTCGTTACAAAACAACTTCAGCTTTTAATTTTGAACAAAGGTAAGCCGCTGAAGGAGTACAGATCCCACAGCACATCCCCGGGCTAGAGTGTGTGCCCTTGCGTGTCCGAATATGCAAACAAAGTTGTTCTGTTTGGCAGCAGGTGAAGCGCCTACCTCCCCTATTAGACCAGGCTACGTGGTGCACTGGAGTGTGCTGTAAACACTCCTGAGCAGCTGTCAGCCACAGCTACGATGGGACTGCGAGCAGCTCAGCCAGAACAGCACAGGCCTGCACTGCACTAATGAGCCTTGAAAGAGGCACCACACGAATGCAGGCACCGTGCTGCCTTTCCTATTTCCACGCATGCCGTCACAGGCAGCAGGAGGGCTGGCACCAAGCATGACTGG
This sequence comes from Pavo muticus, assembly GCA_016647715.1. Classification (NCBI taxonomy): domain Eukaryota; kingdom Metazoa; phylum Chordata; class Aves; order Galliformes; family Phasianidae; genus Pavo; species Pavo muticus. The sequence goes on from JACDJE010000007.1 coordinate 3,615,743, forward strand.
CAGGTGATGGGATGGTGTCCAGCCGGGGCTCTGCGAGGAAAAGCTCGGGTGCCTGGGAGACCCTAAGGGAACTGCAGGGATAGGGCTCAGCAGGGAAGCGTTGACCATGCATCAGCCTCATGAGGCACCCAGCATCAAGCTGCCAGGAGGTGGAAGGGAACAGGGGTCATGCATTGCCACCGCACTAGGGCAGCAGGACCAGGGTGCCTTCATCTGCTTCTGCAGCTGGAGGGAAGGATCAGGCAAGCTTGCCTGAGCAGCAGCCAGCACGAGGCCTGCAGCGCTGAGCAGCGCAGGGAGTGGCCTTCCGTACTGCACCAACCTGAAGCAACGGATATTATTGCTGGTTTCTTGAGCACTGCCTTCACTCATGAATTTTAAAGGAAAGGGAAGAAGAGAATGACCATGAACATCTGCTTTTGGTTAAGAGACTAAGAACATTCAAAATTTTTGTCTTTATTAACCATGTGTGTATGCACATGTGTGTTGTGAGTGCCGGCACAGTTACACAAGCAAAGAAAACACAGTGGTCAGCCTTTAAAGGGTTTAGAAAATAACTTCAGATAATAAGCTATTTGCTTCAATTACAGGAAAGCAAAAGCAAAGGCTGCAGATATAACCTTGCACAGAAGGGCAGAGGAAATCAGCCTGTTAGCTGAGGTGCCCATCACACATCCCCCCCTCAGTTTTATTTATACCCTTCAATCCCAGTGCATTTGTTTACTCACATCCGCAGTTACGTGGCTATGAGTGAGTCCCATTAAACCATGACATGATTTAGAGATTGTTTTTTGCTTTTAAAGTATTTCAATCTTGAACAGCTGTGATTTGGATTAATTAGTGAAATTTTGCATTTTTGGCACAGTCTGTTCTCCAGAAGTGCCACTGAAATAAAAATTTAAAGCATTTTCTCCCTGTTCTCCTAATCCTGTAGCTGAGTTCTGCAGGTGCACAGATCTATCTGCAGAAATCAGAGGGCTGAAATTTTAGTGAACTTACTGCAGTACTAATCTCAGTAGCCACATTCCTTTCTAGTGCTGAAAATACCATTCAGAATAAAAATATCAGAAAGCTTATTTTTAAGCAATGCAATCAAGTTTACCAAGGTGAGACTACCACAAAAACAAGTTGTGGCACAATGTGTTTCTGAGAGACATCTGTTCCCTTTAAATTTGGCCAGAGCCACAAGCATAGCATGGAAAATTTCACCCAAGAAGTTTATGTTTTGGCAAAGATCAGAGTCACTAAACATAGGATTTTTTTAAACATGAAATATAAGACATCTTAAAGTGTATCTGTTAGTTGTGTTTATAATAATCTATTCATATTTTCACAGAATCATGGAAGGGACCTCTGGAGATCATCAAGTTCAACTCCCTACTAAACCTATGCTAGGTTGCACAGGAAAGTGTCCCAGTGAGCCTTGAATATCTCCAGAGAAGACTTCATAACCTCTCTAGGCAACCTGTTCAAGTGCTCTGTCACCCACATAGCACCCCTGAAAAGAGCAAGGCACCCTTCACTTGACATTCATTAGAAATTTTACCTTTCTCTATATTGTTATAGACAGGCATTCAAATTCTGTGTTAGTACGTTTGATTAAGAAACTCTGATATCATTCTGATTTCTGAAAGCAAATTAACATCATACAATTCCAATTGCTGGCATTTCATTTTCAGCGATAAGCTTAAGTTTCTTAAGTTTCACCAGATTTATGTGATGACCAAAGAAAAAAAAAAAACAACCACAGTCTTACCAGCAGATCTCCATTAGCTAACCTAGACCTTTGTGTGTCTTATCAGCTTCCTAAACATTATTAAAGGCTCTTGCAGAATACATGTTAAAACTCAGTACTTAAAAGAGACTGTGATGTAGCATTCTAAATATATATACTTCATTCTTCATGCACTGGAGTGGAGGAGAGAAAAATCAAACCGTCCCTCTAATTAGTAGGAATCAAAATCTAACCTTATTTCTCTTTAATGGACTACAATAGAATATGCAATACTTTAATGGATTATATTACAGCGGCTTTCTTCATATCCATTATTTACACAATGCTCTCACCCCCAACACTTGCATTGTAGTTAATGAAGCTATTCAAATAACTAGAGAAACTCTTCTGTAAGAGAGGCCTACAACAGCACAACCTTATTAGAATGATTCTTCTTATTCTTTACTGGCCTGGTCCCACAGCACCAGTGGGAAATCTTCCAGGCAGCAACAAATGAAAGCACAAACTTCCTAATACCATCTGCAAGTACGGCCTCAAATTTGAGCTCAGTGAAACACTAAGAAACATTTTTCCATAACTGAAACGATTTCATAGACACAAAAAGTATTGGGAGTTTCAGATGTTTGTAAATTACAGGCATGTTAAAAGAATTCTGAGCCTATAATAATCAGATTATGCAAATAATTATCAGATTATGCAAAATCGTATTCACAAGATATTATTCTGTTTTGTTTCATCACACAAATCATTCACAGAGGGACAGAAGGCTTACTTTTATATTTATATGTAATAAGCCTGAGAATATAAATAGAGGAACACTAATAATGCGAATAATAGAGACCAGCTATCATTTGGGGTATATTTTGCAAGGTTTCCATACTAAAACTTTTGAAGATTTATTTTGAGTAGCTTCCCTACAGTTTGAAGTATTATGCTGTAGCAGACTGGATAGTTCAGGAGATTATTAATGGGACATACAGCCTTATATTTCTAGGTAGCTAGTTTCATCTAGCTCAGATCAACACTGACTATTCTGTAGTATTTTTGAAATGAGGAGGTGGATCTGGAGCACTTCTCTTAAGAGGACAGGTCCAGTGCACAAAAGTGTTAATAATTTTCACCTTAGGCAGTGCACTTCATCAAGGGAGCTAAGGAATTAATGGGATACATGTCTATAATACTGCAAAGAACTTGAGATGTTTCCTCATGCTCCTAATTTCCCTTTCTGTGAGATAGGCTTTTTCCAGTGAGAAGTGAATTTAACAGGTTAAAGGGATGCTGTGTTTAGCAGCCAGGATGGAATTAGCCTTTCTAGAATTTGAGAACATCATTAAAATGGGATCTGGGGTATCACTATGTTTCTCACACTGAGTGACCACTTGAACAGCACAGGACATAGCACTTCTGATACGCTGTGCATGGATGAACATAATTGCAGAACAACAGGCTTTATAGTAACACAGGGCAGCAGATGATGAATGAGGATTGCAGAGCATATGAGCAGATGCATCTCACTGGCTCAGAGATTATTTGGAGTTGCAACTTTGCCAGTTGCTCTATTTAAAACGTTCATGAAACGCCAGAGTTCAGTTTCTGTTACACTCACAACAGCCAGCATGACCTGTATTTCAGAGGCTGTTCATGTGATGTTCAGCTTCCAAAAAACATGTCTCTCCCACTAAGGGCACTTATCAAAGAGTTGTCAGTGCTGCTTCTAAATACAACATCGTATCTCAGTCATCAGCCTGAAGGTGAAAAGCCTCTGCTTAATTAATGGTTCCTAAGTATCCTCATTAAGCTCATTAGCTGTGTATAGACCATGTGTGGTTTTTATCTAAACCTTTCCAGTTGTGCCTATAACAATCGGAATTTCTCATCTGCAAATAACCATGACTGAATGCTTAGGAATAATCAGGAAATCTTAATTAAAAGTAATAAGGTTTAGGCTGACTCGATGAGAGCACAATTCTGCCAATAGTTGCATGAATATGCCTAACTAATTAAATTCAAAATACGAAAAATGAACAACTATTCCTTCTGAATTTGCATTTGACGTCTGAATTTGTACACAGGAAGTTCCCTGCAGGAATGAATTCCTAAATTTGCCCTCAGAACTGGATAATTGCAGTGCATGTGTGATTGAAGTGTGCAAAACAGCACACACACAGAACATTTATTTGCAATAGTCTTCGAGAATTTAACTTATATACGTGCAACTGTGAGTGCACTACCTTTACTAGAAGTGGGCATACCGCTGTAAAAAACATGCCACAGTTGATCAGAAGAGTTCTGATCAAACAGCTTTCTCACATGCACGCATAGGATTTGTGCAGACACAAATTTAGGAACAGCTTTTTACAGATCCTCGTAATTGTTTTGCATTCATCTGCGCATGCTTCGTTTGCCAAATTTACTGCAGAAGTCAGGTCACTACAGCCAAAGCAGGTAGCTACTTGGGGCCTACCTAGTAGACATCTTACTCCCCATGTACATAAAAATTTGAACGTACATATTTAAAACCTGAGCATGAGCTCAGCACATCCAAATGTTTTTGTGCAGTTGATAATGCATAACCTGCTTTGAATTAGAGACAACTTCAGGCTTCTGAAAATGTCAATCTGGGAAAAAAAAAATTAGCACTATGTAATGCAGTATTTAGTTAATTACTGCCCTGTATACCTAATTCTGTTTTAAGAAAGACATGAGGGAGGATAATCCTATAATTCGTTAGGATACATGCTGAGTGAACCTATGAAAAAATATCCTGAATTATGCACAACAGTCAGTCTGCTTAAAAGATCACAGAAAGTGGCTCACAGAAGGAGCTAAGCACACGGGAGGATTTAACCTGAGGTGGGATTATTAGGCCTAGTCCACTGATTAGAACTTCAGACTGGTGTGAAATAGCTAGGCTCTCATTCTGCAAAGTACAGGCTGAAGTAAACATTTTGAACTCCCATTGAGTTTGAATGCAAGGAACAGAAGTGAGTGACAGCATCTTCAATCTGGAACTCAAAAGCAAGTTGGAAGTTGTAGCGTAGACGACTTAAAGGTAACTTAAAGATCTATTATTCAGGTGAGACAACTTATTAGAAGTCTCAGGGATAAAAAATAAGCAGGGAATGTGAGATACGTTTTACTTCCAGCATTTGACTACAGTGAAGAGCATAGGAAAAAGGAGCAGACGTTAAAAGCAGAATATTTATGTTCAGATGTTTTGATATTGTTAATTTTTTTATTAACAGTATATTATATGTTAGACAATTTGATTAAAAAGCTATGTTTTACTTCCTGTACTATAAACTTGGTTTAACTACTTGAAAGATCCAGGCATGCTATGGGAAGGGTTCCAAACTATAGCACTTCAACAGTATGCTATTTTTTCAGCTATGCTGCACTGTCACCAATATAATATGTAGAATGATTAGTTACAGTCTAGCTTTGATTAGGCTCTTCTAGATTTCACCTAGGACAAAACTATTCCTAAGAAATTATCTTTATTGCTGCTGAAAGGATTTGGATCATATTTGCTATATAATAACTACAGGCTTGGGTAGTTTTTTAGAGCTGTACTTTACAGTTTACATATAAAGATCAAGGACTGACATGATATACTTACAAGTAACTGTTAGTTGCAACATTAAGTTCATTTATCTATGTATGTAAAAAAACAAACAGAATTTGATAGGTCACATGATTGCCTCTGTAGACTCAAATAACTTTATATGCACAAACAAACCTTGTGTACTTGGGTTTGCTATTGGTAGAGGGATGCAATCTATTCTCTTTAATCAAGGGTAAAGAAATAGGATCACATCAGATTTTCTCCCAGACCAAAATACAGACCTAGTCCAACCTCTTACTGCATGCCAGCATGGCTGCAACCCCTCACCTCTTCCTCTTTCCCCACTGTGACTTCCAATTAGCCAAGTCAGTGATGGCATGGAGGCTCTTCCTGTGCCATATGGGCTCAACATCCCTCCTACTCAGCCTTCTACAGTCCTTTTCTCCCCCTGAGTCTATATGTAGATGTTACATCAGACACAAGGAATAAAGAAAAATAAAGAAAAAAAAAAAAAAAAAAAAGAGGAAAGGCCAGATAGGAGGAAGATGCAATGAAGATTAATAGTTAACTAGAAGTGAGGTTTCAGAGATGGAATAGATATACCTGTACCTTGAGCTAATGGGCTAACAGCTAATATTACATAAATTGGCAGTGATAGTCTTGGTTATTGTTTCCTGAGGGGAAACTTTCTATTTTCTGAAACAAGGAGGCTTTCCAATAGTACAGAAAGGTGTTTAAAGGTGTTTAGAGTGGCTCTCCTTATATGAATTTAAGGGAATCTCTCTCTCTAAAAGCAGTGACATTTTCTTTGATGCTGCTACAGGGATTTTTAGAACTCCAAAGGAAAAGTAACAGGTCTGTGCCAAGAAAAGTAATGTTGCTTTGAGACTAAGAGGATGAAGAAAGCTGCCACATCCACAAATGGCATGTTCTGCAAGATGCTGGAAGTATGCTTAAATCTAACACTATATGATTTAGTTTTGAAATTATGGTAAATGCTTTCAAACCCACTTTCACCCAGTGGGTAACATCAAATAATCCTTTCTATTTTTCTGTAAGTCCTGTATCTGCACTGGACTATTCAAATTCATGTATCTCCCTAGAATGCTTCAACTCTATATTCTTAATAATGACTCAGCTGAACTCAGCAACAAGTAGATTTGAACACATGTAGTTACAAGCAAGAGACAATTAAACACCTGCATAAAGATCTCAAGGCCTGGGCTGCTCTGTGGAAAACTCTGTTTGCTTCTGCCCAGGACCCACGAGAACAGGGTAGGGGCTTCGGCCTACTATCCCATTCATACCTTCTTCAAAGTTATTTTGGACTGAAAGTAAATCAGACAGAGTTGTAAGCATAAACCTATGAACTTTACTCCATGCTTTGCCATAACAGTAGACAAAATACAATTGACTACTTGCCCCAAACAACGGAACAGTTTTCACGTGCACTAGAAGATAGATCAGTAAAATACACAGACAACTTGTATATTATTAAGAAGCATAAAACTGCTCAGTAGCGTTCACAGCAAGCAGATTGCAAGAAGCCAAGAACGGTGACATCAAACCAAAGAACATCAGCTGAATGTGAATGGAGTAGCTATCTGTGAGGTGTTCTCATCCCAATTGTATACATGAAGACACTCAAAAATACCAGGGAACAAAGATTTTGGGAAAAGACTCCACGGAGGGCAGCCCCACAATCCTACTCCAGGATATGAAACCACCTTTCCAACTTCTGAGGATGCCAGGGAACAGGAAAAGAGCTGAAGGAAACCTCAAGGCCCAGCACCAGAAATATATACATATGTTGCTCTGCAAGTAATGCCTCCTATTTATTTCCATGGAAACTACAACAGATATGAAGAGCACAATAACACTACGCAATAGAGCAAATTCTCAACTACAAAAGCTATTTTTCTGTAGTAGTGGTCACAGTTGATGTGTTCTTTGGTGTTCTTTCTGTTTCTGCATGAGTGTTTGTGAGACCCACCTGCCACAACCTTTGTGATATTCCAACGCTGCCACTATTGTTTCCAACACAATGAAGCTGATGTAGCTCTGTGCACAATTCCCTGATCATAATCCGACAATTCACTTAGATGAACTGATTGAGACCCTCTTCATTTTGTGGTGTGACAGCCGTGCATGGCTGTCTGGAATGTGGTGTGTCTTTCATGTTGCTGTCACCACTGCTGAAACACACCACCCACTCTTCATCGTGCTCATGCCCACTGATTGGTATCTATGAACGTTCAGCAAGTGTCGATGAACGTCAACGGGTGCCATTTTGTCCGTGTGGAGGAATTCAATTACACATATTTACATCATCCGCGCTTCCATGTCATTTGTCAACTGCTCTTCTGCAGCCATCGGTCACACAACAATGGAATGTAATGGAATACTGGTGGGAAGGTTCAACCTCTACTGCCATACCACCAACACCTGCCCCTGACACTGTGGGTCAATGTAACATAATAGGAGGCATTACTTTCAGAGCAACCCTCGTAAAACACATCCTGGTCTCTCTGCAGGTGAGAGCCTTCCTTTCCATGGGATGAAGATGTCATGCACCCAATTGCTATGCTGTCCCTCCTCCTGACTTCTCACCTCCTCTGCACCGTATCCTTCTCAAGATTGGGTGATTCATAACAATGTACACATCTGTGGTTAAACTGCGTTAATATCCAAAATTACTAAGCCTCTACACTGTCATCTGGTCTTAAACCAGCATACTACAAATCAAAACCATCAATACAGTGTTTAAAAAATACATTTCAATTATAGAAGTCCCATGAAATTGGCAGCAAATCCCCTTGCTTGCCTAGAAAATAACAATTCTTTGCAAAAATGGCAGAATTGATAAAGATTTGATTTGTTAAAATTTAATCAATTCTGGCAACTATCAAGCTATTTTCAGACTTCAGAAAGAAACATCTCTGTATTGACAACTTTTTCCATTTTCTGAGGTAGTGCAAGTCTTTTACTTTGGTTTTCCTCGTGTCTCTGGATATACTTTTTTAGTATTATAAGTCAGTATTAACATAGTTTAACACAGTTAACATATTAACATAGTGTATAATAGTAAAATACTTATTGTTCTAGAGCACTTCAATACACCACGTGGTAGTCAAAATAAATGAAGTCTGTGAGGTACTATCTTAACTGCAGACAACTGTAATTAGGATTTTAAGGTTGGGAGTACTCTGTCACCACAAGCCTGCAGAATATCTGGTTCGATGGGATTCTGGTCTGTAAGGAGGACTCTCACAAATTACTGTGGTAAAAATAAAAAAGCACTAGTGACTTCAAGGATTCTCTTCTTGTTCTCCATTCCATTAGAAACCTGATGGCATGAACTTTTTTTGTCTGCACTTGCTTTCCAACAGCCTGTTAGCGTAGCCGGAATTGCTTTCACATGCACATATATAAAAGGAAACAAAGTCATGGACAAAACCTAATATTTGCTAACTGCAAACATCACGTCTTAAACAAAACACTTTTGCACAACATTGTTATGAACTGTACTTCCAAAGACAGTATGATTAAACATCTGCCATCACAATGTAATGCCCTAGAATTTTTATTAGAAGTAGTTATGCTTTAAAATTAGGTTAGAATACTATGCTCTATTTTACAGCTGGTTTTTGAAGGCTATTAGTAAGCTATCTGTTATAAAAAGGAAATGTCTGATGGACCAGATATTTGATTGAGAACTAAAGTTGGCTGACGTTAGGAATACCTTTAATATGATAAATAACCATATAAAGTAATAACATGGGCTATGAATAGCTTGATTTGGCTTATCTGATGTGATTCAATATTCTGATTCTGGTTTATTCTAGCACTTTGTATTACTGTGGCTATTCCTACAAGGGGGTACTGATGGGAAATGTAGAAGCAACTGTGGCTTAGGGGAATGCTGCAAATGTTACCTCTGCTTTTAATAGCAACAATTTGGAAAATTCTTTCTGAGGATGAAAACTATAATTTGTCCGTAGAAATTTTAATTTCTATAAAGGTGTGCAATACATTTTGATAAAATTGTATTTTTGTAAGTCATTGAAGTGCTTTTTAGTAACCTCATACTCATTTTCAATTGAACAATTATTAAACTATAAAACAAAATTGCATGACTCCTAAAACTGTAGTCTGGAGTTTTACAGTCTGCTATAAAGAGCTGTATTATTATAATACATTAAAGATGCTCAGGCTATTAAAACTTTTTTTTAAATGAACTGTAAAATATTGTAGCATTGATGAAATAATTCTAAAGTATTATGCTCTCCAGCAGTATACATGCCCAATATTTTGGTATAATGAAAAGCATACTCGTCAAAAAAACATAATTTAAACTGTAATTCTAATATGTAAAACAAACCATTTTGCTATTGTTATCCTTCAGTAACAGAAATTTATTATATCCAACTTCCAACACTAAAAGTATTTCATTGAGCGCTAATGATCAAACATAAGGCCCCGTCTATATGCCAGAAAGACTGAATGTTTGCTTCAGCTGGTGCACATCTGAGCAGTGCTGATTATGGCAACAGAGCTGTGCCGATTACTACCAGACGAGAGTTTTGGCTACATTTTACTTCACAAATCCTGACAGCCTCTGGAGCAGGGCCCTGTGCTCAACTACAAAGCTCAACAAGGCTGGTACATGAGAACTATTTTCTGCTGACTACTGACAGTTGATGCAATACTGTCACTAATATGATACATATGAGACTATAGGGTATGATACTTGGCTACATCCTCAAACTGTTCCCCTGATGTTCAAAAGAGGCAAAAGATTCTCTGTTCTTAGAAATTCATCAGCTATATTAATCAGATCTTGAACTTCAGCAGGATTTCAACAAGCTTAAAATCATTCATCTTGTGTGGTCCTGAAATTATTTGGCAAAGACACTGAAGAACATAAGTGCAGCCTTGCTCCAGTGGGAGTACTCCACATGATCAGACTTCTAGCACATATGTACGTCTATGTTCATTGCAAAGCAGCCTTTTGCTGTTGAGATACACTGTGTGTACAGCAATGCAAGTGGATTGCCGGCCACTTTCACAGCGATGAATATCCAAACAAGCATACAGAGAAACGAGAACTGAGCCTCTCTTGTAGTGACCTGACCTTCCTGGGTTCTGTCCAAAAGGTGCAGGAATCGTGAAGTAAAAGAATACAGTGTCAAAGAACTGTACGCTTCTAAGAGAACATTTTTGAGGACCCCATCCAAAATGCTGCTGAAGAAAATAAGGATTAACTTTGTTGAAAACAGTGTGAATGGACAAAGCTGCCTCTGTTTTAGTGAAACAGAATTTTGTTTAGTGCTATCCAGATTAGAAGGATACAACAATTAAATATGAAACTAAATAACCCCTAGCTGCCAGATTTTAATCTGAACATGTAAAAGCACACAAGACTCCTTTAGGTACAGCAGAATTGCCTCTGAAGCAAATTAAAGATGTTGCTTTTTCAGAAGAAAAGCTGCCAATAGGTGTTCTGTAAATCACTTTTACCAGCAAGCTGACCCCATTATGTCAGCTAATCCTGGAAATACAGGAAGTAAATTTAAATCTTTTCATATGAAACATTTAGTCAATATTCTATTTTTTTTTCCAATTTGTTCTGGCACAGCAATGGGAGTTTTATATTCTCGTCCGTCTTTTGCTCCAGACTGGAACTTTCAGTGCAGCTGCAATGTCTGGAGGAAGAGGTCCAAGTACAACGTCTCCCAGGGGAAAGGATAGGCAGGGCATTTGAAAGGACAGTGCTTGCTTTTCCACAAAATGAAAAGCTGAATGATCACAGGTGGTGTGGAGGGACCATAGAAAAGAGGGTGCCAGCCATATGGACTAGCCGAGACTGGTGCACAGGGGATAAATGAAATTCATTTTGTCTATATTCCAGAGTACGATCTCAACAGTTGTACTATTCCCTAATCAACTAAACAGTACGTGCTGCCCATGTTCCCTGTTTATGCTCACCCACTACCCATTTACCAGCACATGAAGCTCCACACCTACTGAGTCTTGATCCTCAGCACTACATGGAAGCTTTTAACCCTCTCCCAACACCTACACAATGCTTATAATAATAATAATATGTGGCACACAGAAAGCTACATTAGATAATTGTAGACAGTATTTCAAACACCAGATTAGCAGACACAGGGGTGAAGATCTGCAAAACCTAGACCCAAAAGCTCAAAGAACAGTCATCTCCAGTCTCAGTCACGTTTAAGTTCTGCTCTCCTCAGAGAACTGTGGGTTCTGTCTCTTGGTTTTGTCCTAAGGCTTGCCATAATAGATTCTTCTCCAGGTCCCAAGTTTATGTGGAATTATGGGAATCTATGGAAGAACAGCATGCAACATGATCCACACTGTTATAAACACTCCCAAATCATACAACAAATCCATAAAATTTGCCTATAAGTACCCACATTTCTCTTTTCCTCTGTTCCCTGCAAAATATTTGAGGTTTTAAAATCCTGTCTCATAAATTTGGAATTCTCCTGCTGAGAATAAAAAGACATTGACATGCTGGACTCAACTGAAAAATATTTGCCTTTAGTCTGAAGGGCCACATATCTCAGTTGTATGTGTCCACAGCTCTCACTTCATCAAAAACCACAAAAACCTTAAATTCCATCTGAATGCTGAGCCAGGGTTACCTAGATCAAGACATTTATAATAAACATGAGAAAACAAAGTATATTACCTTTGTGTAGGGAGTTGATGCAGAAAATTAGAATGAAATGTCCTTAGCCGCTTTGATTTCTTACATTTTTAGTCATGTGCAAAACGTCCATTCAAATGTTATAGCAAAGCCAGTATGAAAGCCTTAATATTTTATTTATCTCTGATGACTGTGGTCTAATCTAGTCTCATCTATCGTTTGAAGTATATTTTAGTATCATTTTTCATTTCCATGCATCTTTCCTAAATGCAGAAGCAGCATTTTTCTTGAAGAATACATGGAGTGAATGCACATCCAAAGTAATTCTCTTGTCCTTTTCACATAATCCAACAAGATGGTTCAAGCAGTGGTGGAAGAACATGAGACTGAAAACCATAACCATTTTTTGACTGGCACATACCAGTTATGACTAAGAAAGAAGGACAAACAAATAAATATGGTAGATAAATAGTAAATATTAGAGTGCAGCTACCGGAAAAAAAAAAAGATAATAAAATATGCCTGTATAAGGACAACATTGTTGGCCTTCATCTTCTGCCTTTCTGTTCACTTTTTAAATCTTCTATTCATTTTTAATGTAGTGCTGTGGACCCTTTGATAGGCATACAGCGCCTCAGAAATAGCTGAATTTGGCATTTTGTATAAAGCTAGCCACTACTTAATATTTGTGTATATAAAACTTTGCTATAAGCCATGATTATAGAAGGACTCTTGATGAAGTTAAGCATCTTTCTGGAAAAGACTGGGTGCTGATTTAACTCAGGGAGAGAAAAAAGTAATGTAGTATACAAATCCATGCATATGTAAACATAACGTAAGCATATACCAAAAATCAACATTTCACTGCATCAGCTGGAAGTAAGAAAATATCACTATAATGGTAGAACTGTACATTCTTGTAGAAGTGGTACAATGAAATGAAGGACCATTTCTAAATAGCTAAAATGATTTTAAAGTCCAAACCTTCAACAAGTATTTGAAATAAATACTGACTTCAGATAAACAAAGAGTATCCCATACTTTCTTTAAGCATTTGCAGCCATTCCAGGCTCCGAGTAGGCATGTGTGCAGGAGTACATGGCAGAATGACAAAACCATTAGTAAACTCTCACTTTTCATACAACCATTCTGAACAAGTCAGGAAAAAATGTATCAAAAATTGCTCAGCCAGTGACACATTTGGCAGATTGGGTTAATGCCCTGTATTTTACAACCTCGGGAGGTTAGTATTTGTTCATTTCTATGGCAATTTATACTAATCAATCACTTCCTGCTCTTTCCTCCCTTACTGTATTTATTTCTACGGCAATTTATACTAATCAATCACTTCCTACTCTTTCTTCCTTTACAGCATTTTGAAATCCACTAACTAGGATTCGCAGTCCCGTAGCATCTCAGCGATCACCTCCTTATCCCCTCTCTGTCATTGTCTTTCCAGACTAATGCTTCTAATTCTGCTATTCAGAATATTTAGGCTTTATTGCCTTTCTGAAATCTTTCTGCTCAGATGCTAAGTGTATAACAAAGCCCTTCAGATTGCTTTTGGTAGCTCAAGTTTGTGTTTTGAAAATACTACAAAGGCCTGTTTTTTCATAGGAGGAAAGCCTTGGAATGAATACACTTCTCAAAGTGCAATATGAATGCTTTCAGTTCTTTTGTAAAATTTGAACTGAGGTTGAAGTCTCAAATGCAAAGTGGCACCACACTGTCCAATAAACATAGATTTAAAAAAAAAAAAAATACATGTAGGCTTGTTTGGCACTTTTTGCAAGTTACTTTTAAAAGATGCATTGAAATGTAAGATCTTTGTTCTCCAGGGTTCAATTCTGACACAGAAGAGGCAGAAAAAGTTGTAACTTGAATGCTGTATTTCACAAGAATAAATCCGTGTGATTCATGTAACTTCAGTGACCTTCCAGTGCCAGCATACCTATAGTTTCTACAAAACAGCAGATCATTTATTTAAAGGATGCCGTTTTCCTTAGTGACCTTTACTTCCGTCGAGTGTATCAGGGGAACACCTGAAGTCACAGCATGGCTTCAAACCAGTGTTAATAACCTCATGGGGAACATGACCTCAAAACGCCAGAGTAACAGGAGTAAGGTAGGGAGGACAGGGAAGAACTTTTATTCTCAAAACTTTGGGACGTGCGTTAAGGCTTGAAGAGCATTTGCAAATCAAACCAAAACCAATGGGACTGTGATCACTTGCCACTTCTTAAGGTCATTATTTATTGTGCATTTTGGGAGCATCTGGAGGCCTTACACTATAGGAAATTGTGAAGGAAGGAAAATGTGATCTCTCTCTCCCCTTAATATAACATGAAGTGAATTAATAATACCCCAAGTCATTTTTACTTTAGATGCTAGATATTCTGAGTTCCAGATTTTAAAGATTATAGTTCTTTTTAGCATATTTCATTTGGTCAAATGGCTTCTACACAGGGGAATGTAGTGCCTACAACTATCTTCTGTTCATCAATAACTTACAAACCTTAACTAATAATGAATGTACAGATATGAAAAATCAAATTAAAACAGAAGCTCCTAAATTCAACACTATCTACCATTAACTCCATATACTTTGTGAGTCAGTAATGCCTCAGAAGAATGTTAATCTACCTTGCTTGTTATCTTATGCTGTTTCCTGCCCAGATTTCACAGTTCTCTCTTACCCAAATTTTTCACACTTTCTAAGGGCTGCACATACATCACTGTCTTGAGCAATTGATGAGCCTCTTTAAAATCTAGAACCAATGACACACCACGAATAGGCTAATTGAAACAACGAACAAAATGGCTGCAGCCATTGGCCAAAATCGCATCACAACTTTGATCCCAGTTTAGGAAGACACCTGATCCAAAGCAGTTTGTATCTTTGTCCAGCTTCATTCCATACCCTCACATCTACTCAGACAAAAAAAAAAGGACAAAAAAAATACCCTTAAATTTACTGCCAGTAACCTAATAAAGCAGTTTGGAGAAGACAGCACTTCATGATAGCTAACATTCAGAGTTCCCCTTAAGCTTGGTTTACTCAGGGGACTAATTTAATCTGACATATACTGGCAGGGTTTGGAGAGCACCACATTCATATCCAAATCTGTGATAACAAATTAAATACTACTACCCTTTGTTTCTGTAACAGGGAGGCAAAAAGTCCATTCTGAAATCTGTGTGTTTCTTATTTAAAACAGTATCTGATATTTTGTAATGTATCTGGCTTGGAACTACAATATAGGAATAAACAAATACTCAAAGGCGGGTATGTATTCATGAAGCAGGATATCACTGCATACAACTCCATGAACAACTTTCTTTCATGCACTGCAACAATTACAAGACTTTCTTACCTGCAGGTTTGCACATGCTGGTGAATCATTGTGGGTGGGTATTTCATTGTTGGTGGTCTCTGAACCTGTGTTTTTAAGTCTGGAAGCTGTTGTAGTTGTGGCTGTAGTGGTCTGTACCGGTAAAATGGGCTGCCACACATTCACATCAGTACCATTGCCGAAAGCCTGAATTGCATTTTCTGTAAAAAGAAATTACAGGCAATTTTCTACTTCAAAACAAATGGAAGAAAGCAGAAATTACTTATTTTTTATTATTATTTATTATTCCATTAAAAAAAAAAAGTGTATTTATAGAAACTCAATTTTTATGTTGAAAAATGTGTTTTAATTTTGAACATATCAGAAACATGAATTAAGAGTCTGGGGCCACATAATTATCCGATGCAGCCTCTCCTGTGCAATGTTCCCAGTCATTCTTGACAGAAGCCCTAGGTCTTACTGTAATCGTATTTGTTACCAACAAAAAGCATCAAAAACTTACTTTCACAATTTAAAATACACTTTGAATTTTATGTCTTAACTGAGGCAGGTGATGTAACATTACAAACTGAAAACAGAGAGCAGGCACAATACCGATTCACTTCTACAGCTTGTTGTATTAAAACCTATATGCTCAGAACTAGAAAATGGCTTAACTAAGACAGTCTCTTCCTTACAGTTTTCAATCAAAATCTGCATAATTAGGTGAGGGAAGCATGCTTAAACTAAAACTTCACAATATAAAAGTTAAAAAGCTTATCATGGTTTCATGGGATTAAAGAGTATGTTTATGGCAAGAGTAAATTGGTTGGGCTTTTTAATAAACAAATAGAAAAACAATTTTTAATCAGGTCTTTGGGGATTCAATGCGGATTTAGGAATTTCTTATTTCAAATTCTTTGTATAAGAAATCAAACAAGTTCACTGGGGACTAATATGCGGATGCTATTAATACTACTTCTCAGTGGTATTCCTTCCCTTATAAAATAATTTACATTTAATTCTCATCTGAGAAAGATGTTTTTTATTCTAATATTAGTTCTCAGAACTCCAGTGCAAGCAGAGAAGAATTTATAAAAGGCAATCAGTTGGCTTGATGCAGACACAGCTGTAGGACTGGAGTGAATTTTTCCTGTTTTTACCTAAATAAGGCAATAGATAAAGCGATATTTTCCACACAGAACATTTTCCTAAGTGTTTGAATGATTTCTTAAATTAACAGTAACTCCTGTTAATTTGTTATCAGGACATTAGTGATGTTAACAATAAAAAATAAATAGAACTTTTCCTCTTCTCTGTAAGGGGAAAAGACATTTTATCGCACCCAAGAAACCTTTCTGTTTTCATACTGGTAGCAAAAGAAAGAACATGGAGTCCCCCATGCCTAAGAATTTTAAAAGGAATCTGTAACAGTGTAGAAATTAATATTCCCAAATTAATAACATTTGATGTACCAAGGTATATATAAATGGCAGCACCATTATGTATGAAGGAGGTCTCAGGCCGTATCATTAACTTTTACACGATTACAGTTTGAATTCTTTTTATCTTTTTTAAAGTGATTTTGAGTAATTCTTTCATCCTTCCCAAGCTTAATAAATAGTTTATCAAATAGCAACTCGGGTAACTCACTTTTTGTATGCAAAGCTCCCCACAACTTCACTAAAGTGCTGTCTACCAAGGAGCTACAAGTGAAGATTTTCAGACCCTATCCTAAAGCACAGACTGATCCCTTTGTTAGTAGGAATGCAAGCATTTAGAATTGGATGGGACACTGAATCGTCAAGTTCATTTGTTCCTTCTGCACAAAGAAACAATGTATACTTCTCATAATCTGATGAATAATTACATTTAAATCAGGGGAGATCTTTTCCCCCTCAGAACTCCTGCTGGAAAGCTGTTTTTTAACTTTAGTCTGATGGTTAAAAATTTTCCAATTCCAAGCCTAAATATGTATGGCCAACATCTCCCTTTTTGCTTCATTGCCAACACTGTCCTTTACATTAAGTAATTCTTTTCTCTCCTTGTGCTTGCCACTCTAATACAATTTCAGAGGACAAACATGTATCCTTTCAACTTCTGTTCTGCCAGGCTACGGGAGCCAAGTTCTTTTGGTCTCCTCATTTATCTGAAATTAAAACTCTGGTGCACACTCCACATCATCCAATTATGCTGCTCCAGGCAGACAGGAAATTTGAAAAGAGAACCTGCCAAAACTGACTCCACTGAGCCATTCTGAAATTTATAACGTTCCCTAATTTGGGAGTGAGCGGGACTGAAAAAAAAAATCAATAATTCAACAAAATCTCGAAAATAGGTACCATTCAGGCCTGTGTTAAAACCAAAAATTTGAGATCAACTAAACTAAAAAACCCGAAGCTTAGCCACAAACTGCAAACACAATCCAATTTATACTTAACCTACAGCAGATCCTTCATAAAGTAAGTATTTTTTTTTTTTACACAAAGTTCTTAAATTATACACAAGGCCTTGATCTGCTGTAATTTTTTTGCATAGATGCTCCCTGATTGCTAGGGCCCAAATATGTAAACGTGTTTCTATATGATACACTTCTGTTACTTGAACTTTTTTCCAACCACCTCTTGCACTTACAACCTTGCCCATAAGCTGTAGTACCAGGAATATTTCTTTGCTGAAGTTTGTTCTGTTCTAGCTCTTATGCCTACAGCAGAGCCATGCTTACAGTGTGCAAAGAGATGGACTTGATGGATCACAACATACTCAAACCATAAAGAAATTCCATTAAAAATGCTAAAACTCCCTTAATGACATATTTTAATTTTCTACTTACTAAGGCATGTGTTGTCCTGGAAGAAATTCAGAAATTTCTGGCATTCATCTATGTCATTACCACTGTTGCTGCAGTCACACCAAGGGGCAACGCTGAGACTACTTGAGTCTATGTAGTTTGGTGTCATCACTGTGCCTGTTAAAAAACAGAGGAGTACAGTACTGAGAGCACACTACATACTGAAATATTTTTCTCTTAGAAGAGGACAAACAACACTTTCCAAGCTATATAATCAGAGTGCAGACCCATGGTAAGTCTATAAGTCTTCAGCTTCCAGGTTTAAGAGATCCTGGCTCCCTTTGCTCACCAGTTCTGTGCCAGATTTCACACCCCTGGCTGTTCAAAAGTAACCACTTTAGGAATTGTAAAACGGTTTACACAGTAAGGACCCATACCCTTCCTTCAAAAAGGTTTATACTGCAACACCACAGAGAGCTGCATCAGCAGAACTGACAGGTGAAGAATTGTGGCACAGGGATGGAGTAGAAGGTGGGAGACTCTTAAAAAGCTTTTGCTGCCAAATCAAATATGTGTAGATTTACACTCTGAATATCCAATCTTCCTCCTTGCTTGCAGTTTCCATCATTTTCCCTCCAGCTGCAAATAATGCCTGAAACTAGACATCCAGACCTGAGCTACCTCCCCAAGACAGCAGTCATCCTGAGAAAACAGTTCTGAAAGTCACGAGCAAGGAGAATGATGGACATGCTGAAAGCTAATACATCTTGGAGGAGTGGTAGCCTTATGGCACTCCTGGGGGACCTGCCAGCAGAGTGGGCTATGGCAATGGACAAAGCAAAAACATAACCAACAAGCATAAAAGGATACAGTAGATTCTTTATGGGTAATAAACTACACAGGTTAACCACAGGTTAATTCCAAAACTCTTACAAATTCTTGAATAAATGTTCTCACATTTCTATGTCAGCTCAAGGCTAGCAAGAATCATACGAAACCAAAGAATGTGTTATATGTCCTAAAAGTTATACAGGAACTATTCACCACTCATCTGGATAAGGCAACTGTTGTAAGATCAGCACTTATTCTTAACTAGGAGTCTCGCTGAAGGCATCACCTCAGTATGTCAGAGATTCCAAATTCCCCTAAGGATTGAGAAGTCTGAATCTTTATTTTATTTTGTCTCACCAAACAGGAAAAATTAAATAAAAAGGGGCTGGTGTTCCAGACTTGTACTGATTACAGCAGTTTCAGGAAACAAGTCCTTCGCTGTGCAATCTACAGATCTAGGACAGGCTATAAATCATGAGGACATGTGGTCACAGCTGCTCAGAACTGACATCAAAGAAGTCATTAAGAAGATGTAATAGATGAAGGATAAATATTAGAGACTTGATGTGTACACTAGCAGAAAAAATTTGGTCCACAGGTCCAGGGTCCAAAAGTGTGTAATAGCACACAGGAAATGGCTATCAAATACCAGGCTAAAAAAAGTAACATTAGAAATAACACAAATCACAGAATGACGTGAAATGGCCTTTCAGTCACCAGGCAGCACTGGGAACTGAACAAATCAGCATGCAAACTAAATCATACATGATGTGGGAGACAAAGGAGAACAGACATTAAGGACTGGCCTGAGAAAGGCAGTAATGTACATGAAAATGAACACAGTGCAACTGCCAAAGTCAGAAAAAGCATCTTTTGTTTTGTTTTGGGATGTCTTTAAATTAGAATGCAATGCCATGCCTTTATCTACTTCCAACTTCTAACAAATAGTTGTGGTAATAATTGCTCAAATTGTACATGAGATTAACACAAGAGTAAATACAACAGTACAAAACTTATTAAATGAAGGTGTAGAATTCAGTAAAATAGGCAAATATCATTTGCACCATTAAAATGAAAAGTTGACAGTAGATAAATAATAAGAACAGGAATGATGTTAAATTAAAATAGAACAAGTGAAAGTATCTACCCATTATTTGTTTGATGGTTCGGTATACTGTTTCAACCTTGTGACATGATCTGAAAAGAGGTGAGAGAAAACAAAAAGCAAGAGGATTTTGCAAATGGAAAGAAAACAGTCGGTCTCGGAAAAAGGATAAGTAGCAAACGGTTAGTGAAGGGTTGAGAAAACAGAAAGGTACTGAGGAAGTTAAAAAGGTCACCAAGGAAAGACTTTCTAATCACAAAGAGGTAACAAAGTAATTAAAATGGGTCAAGACAGGGGCTAAAAGAGTAAGAGATACAAAACTATGATTAGGGTTGATGAATACTGGAAAGGCAGGACAAGGAATGTGTATATACAGCACACAAACTGTACATCCAGCAAAAACAGAGTGGCTGAAAGAGCAGCTAGTAGAAAATCAGTCTGTCATTTAAACCTGGGGGCAGATGTGAACCCAAGCGGATGATATGCTTGGTTTCCTGGGGTGGATTTTCTTTTTTCCCTGCAATGTGCGTGCCTTCCCCTCCTCCTCCCTCCTCTAGCTGGCATCTTGGAAATTCTGCTGAAGGACACTAACAGATCAGAGAAACCACGGTGGTTGGCAGTAAAATAGGACATGCTCGGTTTAGTGTGTTCTCTGTATCAAATAGTTTTGTGACAGTCTCAGTTTTGGGGTTGTCTCAATTTTCTACTCAAAAGCAGAATTGACCTGAGCACAGCCAAGAGGTTTCTCAAATTAGGGCCAATTAAGGATGACGAAATGGATGGCGGGTCCAGGAGCAGGGTGTGCGATTGAAGTTGCTTTGACTCACACATGACGCAATAAATCAAAGCCAACAACAGGAATTTGCCCAAGATCAGTGAAGGGCATGAAATGCAGTAATTACCAATATTTATGTAATAAGAATGTTATCAGACCTCCCTTTGCATGTTGGGGGCAGAAAGTATATTAGCAAATGACTATTACAACAGAAATCAGTTGGCCACAGTCTAAAGACAATGTACTGGATTCAGAAGCAAGCAGTCCTGCAGCTCCAGCTTATTCATACAAACTTCCATGGAATTCCAGAGAATAATGGAGAAATGAAGTGGATTTTGCTGAAAATGGGTGAAAATGTGTCAGAAAATGAATGCTAAAGTAGACCTTGAAGTCAGCAGTTAGAGCAGTACTCAACTGATGCTGGAGCACAGACAGGTCCAGATGGTTTAACTAGGCTGTAAGCAAAGCACTGAATTTCAAACATGGCTATCTTCAGTCTTATTTTGCATTTAATAATTTTCATCTTTTTTCCTTTATATGCTGTAAAACTTTAAAAATATTAATTTATCTTTATTGCCGTAACAAGGAATCTAAGGTGACTCACTAAAGTTTTCCAAGTTGCTGTGAAATATAGATAGCTTTAAGACTATACATGACACACTGATGCAAACCATAAAGCACCCTATATGGACTAATTTCCATATAGCTGGTAAAGCTCCTTGCAAAAAAAAAACAACTGTGCCCGACTCTTCACACTTAAGTCATTTATTTCAGGCAGAATTCCACTAAGTTCAATGAAGTTAACTGATGTACATCCATGTATGTGGCAGCAGAATCACATCCACTGTATCTTCCATAGAGAATCCTAATTTTCCTGAACAAAATCTGTAGAGGCACAATTTTTAGTACATTTAATGAAATAGTTAAATTTAAAAATATCCAATCCTAATGAATAGTATTTTATCTTAATTAAAACACCTGGACATCCTGGAGCTCTAATACATTAATGAATCTGCAACAGCTTTTTACCCAGAGCCTCTCTATCTGCAGATAGGAGAAATAGTGTACCTCTGCTTTTGATCTCAGATACCCTCTTACAGATTTGACAGTTTTCATATAATTTACTCCAGTTTTATATCAGCTTGGTATCAGAA
>JACDJE010000007.1:3637822-3674044 GCA_016647715.1 Pavo muticus
AAAAAAAAAAAAAAAAAAAAAAAAAGTTTATTTTTCCCTTTGAAAATCAGATCTCCTTTTGATTTCAGTTCCTCGGGGATCCATTCCACATTTTTGCTGTTCGACAGTGTTTTGCAGCACAGTCATGAACAGTAACACAAAAACACCTTACTGAATGAACTGGGCCATCTTTGAGCTGAAGCTGAAATATGGATCCAACAAAACTGTCAGCAAGATTCAGTAGGTCCAGCAAGAACTTCTTGGCAGCTCTTACCCAGAAGTATCTATTAGTAACAGTTACTCTTTGCCAGCAGCTAGATTTCTTAATCTCAATGACTAGATCGGATTTCAAGGCTATTCAATCCTATCTTTTAGAGTCAAATGACATTCTGTCATAACTGTTCATATGCTATAGCCTTTGCATACTCTCTTTATCTCTTAAGACACACAGGCATGTCCTCCAAAATTATGGTGTTTTATTTCACCAGCTGCCCCATGGACTTACCTCACTTGCTCAATGCTAGAGTTTTAGGAAGGGTAACAAGTCAGTGAACATGGCTTTCAGTCATTTTTCAGCAACATCCAGCCTATTCCAGAATTTTTTATTTCAGATATTATCTCAAAAGAGATTTATTTAACAGCAGAATCTGCTTCAGGGCCTCAGCTGGGACCTTCACGCCCAACAGAAGTGGCTATTACTGCATTGCAGCATGTGCAGGCTGTAAGCTTAAAAGAATCTTATCTGGTGCCCTTTTAAAAATCTGTTTGTTTTGGAGTTTTGACATTCACTTATTCCTTATTGCCCAACCATGGTACTTCTGTAAGTACACCTTCCTGAGACAACCCCTCTCTTTCAGGAATCAAATACTGTATGCAGGGTAGGGAATCTGACTCACATATAGGCATCCTGTTGCCAGTTGGGAAATTGACAGTAAGCAAACCGGATAATGTTGGGGAAGGAGATGTGTTCGGAAGATAAATTTGGTCACAATTCCTCTCCATTGACTAGTGCCTCAGAAAACCCTTAGAGCACAGAGAAGGAGACTGTGGAAAAAATAGCAGCTGCAAGTGAAAGAAGGCTGGGTTGGTCTATTACCACATTTCTCAAATGTCCAAATGTCTTGTTTCTAAAGACTAAGAGGTATCTTGTGGTGAGAGCTGCAAAAACAACCAAGCTCTAGTTTTACTTGTTCTTTTTAGCTTCTTACTTGACGGCCCTGCCCAAATTCAACCTCCACCTTACTTTGTAACTTTAATTTATATTTGTTTATATCAAACTCAAGCACATTATCCTCTACCTTCAATTTCCTTGGAATGTACGAATTTACCCCAGGAATCCCTGTAAGGTAAAACAAGGCCAACGCATTTAGTTGAGAATTTTGCCTAGAATCAACAGTACTACATTTTTACTTCATGAGGGTCTTCAAATATCCTTTGGGTAGATTTTTAGATGAAGCAAGCCCCCACCCCTCCCTGCACTCTTACCAATAAGCCCCGAGTAAGCAAGGAGGCAGTCAGCGTAGTTCTCCTTCAGACAGCTACTAACAGAGCGTGACTCAGGCTGGCAGTTTGTGAAAAAATCTGCAAGGCGAGATCTGTAACATGAAGAAAAAGCGTATCTTTAAAAATCAAGCCTGCAGGCATTCTTACCTTTTACAGTCTTTTCATTTCTCGACAGCACTTAGTATTTTTTAACTTAAGTATACATTGGACACATTTCAATTGATGAGGGTCTTTTACCAGAATCCATTTCTGAAGCCAGAACATAAAAAGTATAAGAAAACAGCAAAAAGAGACAAAATGACAGGGAAATGTGTGCCCTTTGCTAAAAGAAATACTCTGCATTTTCATGCCAAAAAAAAAAAAAAAAAAGACAAAGAGACATTTTATCACGAGTGGTCATTTTGCCTGGACCTTAACTCTAGAATCTGTTATTGTGTAGGAACAGAACACAGTTTCTGCTGGTTTTCTGATTACACAAAACTGTATGATCATGATTTCAGAGCCCTTTTACTCCATTACCTGAGGCAGAACCTGCTTTAGTAATGCTCTGAGTTTCCAGGGAATGGGTTTACCCCTGCTCTGCACTGGCCGGGAGAACCAGCTGGCTGAATTGGTGTTGCAGGCAGATCCAGATGGCATGATCTGCACAGCCCCCTGGAGCAATGGTACTGAGAATCTATTTGTTCTTGTAAAATGTGCATTTATCCAAATTCTACAGCACTGAGCCCTGGGCTCAGAAGAAGGGAACGTGTGCTCTGCATTCAGTTCTGCTTCAGTGTTATCTGTTATCTTCATTTACCTCAGTTACCCCATTTCCAAGAGGGAGAGAGCATTGCTTACATACAGAAAGTACTTCAAGACAGGGGCTGAACCTGTACTGCAAGTAACAAGTTATTACAACTTTGGAAATCAATAGAAGATTTCCTAACAGCCAGGAACAGTTCTGTTAAGCTGTACTTTAAAGGCCACACAACACTCCCATCCAGGCCTGTAAAATTTGAGAGGCTTCAACGAGCTAGGGCAAGTTGCGCAACCTACAGTCTCTCTTCTGTCCATTGCAACTTGCTCTCCTCAGCTGTGCTGGTGCTTTCTGTTAGACTTGTAAGCCTCTTGGAGCAATGACTTTTATTTGTTTATGAAGTCATTTAGACTTTTGACTCCACGAACAAAATGATTTCACCTCCTTGCTTTGACTTTCTCCTCTGTGAAAAGGGATGAAAGCGTTCTCTTGCTTAAAACAACTCAGAGTGATGCTTCAGGATAAGGTGTTTAATCTTTGCAAAGCCTTTCAAAATCAGGATAGTATCACAAATGTATTTCCAGCTCTGCTCCAGCATTATGTAGATCCGTAATAGCAATGGTCTTTTTCAGTTTTGCAGCAAAAACACAAAAGTTATCAGAAACAAGTGATTTGCACAGTTTTACTGTATTTCTTGACATGCTCCAGAGACTAATTATCTTAGTTTGCTTTATTGTTTTACCTATCTCAGAATGGGAAGGGATGTACATCATTAATTGGCCTGAATATAGTGATGGGCAAACTTCAAAAGGTTCACAGGCTTAGTTTGAGAAGCATCCTATAAATAGACTGCATGCAAACTGTACCTGAACTCATCTGAGCTATTCTCATGACCTCTTTTTAGATCCATCCCTAACTGTACCAACAGCAGCAAAACCATAGTTGCATTCAAACCACAGTAATCTGTAAGTTTTTTACTCCCTCCCTTCACTTATTTAACAACTTAACATTGTGACAGACATCTGTACCCAGCTGCCTTTAATTACTTTAAAAAGTCAAGCGCTCTGCATATCCTTCAAGATGCCCTATATGTATACATTCTAAATTTCCCCAGTGTCTGGTGAATATATACTGTATGTATCGGGGGACAGGCTAAGAAGAAATGGATTACGAGGGATGGGAAGAGTTAAGTAGCACCTTAAGTAGAGTTTGGGCAAGAAACCCTAAGTCATTGCGATGACTTTGTCTCTCAGTCAATAATTAATACAGCTGGGATCCAGTCTTCTGATCAACTGGGAACAAAGATGGTTGACAGTTCCTAAGGTTTTCATAAATTCTACTAATAGTTTCTGTTTTATGACAGAAGACAGTATATTAGATCTATCTAGTATGAAAAACCTTTGCCACAGTAAAAGGAGCAAGCCTGCTGCATGTGCAGTATTTCTATGTTTTTAAAACAAAGTAGCTCCTTGGATTTTAAATTCCAGTATTCATGTAACCCCAAATAAGTGATCCTGGAACTAAAATTACATGGTCAGCATCTTGAAAATCCTGAAAACACTTCTTGCAATCATTTCATCATATTTAATTGTCTAGTTCTCCCCTAGATTATTAGGAGCACTGGTCCAGAGATCATTTAATAAACTCCTCTTCCCCAAATGTTTTTAAGTACTGATAAATACGGAATAACATCGGTCATTTACTACTCAGTCTGCCTAAAGGATATATTTGTTGTAGTAAACCCTGAAGGAAGCTAAAAATTGCTCTGCTGATTCCTTTGCATACAGTTTGATTTCTATGTTCATTTCTGAAGACTTTTTGTGGTCATAAAAGGTAATGATCTGACAATGTTGCACATTTAATATGCCAAATATAGTTCAGAAAGCTCTGGTCCAAACATTACTGGACAATGTCACGCACTTCCCTTCTGGTGAGTCATCCAAACTTCATGCTACCAAAGTACTTACTCCCTCTTGAGCTGTTAGCTACACCTGATATTCAAGTGGACTCATTTCTACTGGAGATAAAGTTAAGGTCAGCAAATAAAAACAGAGACAGACATCCATCTATCATAAAGTACCTCCATCAGTAAAGACATGCTGATTAACACTCACTGAAAATCTAGCCTAAGATATTTCCAGGAGAGGGGCACTGATGAAAGTGCTCATCAGCAATACCAAAACAGCCATACTGCCATTTACTTAGAGAGAGAGAAATTAGCCTAATTAGAAGTAGCAGAATCATTTATAATAAAGTAATGCACATGATATAAAAAAGCATTTAGGTAAAAGAGATGATCCTTTTAGGCATGCTAATAAGAAGCATTCAGATGATAGAAGTCCTATTAAAAAATGCATTTTGGGTTAACTTTATGTTCTTTCAGCAGGAAGCAACTTGTGGGTAAAGCATCTAACCCCCAGATGAGCTGTTTGGTCATCTAGAAGACAAGCTCAGCTGGAAGCATGTGTGACTTCCAGTGTCCGTGGTTTCACATGTGCAATGTACATACGTGCATCTATTTAGTAGGTGGCTGGGTAAAAAGACAGGCAATTTTCATATGGTATATATTATGTAGCAGGACTGCATCGAAAAGGAACAATTTCTTTCTCCATGTAAGAATCACAAATCCTCTTTGCACTGAGCAGCATTAATGATTTTCCCCTTCCCTTGCGTGAAAAAGAACCACAACAAACTGAACAAACTGAAAAGCACCACCCAGAAATCTTCTTCCTAGGAAGAAAAAATTTCTTCTCTTTGTAGAGCAAAAAAAAAAAATTCAAGCCACAAATTAAATGAGTTCTAACTTAGCCCTGGAAAATCTCCTCAAAGTGAACAGCAGATCTTCTGGAAAGCTTATTTTAAATAGTTTGCATACTGCTAACAAAAAATAAGAATAATCCTATTGGCAAATTCAAAGAAAATCTGCTCAAACAACAAACAGTCCTTCTGTGGAGAGAAAAAATCTCAAACCTGCTATTCTCTAAGGCTTTGTATTAGCACCAGTAAAAGCATTTGTAACAGTTAGGAATACAAAGAAAACAAAGTTAATTTGCTTTCCTTATGATACCAGTTCTTCAAGCACTCAGTAGAGTAAATCAAAACTTTCAAATTTTGCTTACAAATAAGGTTTGTTAATACCAGTATTATCTAATATCTATATATCTAAGCTGCATAAAATGTTTGAGAAAATTTAATTCTATATTAGGACAGCTTGTTGCATAGGCAACATTGATTAGATTTTTACTAAATTTATTCTGAAGGTTTCACAGAAGTTCTTTGATGTTCTGAAATACGCTTTGATATTCATCAATTCTTATTCTTTAAAGTTCACCAACTCAACCTCAGTGTTGGCTGCACAGAAATGCAGGTTGCAATATCTGAAAGTACAGCCTAAATGATGATGTTGCAGGCAGTATGCATCTTCAGCTGCTCACTGGCAAAGGATGAACCACATAAGAGAGAAATCTCTCTTAGCTTTGCCATTACAGTGGTGATCTTCAGCCTTAGAAGGATGCTGAATCTGGATCTCCTGCTGACCACGTTCACATGCACTGTCATTTCCAACTTCTTTCCCTGGCTGTGAAAACAGGCAGTGAGGGCTGCTGTCCTCTGAATTCATCTCAGTGACGTTGGCGATGGCTGAACATACTCACTACCACATCTCTTTACATCGCTTCTTGTGTTTAAGCAACTATTTATGGTTCAACAGCAGTACCATAAAGGGTACGTTAATGCCAAAGCTGAATGACTGTAGTGACTAAGCTAATTAGTTAAAGCTGCTCTAGCGTCTAGACACCATTTGGTAGATGTAGTGCAGTCACGTAAGAGAAGTGCTGCATCGATATTCAAAATAGAAAAGAAGTATAAATCTGACACTGAAAAATTTCAGACTAAGTCAATGAATATGTGTCACAGTGATAAATGACACCATTATAGAAAGAAGAAAAAAAAAAAAAAGAAAACAAGCCAGAATACTTGTTCTTTTTTAGCAAGGGTCAAATGCAGCATCTTTCTCCATACCTACAAATAGCTCCTGTATAGCTGAGGTGGTGCTATGTCTGTAATAGGGGCAAGAGGGCTTGGTATATGTCAAAACTAATGGGTTCTTTGTTGGAGGAGTTTTTCATTTTCTCTTTGTTTCATAAACACATAGTGAGTGGGCAGCAAGAAAAAAAGGCAAAGGCTACATAAAAAACTCTATCAAGCAGTGAACTGAAAAGAGCCTCAAAGCAGCTCCATCACTAGAGAGACAGTCCTCCCAGCACCTGGTGATTGAGAATTGACCGATCTTTGAAGATTTTTTTCATTAAAGGTACTAGAACTGTGTAATACTAATATATATCATAGCTCCTTAGCTATGGACACACACTACTGAGCACCTGTGAGCATCTACAAATTTTTGCAGTAACAGTGCCTGAGAGGGCACTAACACTCCTGTCCACCCACGGCTCTCCCCCATCTGCCTGCGGCCCAAGGCCCCATTCCAGCCCCTCCAGACCGTCGGTCCCTGCTCCAGTAACATTCAAGGTGCTGCCCTCCACTCTCACAGCCTTTCCTGCCTGAGGCCACACTGAGCTGGGCCACCTGTGCCTGTCCTTGGCCCATCCCTGTCCCCAGGTGCCAATGCCCAGGGCTGAGGCAATGGGATGGTCCCTGACCATAGGCCTGGCCCTCACCATGCCCTGTCATACAACTTGGCATTTGTACCTTTTTTTGAGATTAAAAAAAAGGCATTATGAGCATTTTTACTCCTTTTTGAAGGGTAAAAAGAGTTAACATCAGACCCTTTGGATCCAAGACCTAGATACCAAAAGCAGTTTCTCTCATATGAGCCAAACCAGACCTTTTGTAACTCTGGCAGAAACCATTGCAGGATCTTGGACAACACATATCAGCTACTAGCTGGAAGAAGCTCGCTTTTATCTGGTTTTGCTTCTGTTTTTTTATTTCAAATGATTTGAAGCCTAAGCCCATGCAAATATTTGATTCTGGATTTCATTTATCTTTGCAAATTGTGTTGTTTATCTGGAAGTAAAACACAGACACTTCTCAATTACGTAAAAGCACCCGATTCAGTTTGTGGGATATCTGGATACAGAAGCAAAGAGCAGAGACCACATAAGATTCATTCCAAGGCCTCTCAGCACCAAGAGGTGCTCACCACCCAGGGCATGAGGCACCACGAGCGCTCCAGCAAAGCACCATGCTTCACCCCAACCAACTGCTGTCCCACCACGTCCAATGGCACCCACGTCAT
Source organism: Pavo muticus (assembly GCA_016647715.1). Taxonomy (NCBI): domain Eukaryota; kingdom Metazoa; phylum Chordata; class Aves; order Galliformes; family Phasianidae; genus Pavo; species Pavo muticus. Next base: position 3,645,301 of record JACDJE010000007.1, read on the forward strand.
GCAGGCCTTCTGCCTACAGGACATCCAACACCTCAGAGAGAGCTGGAGAGCTTCCTGCTATAAAGCCAGTCATGTAAAATCCCAACGTTTTCATCAATGCCAATCAGTATTTTAAAATTAACAATGCACTGTGTTCTGTCAATTTTTCTACTAACAAAGCTCACTTTTTTTCTCATTAAAAACTGCTCTAACATAAACATACAGCAAGCTCTTGGGTTTTTTTTTTGTATCTTATTCAAAGCAAAATGAAGTCACACACTATTTTCCCTTAATGCTATCCTTTCCTCAAGTTATCTGCTAGGATCCCATTAGATCTTTTTGCACAATGTCTGCTACAGCAAATCAAAAGACCTTACCAAAATACTAATCTCATAGTTTATCAATGTTAGTTAAAGCTTCTAAGTAACACAGGGTCATATGTTGAAGTATTTATAATTTAATATATTAGGTCTCCTCTGGATTTAAGAAAAACGACTAAGCTCAAATGCAATTCTAAATAAGTATGATTTATTTGCAATTGGGTAGAATAAATATTTTTTTTGCTTCTGACCTTCTGTGTAATAAAACCAATTTTGAAAAATATGGTGCAAACCCTGTGCACAAGGTAATGCAATAAAGAATTAGAACAGTGATTTTCTGATGCAGTGACACAAAACAGAATTTTCTCTTTCTGTTTGCAAAAAAAAATTACCTCAGACCACATTTTAGAGGCCTGTTTGAAAGAACATCTGGAAAGCATTCCGCAGGAAATCAAACCTATATTAAATATGTTTTGTGGGGCTCTGTTTCCTTGCATCGACTTTAAGCATGCATAATGTGTTTCTGTCTTCTCAGCTGCAAAGAAAACACTTCTCTGAGCATCTTCTACAAAATGACAGGCTGAACTGTCAGACCATGATTTCTATCAGGGGACAGAAGATGGTTAAGATTTCTATGTAGTTTATCTGTAACAAAGCTCTCCAATAACACGAACAAATCCCCTAGCTACTTTCAGAGTACTGAGAGTTTGTATATTTCCATTTTATTTCATTTCCTTTATTCTGTTTAATTTTAAGTTTCTAAATATAAATGGCTGTCATGTTTAAAGACATCCAAGCCTCAGAGTCTCTTGATAGAACGTTACTCAGGAAAGAACTAGTCCGCTACGGAGAGAGTTGCTCTCACTTCATTAGCTGGGCAGACAGGAGTGTCTTTGAATTACAGATTGAAAAAGTAAGAAAATCATTGTCACACTCAAAAAGCAAGCCAAAGAAATTAATGCCACTGCAAGTCTTTGAGTGTGCCACTGGATGCTGAGGCGTTTATTAACAGCTATAGCAAGAGTGCACACCAAAAGGATGTGGTTCCAAGTACCTGAGAAACACATTCATTACAATAATATTCTCTGTAACCACATGAATAAACTGTAAGAGAATATGGCTCAAGCATGAAACTCTTGTGGAGTCTAGAAACAGGGAAAAAAAAAAAAGCTTCCATAGAAGCATGTAGGTTCTCTGTTTAACAGAAAAGTTCCTGTTGGCAAAAATATGACGCACTGTACAATTAGGTTTCCTAAGGTTACACAGAGATTGTTTTTGCATGCCAGCGTCTCTTAGTGGCTGAGGGATGTGCAGTGGCAGAATATCTCAGTGCCCCTTTGCCCCCTGAGTCGTTCCTGACTAATGGAAAATGGGTGCCCAGTGCATCCTTGCACTTGATTGTGCATAGTCTGAAGCCAGTGTGGCTGAAACTCACCCTGAAGCTATGCTAAAAGCTGTTCTTAGCTCGGGATTCAGACAACAAATATCAAATCGGAAGAACAGCATATAAAAGCAGATTAGAGTCTCTTTTACGAGAAGCTTTTTGGCCATGCACAAAACAGCCCCATCAAACGGAAAATAACCAAGTTTTGGCACAAGCAAACCAGTATGGCACTGATCTTATTCAACATGTTTTACTTGTTTTTAGAAGAGATATACGGATGTTAAATGCTAGTAAGAAAATCACAGAATGAAGTTGGAAAACAGTGTTTACCAGTTAAGGATGACGTGGATGTCCTAAGAGTTTTTTTGTTTGTTTGCTTTTTGCCTCCACTGTCAAAAAACCTGAACATGGCCACTGAGGCTAAGAGAGCTGACAGCCTGTGACATATCCAGCTGCTTACAGAAGTTCCTCTGAAAGATTTTCTGTTTTCAAAGAATATTTTGCATGGCTGCATTATGCCAGATACTGAGACATATCTCCAGCGTTACACAGTGTCTAATTAGAATACGGAGCAACTGGGAGGACACCAACTGGAGTTTGTGCTTGAAGTGGAACAGAAGAAAATGAACTGAATATTTAAATCAGTAAAGTTTTAACTTAACAGAGGTTCCAGTCAAATAGGGTTTATAATATAAAAACTTCTTGTAATAATTTATAGTAAGTGCTTGAACAAATTTACTGTAAGCACAAATACGTGAATGTTAGGGCATCTATTAATAATATCTTAGGCAAGGGTCACAGTTGCCTCACACAGAAAATCTGTATTCAACAGCGAACACGCATCTGAAAACTTTCCGTGTCATTTGCTTTAAAGCCAGGAGATAATCAGAGTGTAGGAAACCACTACCTTCTGTGCTGAGAAGTCTTTGCAGATACTGGTACATTTACATATGGCTTCTACTTAACAGCAGTTAATCTACCAGTAGCATAGCAATGCTTAAAACATAATGAAAGCAACGCAATTTCTATTCAGCAAACATTAAAATGCTAAAACTTGAAAATATGCATGCTGCTGTCACTTGTTCTGTTGAGAAACAAAGTTTTATTTTTAGTTCTAGTGCTTACATTATCTTGCAGCTATTTTAATAGATGAACTGCCACCAGAAATATTCTCTTGCTGGGGCCTGATGTAGAGTGATATAAATAACCTTTACAAAGTCCAGCATAATGGAATGGTAAAATCAGTTGACATTCTTTTAATTAGCACTGCGTGAAGATTTACCTACACAAAACAGGAATAGCCAAATTCACCCCAGGAATAAATCCAATGAAGTCACTGGTAAATGACTGGATAGAATATCTCTGTTATTCACATTAAACATATAGTGGCTTCTTGCCCATCGTACATACACGGTTTAAGGTAAACGGGGAAACATGTTGATTTATTAAAGTCAATGCTATTGTGTGATATGTATCTACTTTCTTTTCCTCTGCAACAGCAGGTTAGCCAAATGTGACAGAGTATATACTAAAGGAGATCAAAAATGTCCTCCTCAACAGATTTAACAGATTAGCATGTGGAAGCTACTCGTGCAAACCAGTGGATGCTGGACTGCTCTCTACAAAAATCTCTCAATTAACAATTCAGTGAACCAGTTGTGGCAGTACTCTTATTGGAACCTCATCCGGCAAAGCAATTAAGAGCTTGCTTAACCGTAAAAACATGAGTTGCTCCAAATGTAGATTCTATTAAAGTTTAATATAAAATCTAATTTTCCTGGCTTTCAATATTTTTGACTAAACATGGGTAAAACTGTTTCATTAACAAACATGGTTTCATCTGTCCTACATGATAAAGAAACAAGAAGGCCAAAGAAGGCTGTAACCCCCCTTTCTGGATCATGCTTCTAATCTGTACCCTTTGTTTTTGTATTATATAGGCAGTTTTCCTTTCTCACTTAGAGTAAGAAAACAGATAAAATGATACACAGAGATGAAGGGCCATGTTTGGATGACACAAATACCCTCAGCTTCTTAGAGCTATAGTATACTTGGTGGCTGTGAGTACTTTAACCCACTGAATTGTTTTGGCTAACAAGAGACTGACACAGAAGGTCACTTATCTAAATATGGTCTATAAGAGTGTAATCATTTGTATTCATGCTTATTTTATGATTGTTATATGGTCACACACAGTTACTTTATTCCCTCTTTCACTTTCATAACTCTGTAGACAAGTAATAATGAATTATCAGCAACGCAGTTACCTCTAATCCTTAAAAATAATCAGGAAGGAATAGCAGGACTTCAGTGTCGTGAGGGATACTGCCAAAGCTACACCATGCAAAACATCGGGCAGCTGAACCAAAGAGCTCTGACAACGCTGAGGCATAGCTTCTGTTTTACAGATAACAGGCACAAAAGAATTACACTACCTTTCCGTGGTTACTGGGTTTCAGGAATGGCTGGAGGCTCTAGCTGGCTGCAGACATGCTGCTCGGAGCGTTTCAAGCTTGCGTGCCAAAGGACCTCAGTGCGAAGATACTGCATGGTTACTGCTTCTTAGAGCATAAAAACCCCTGTGCTTTAGGATTTCCTCCTCACTGTTAAAGCATAAAGCGATGTGAAGGTTTGGTGAGGGAATACAACTGAGCTATTTTTCTAATTACTATATCCTTGCTTGCATCTTTGCTTCTTTTGGAAAAATGTCAATCATCCAAACTTTTAATCTTCAAGACCTTCTTAAGCAGAACAGAGGGAGTATAAATGAGGACCGGCCAAGCAGATCTTGGCATCACAGAATGAGATCTATCTACACTTTAACCAGGGACAAAGCAGTCTTGGTTTGCCGGGTGCTCTGATTTTTAGATTCTGAAGGGATTTATGGTTATGTTTTAAGGAGGAACTGCTTGATTCCTTCTGAGGTTTGTTCAGGGGAAGAAATTTAAAATGACCTTTGTTTACTTGGTGGGGGAGGGGAGATGAATACTACGTCTATTTTACTCTACTAATGAAAGACATCAATGTGATAAATCATGTGAGGGAGTAGAAAGGAAGAAAATAATACAATATTCCAGGCTTTCCACTTTGCTTTTCCTTGATTTGAAAGGTTTTTGTTTATTTTACAGAGACTACATTTTTTTTCCCCCAGGCTAGCAATTCCTCCCCTACCCCAAACTCCAATACACCCTCATATGTCTGCTGCCAAGCACGCCAGCTTCTGTCCCACCTCCCCCTAGACCACATTGTCTGAATTCTCTGAAATGTGATAATTCCTCACTAATTCTTTCTTTTTTTTTTTCATTTCTGTAACTATGGTACCTCTAGCAATACATACATATACATACATATACATAAATATATACACACATACATGCATATATATATATGCATATATATATATGTATATATTTGTATATATACATATTCATGAAATATATATGTATAAATCATTCTTCTCCAAGCACAGGCTGGGTTCCAGATGTGAGGTAAGCTTGTAGGCATGCTGCAGTATATGGTCTGAAAGCCAGATTTGCTATTTCTTCCTCTCTCACTTGGTCATTTACAGCCAGGGGCCCTTCCTAGCCAAGTCCCAACGCCATACTCAGAGAGCAGAGGGATCTGCTCGTAGCCCCATCCCAGGCAAACCCTGTTACACCGTAGACATCCTGCATCCAGAGCAGGGTAGGGTTAGCCAGGCAGCACAGGAGGTTTGTCGCCCACTCCTTGTACATAAGATACAGACACAGCCTGCACGTCTCTAGAAATCAAAAGCACCCCTGTTCTAATGTCCTTAGTAGCATTATGAAAACTACATGTCCTGCTTTTGCATACCAACAGCAAATGGTATTCTCAAGGAGATGTCAGACAGCTTGGAGTGCTCAACTGATACAAACACCCCAGAGGGACGCAAACCCTATTCTGTTAGAACTGTACCATTGCCACTGTGTCCTTCATGACAGTGCTCAGTGAGTGTTGGAACCCCTACATCAAGAGCCAGTTGCTGGCCAACTGCCTTGTGACCAGCAGAAGCCACAGGGCTTGGGTGGGGAGTGGGCACCAATGTCTCCCTCTCATTTTCTGAATCACAGATGATCACTGGACTGAGGCAGGATATTGAGGGAGGAAAAGAGCAGAGCACAGAAGAGATGTGAGGAGGGACTGTAAGGAGCTGTAATGGAGAGGGTTCAAACGTGGCAGAGAGGCAGTTAGTCAGATAATGACAGAGAGACCTGGGAAGAGGAGATGAAAGGAGGCTAAGCAATGGGAAGAGGCGTGAGAGTAAAGCAAGGGAGGAAGCAGGAAAAATGAAAGTGAAGTCTTAGAAAAAGAAAATTTGAAGAAAAGAGCCTATTTCTGTTCCACCTCTTTTCTCTCCTTCACACATCCCTTGCCTGCCCCTCCTCCCTGCTACCTGTTAACAATGCAACTGGAGACAACTCCCTACTGACATGAGAGTCTGGGTTCCTCTCTTCTACAGCAGGACACATCTCTTCATAAACTTGCCTACAGTGTTTGACCAACCCCTCTCCTGGTAAATCTTACCCACAAGGGTATAGGGTTTGCAGAGTGTTACCAGCTATGGGAACACCCAGTGTTCACCTGCAGAGAAGCCACTTTTACAAACAGGTACTGGCATGAAGCACTCATTGATTTGCACATGCCTTATAGAAAACAAACAGAGATATAGAGGCTCCTTTTTCATGGCAAATTATCATTAAAAAATGTCAACAGAATATAAGGAAGGAAAATTAATTTCTTGGCAAGTTTTGTATGTTTTTAAGAAACATGGTAAGCTGAGCTTTTGTTCTGGCTTTTACTGTGAACGAGCTATTTTGTGCACTGATAAAAATGTTTGTGAATCTACACACAAGGTTCTTCTACCTGTGCATGCAGACATCTTCCAAACAGAACCGAATGGTTCTTGCACCAAAGACTGAATAGGAGAGGTGATCGGAAACTGCTGACAGCAGTATCCCCAAGTGATTGTACCAGGGATGAGAATGTGCCAATGAATGCTAATGAAAGCACATATAAAGAATTGGCTCTGTGAACATAAAATGTCAAAAATAACTTTATTGTGGTTTTATTTGGAAATTGGTCAAGAAGTACTTTGTGTCTGTTTCACCACCATTTTGAGCAGAGCAGTGCTGAAGGACAAGAACCTCACTTTTTACAATTAGATCTTTTTTAAGAGAAAAAGACAAAGCATTCTAAAAAGCCTAAAAAGAAAATAAATACCTTTCTTTTCAGCTCTTTACAGCACGTGACTGAATCAATACTCTTCTCATTTTCTGTTCTTTCAGTAAGTCACACGTCTGTATTATTATCATTCTGCTCAGCTCCTGATGAACTTATCCAGCAGACAGAGGACGTATGCAAATTCAAAACACCGATTATTAAAAAGAACCAAACTAATGACTCACACTTGTTACTCAAAGGAATTAGCATTTTAAAATATTGTCACAGTGATATTGGCAAAAATGAAGCACGCTGTTCTGTTTTCACAACAGAATGATATTTCTAAAACATGCCAGTCAACCTTATGGAACTGGTGACTGAAGCAATCAGAATAGGAAGTTTGAGGGTTTGAGCTTTTCCAGGACAACTGGGAAAAGTTTTTGACAGTAAAACGACTTTCCTTACAAGTTTTGTTTATATTCACAATAAAATAAATTCTAATGGCTTCTTTCTGCTTTTTTTTTTCAGTTGTTTTTTCTTTCTTTTCAGTTAGAATTGACAGGTATACATGAAAGGTATGCCTGAAAGCCTCAAATCTATTACAGAGTGGGATATGGACTTGGATATAAGGAGAGGCAGCATAAGAATGATAATGAAAATGAACCATTCAGTATTTTGATAAAGTTGAAAAATTAGGACTATTTATGTAAGTCAGAGCTATTTGCATTTCCTGACATTTCTGGTCCCTTTTTTTTCCCCTCGATTAAGAGTTTACATTATATAACAGATTGATGAATTAATAGAAGAGAAAAAAAATAATTGACGTGTCTTACCATCTCAGTTAGTGGTACCTGCAGTTTGGCTGAATTGCTCCCCTTATTTTAATTCTGTTTCAAAAACAGATCCAGTGAGATTATGATTCAGTGACATTACGATTCAGTGATATTTACGGTCTGCAGTTCAAGAAAGACAGAGCTTCTAGAGAGAATCCAGTGGAGTGCCACAAAGATGACAGAGGGCCTGGAGCATCTCCCTTATGAGGAAAGGCTGAGAGACCTGGGGCTGTTCAGCCTGGAGAAGACTGAGAGAGGATCTTATCAATGCTTATCAGTAACTAAGGGGCGGAAGTGAAGTGGATGTGGCCAGGCTCTTCCAGTGAGTGCCTAGCAGCAGGACAAGATGCAGCAGGGACACACTGGGACATAGGGCGTTCAACATGAGGAAAAAATTCTTTACTTTGAGGGTGACAGCACTGGAACAGGCTGCACAGAGTAGTTGTGGAGTCTCCTTCTCTGGAGATACTCAGAACCCACCTGAACTCTTTCCTGTGTAACCTCCTCTAGGGAACCTACTTTAGCAGGGGGTTGGACTGGATGATCCCCAGTGGTCCATTCCAACCCCTGTGATTCTGTGCATCCAAAACAAAGCTCTTAAAAAGCATCACAAACTGAATGTTCAAATACATATTTGCATGGGCCCAAGTATATTTTGTAAGTAATACAGACAGATTCAGAGCTCTCATTTCTGAATGACCAGCATTTGCAAAACATTTGAGAGAGTACTTCCAGAAGTGCTTCAGAACTTGTCCCCCTTGTCTTACTTGGCATTATGACGAAGCTCTAATAGATGTAACAGGCAAGCAAATAACAGTTTCTAAATGACTTGGTTTCACAGTAGTCAGAACACAGCCTCAAATTATTCTCTCATTTAGATACTCTTTCTGATTTCAAAATGAACAAGAAGTTATCCGAGTTAGAATTATATGTCTTGCAACTACTGCTTTTAATTATTCTAAACATGTCTGGAATTACTACGTAGACTGATATTTATCAATGCCAAAACTTTCAATAGCAGGGAGGGGATGTCATCTCTACTTCCCTTTCTTTCCTCCTCTGCCCAAGCCACTGTTTTCCTGTAAATCACTGGGAACAAACCACACCACCTCCCCTCTAAGTGCACAACAATTCAAAGAAAATGCCTTTCACTGTGTTTTGGATGAAATGGAATTGCTCTACTGCTGATTCCTCCTCTCCTGAACAGGAGAGAGGGAAGGCACTAACCATGCTAGCAGTTCAAACAGCCCATGAGGCATTAATAGGGGATGACTGTCAGCATCCTTCAACATTTGCTGCACCCCAGGTGCAGGACCAAGTGCTGTTTTCTGCTGACCCTGCCCCAGCCCCACAAAGTTTGCCTGCCCATGAGTCCAAACATTTTAATTTGGCAGTTTAAAGAAAAGCAGCCACAGGAAGAAACTCTAAAGAAATCCATTTCCACCCCAGCATCGACTGCAACTCTGGGCAACAGCAGCAGGCATTTTACCACGCTTTTTTTCTGCAGCTGGAATGGAGAAAGCACAACAGCAGGCTCATGAAGTCAGATTAAACAAAATGCTATTAAAAACTTAGCTGCTGATAAAACATTAGATTAAAGCTGACCAAAGAAAAACACAGTCATAAGAGAAGTAATAGCATTCATTTAACTAAGCACAGCCTGAAAAACAGGAAGAAGTGTCCCAATAAAACCCTCTCCCCCATCTCATTAGTGCCATAACACTGGAATTTTGGCAGGAAGCACAGCAAAGATGCTGTAACTCTGCTATTTGACAGGGCCTGTGTTAAGTAAGACAACCTAGGTTCAAGAAATTATGCAAACAAAAAGACTAATGACACAAAATGGAAATGGAAAACAAGTGGTTCTGACCCCAGAACCAGCATCCAGCTTTCACAAACTGCAATAGCCATCAAGGTGTTGAATACGCCTCACTGGACTGCAGTGAAAGCCCTGCCCCGACCTAAAGCTGCTCCAGTCTGTGTCAGCACAGAAGTGGCTCCTGCCGTCCCTGAGCCACAGGGCAGAGCAGAGCGCTGCTGCTCCTCCCCTGCCAGCACCTCAGGCACATGTGGATCTCAGGTCAGGGGTTTAGGATCACTGGGGAAGGGCTCATACGTGAACAACAAGGTAAATATTTTATCAGACACATGAAAGTACTTATTCAAGACACATATGCACATATCTTCAGTGTCCTTGACATTTAACAATGATGTTTATTTCCTTACTTGCTAATTCCAAGACTTTGGTGAACTACGTACAAAAAATGCACGCATTAGAAATGACTAAGATTCTTGGGCATGACTTCATATACACGGCATTGGAACAGCATTCTTATATAAACATACACAATGCTAAGCAGGAGTAAAGCATTTCCTAAGGGCAGAGGAGGATCTGTATGCCACTGAGCAAGCACCATGCGATAACCTGTAGGGAAGTTGCTAACAGCAGAAGGAGCCAGTTTGTCGTGCGAAGCAGCGCTCCGTGCTGAGCTCACCGAGGGAAGAGACTGGGAATCGGGTCACTGAATCAATGACCCTCCAGTTACATCAGCCCAGCCTTTTTGCCAGAGGAGGGCAGATAAAACAATTCCAAGCCTAAAATAGCAATGACAAGAAAGTGGGATGTAGTCCCCTTTTCTTTCCATGAAGCAAAAGCCTGCAAGGAACCTGTGTATTCTGACCATACACAAAGTCCACCATGTAGCTTGCATCCACTGTTATTCAAGCTTACATGCAAGGTAACAATGACAGTACATCCCTTTATAATGAATAATTCTATTTCCACCTGGCTGCTAATGGGACATAAAAATAACTTTGAGATATCATTTCATAGAGACATCTAATTAAAATGTTTCCAACAGAAATCTGTGAAAATTAAACCAGGCATTTAACAAATCTTCCATAAGGAGAGGGAGTAGCTGTGAGCAGTTTTGAAGAAGGCACACACTGTAACCAGATGCAGGCTTTTGTTACTCTGTTAAGGATGTCAGAGACTTTTGCTGCTTTCCCCAGCTCCTATTGCTTGGTGGACATTCTGACCCTTACTCCTGGCAAATCCAGCAGTACCAAAAAGTTCTCTCTGGCACCTCATTAATCACTCCCCTGCCATGTGCTATCTTACCTGCAGATGTAATTCTTCTTGCAGGATTCTTGTAAATTCAGGCAGTTTGGTTTCTCCCTGTCCTCATATGAACACACAGGAACAATAGTCTGCCGCCTCCTTTCTGTACAGGCTACGTCTCGACAGGAGCAGAAGAGCATCCCGTAGCTGTGCTTTGGGGGAACTTTGTCAAAAAATAGCCGGAGGGCCTTATGACACTTCCGCTTGTTACAGATTTCATTAGACGTGCTGCTGGTGCAGGGGGTTATGTAAGCAGATCTGAACCTCTTGCAGGTATCATTTAGGTTACAAGCTTTTGCTGCATCCAAGCAGTTGTTCCCCTTTGATAGTACTGGCTCCACTAGAAAAAACAACACAACAGCAGTAAGAAATGTGACACATTCATATTGTGTTTTGACGTTTGTGTTTATTTCATTGCGTTAATGAGATCCTGATTATATATTTGATACATGCAAAACTTTCAGTGCCAGAACCTGTGACCATTCCTTATGTTTCTAAGGGCAGAATCATAAGGTTGGAAAAGACCACTAAGTTCATCTAGTCCGACCATCAAATGGCAATGGCTTAACGAGTGATCGAGAGCACAGGCACGTGTTACAATCAAAGTGCCGGCGTATGAACGATGACTACACCAGGAGGCTGCACTTCATCTTCTTTGCAGCTGACGTGCAGGATGAAAATTGGGTAAGACTTGGCCTCACTTAAATGCCATTATACTGGTAAATTGTAAGGAATACACGTGGCCCATTGCACAAGAACTCAGAGGGACTCTTAAGGCTGGGTTTGTTAAGAAGTTACTCTCTTATTTTTTTCCTTCAACAGTATGATTTCCAGTGTCTACACCAAGAAACAACATTTAAATGTAATTTATGTGCTCTGCAGAATGTAAAAGCCACATGCCTGCTACCACAGTTTCTGAGGTACAAAAGCAGCCGACACAGACAGCAAGGCAAGCAGTGCAGCCCCACTACGGTAGGGACTCTGAGGCAACCCACCGAGCCTGTGAGCTCCAGGCTCTGATCAAGAGACTTTCATGAGATCTGTAGATGCCACCTGAACCCTGAGTTTTACAAAGCTGTGAGTTTTAAATATGACACAGAATTAACAAGTCACAGTGAAAGAGACATTTTAATATTGGGATTCTCTTTCCCTTGTACACATGCATGCACATGCACACACTATAAGTTAGAGAGAAAAAAAATTAAACTCAGATAAAAGATTATAATTACACATTTAATTTTGCAATACATTATCCACATATTAAAATCCAACATATGCTTTGCTTGAAAATGAAGGCAACTGGCATTAGAGCGCAAAATTCAATTAAGAATAATCATAATGTTGCTTTGGATAATGGGAATGCCAACATCACAGATCCAAGAAGATACATTAATTTCCCCCTGCTACAGAATTTGCAAGCTGAACAAAATATCTAAAACACTGCATCAATCTTTTAGGAGGGATGGCCAAAGGTAAAACATTTAAAACAAGACCTAATGCTCCAAGGGTCTCTTAAAAAAATGGTTTTTTTTAGATATTCCACCTTTTCCCAAAACCTCAGTCCAAAGCCCTCCTACAACTCAGTGCCATTCCTCTCCGTTCTCCCACCATTCTGCCCCATTCCCTGACCAGGACACCAATCTCTCCTCTTTCTTCACGGCCAGAAGGATGGGGCAGCTAGGCTGACACAGTGCACGGAGCTTCTGCATTCCCTTGAGCCTGAGATTGTGGCCACGGATGACACTATGTGTGTATATTACCTGCTACTATCCCATGCATCTCAGACAGCCAGAAACAACACAACACTTAAGAAAAATCCATAACATTTGTTTTTCACTCTAACAACGTGCTGTAACTACATTCAGTGTGTTTGTACATTTGTCATCTATGTATTTAATATTCACACCAATCCTTCCCACACCCAGCTTCCTGCACAAGCAGCTGTACATTTCTGCTTATCTCCACACATTACATTATAAACATACAACATTTAACTATAAATTAATAGCCAAGCACTTCTTATAATAGTGTCTACCAGTTTAAGTTAAACCAGATGCAGAAGAGATGAGATATCCAAATACAACCCTCTGATAAGATTCTAAGATTTTTATATATAATTGCATTATATTAACTTATAACTATAGTATTAACTATGAAGTCTCCAAGTTTCTTTCCTGTGATACAGTATATAGAATTATATGTTTGGTACAAATATAATTACTATGTAATCTGCAGGGCATATAATTATGCAATATATGAATAGTACATGCTAATTACTGTGTGATTGCAGAGTAATTACATGGTTGTTTGTGCCTGGGAGTCAACTGCTGAATTCCACTCTTTAAAATCAGATTCTGTGGAAGAGCTCTAAATGGGGCATATCAATGCAAACAGACATCAACTTACAGTGTGATGATACATTATAAAGCATTATTTACAAAAAAAAAAGCAAGATGTAATAAAGCACTTATTTGCTAATAATCATATACACGTTTGCCATTAAAGGTAGAACTAAGTAGCAAATGCTAATACAAAATTAAAAAGTGCTGTGAATACGAATACCTCAAAAATCAGAAAGGGTTAATGAAGCATTCAGAAAAACAGAGCACAAGCCAAATTCACTGACAGCACCAACAGCAGTGAATGTTATCTTGCAGGAAAGCTGAATTACTGGCAAAGTGTTCATACAGAATAGCAGTGCTCAGTCACATCTTTCATATAACTTATACCTGAGAATTGCACTCCTGTGTGAACTCTGAGCATGGATCATGTTTTCTGTTTTTCGTTTGTTTTTAACTACCCCTGGCTGTAACTTGCCACTTGCTTCCTCTATTTTGATCCACATGTCTCCAGCTATTGTTTCTGGTGTATTTACCATCACATTATACAGTTTATTTCTACCTTTTATAACCAAGACTAATGCAAAGCACATAAGAAATCTACACCAACTGCACTTGAATTAAATGAGACTGTCTAAACTTCTCATTAATGCCAGCTTCTCCCAAGCTTTTAAATCATGTTTTAACACAACTTACCATCCAGAACACATTTTCTGCTTTATTTTTATTGAAGAAGTATACAATGTGATTATTCTTAAGTCTTGTGGTAGCTACAAACAGTTAACAGGATTGAGAATGTTTCTGAGGATTACTTACACAGCAGTAATATATAAAGTCAAAATTTCACCCAGCTTCTGTTCTGCAAAGCTTAAATTATTAAGACAGGCAGAAGTTTGGCTCTCACTAGGTACTGACTAAGTTAGGAGCTAATGGATCTAATCCAGAGCTTCTTTTCCTGCCAGTATCCCTAGGGAAAGGTCTGTGTAAGATCTTTTTTCAGTTCTCCCTCTCCCAGGCCGTTTGGGTAAGGATGGAAGGCACTCAGACCACAACCTGGGACAAGTGAAGCTTCCTGCCTGCTGCATTTCCCAACCAAGAGCTTCCTCTCTTCCAGGTCAGCTTTGCCTTGGGTCCTTTGTGGAAATCTGTGCCAAACCATGCAGCTCTCAGCTCCTGCCAAATCTCTGCAGACTCCCAGGTAAGCCACTTCCAGCCTTGTAAGAGATGCCCTGGAAGTGATTTAATGGAAGTGCCTGTGTGCAAGGCACTGGTCTGCACATGCAGCCAGCGATGCTCATCCCAGAAATCACCAGAGCCCTTAGCAATAGCAGCTCAGGGCACCAGCCTGCTGCAGTGCAAGGAGGAGTCACAGCACAACAGCTAGAGCCAGGAGCTTGGGTGGGAAAGCAGCCCCCCACAGACAAAGAGTAAGGATGCCTAAACACATCCTCCTACCTGGCAGCTTGCTGTATAACGAGCACAGAAGCTCTGGGGCAGCAACAAGGGGCTGAGAGATCCTAACTTACATCCATGTGGACCACCATTTCCCAGCCATTCTACTGCACCTTGAACATGTGCATACAAGGTGAGATGTTTTCTGGTATATTTTAATGATGGGCCCTGTATTATAGTACAAGCTGCAGCCACTTTAACATTTCTTGCCTCCCGAAACTCCCCACCCTGGCCCATCGTTTTTATGACTGCTGCAGTTCTGAACTCAAGCCCTTATTCAGACCTGTATAAAACAACAGAAAGAAGCCAAATGCTTTTAACCAGAGATGTTCCTAAACTTTTAATAGGGCTTCCTCTGCCCTGTGTGATCTTCCTTATGATTTGCTCTCTTTCAAGATCTTTCATCTTTCCTGCATTTCCATTTCTATTTCAATTCTGCACCTACTAAGCCTTTGGCTCTCCCCTCAACCCCATGGTACACTGCACACAAAGGGATTCTCAGAGGATACTGGGAGCTTATTCATGCTCCCATTACAAGGTAAGATGGAAGGACTATTACTTGTTCTACCACATTCATATTAAACAGCAGAATAGACACAGTTTTCAATTTTCTTACAGTACATAAAAAGCTATTTACTGAGGTTGCTTTTAAAATTACAATTACTATTTGCAAGTAATTAGTATTAGTAGGCTTTCTGGGATATTTAGTGAAGGGAGTGCTGTAAAGAGAGAAGTAAAAGTTAATGTGATGGAAGACAAAATTGCGAAGGGATAGGAGGTGACCATATGGGTATGGGTCTACTCTAAAGCAGATGCAGAATGTCGCCTAGAGGAACCAAAACCTGACCTGGATAAGCAGGAGAACCACGATCCCAATTTAATGGAAGTGCTGCTATGGGGATCACCAAAGCACCTGGGCTTTGTAAGAAAAGCAGATTAAACAAATAAGGAAAACACAGGCAATATTGTTATCTGTGTCTTACTGGATTCAAATAAACTACCCTTTCCATGGACAAATTATTTCTAATCCCACATCAAAGCCCTGCAGAGATCATGAACATTAACATAGCTTAGTGTGAACCAAAACACACCATTAGAAAGCGTTTATCACTCAGCTACCATGTTCTGGACAACTGCTGTGCCCAAAGTCTTTCTTCAGAAAGACCTGGCCTTGGTTTTTATGAGAGTTCAACAGGTGCATCATAAGTCAGGATCCGGGAGACCTTGTCTTCCTTCACGTGGATAATCAGAACCACTCATCTCGTTTCCTGTAAGTATTCTCAAACCACCTCATTGTGGGGTATTCTCAGAAAGGTGCACAGGAAACAGCACATACTGCAAACACCAGAGACAGCATGATGCTTCAGCCTCAGAAGAAGAGCTCTCCCTAGGAGGCAGATTGCTGGCTCTGGCCAGTGCCCACGAGAGTTATTTCTCTTACAAATGCAATGACTGGAAACCCAGGCTCCCTCCCTGAAGATGTGACTGCCTTAATTGCAAGGCTGCAGAGACGTGATCCTGCTTGCATTTTCTTCATCTAATCCCTTAAAAAAAACCAGAGTAATCCTTTCTACAGCACAATTCCTCCTCTTTCCAGTCCATGGGTTCCCCTCCAAGGCTCTGTGAAAACCTGCAGAGGAGAGTACAGAGCATAGGCCTCCTGCTTCCTCAAAGACTGTTCTGATCACTACCTCAATGAACAAAGCACCCTGACATCTTCTGCTAGGTGCCCTGTTAAAGCAGACTGAGTCCTGCTCAGTTCTCCCAGGAGCAGACACTGCCTGCTGCACAGATGGATGCACCTGCTGCCCGAGGCTCCAAATCCAGCTCCTCAGGTCCAAGGACTTCCAATACCTTGCAGTTTCTGTATTTCCTGTTGTCTATCTAGACATTTACTGTGCAGTTTTGTTGTTGTAGCAGTTTTATACAAAATATCCTGTAAACTTTGTGAGGATTCTGTGCATTGTACCAGAAATGTTAGCTACCACCCAGAAGCAGGGGCTCCTAACTTTTACATGCACAAATCCATCCCTTGGCCCACTCCTGGATGTTTTCTTCTAAAAGGGCACATGCTGTATGTGCTGTTCTATATTGTCCCAGTTCACCAGTGGATCTGGGCTCTAACACCTAGCAGGACTCTTGTATATTTAGAGTTAGATCCTGCTACCTTTAGTTGACCATTTCCTGGTGCAATGACAAAGATCGCAAAAGAAAACTCCTATGCCAGATATGTGCTGATGAAACAGGGGGGAAATAATGACTGAAGAGTTCTTCTGGTTTGGTACTTCTGTCTTCTCTGGGAAGGAACGGGGAGCAGATAACTCCACGGTGGCTAAAGCCCCAATGGTTGGCTGAGGTACATTTACTCCAACCTACAGGTTATGAAAGAGGAAAGTCCTGAAAGCCTGTAAAGAACTGATTCAAGATTTTGTTCTAGGAGAGCTGGGAGGGAGAGGAAACCCTGCTCCTCAACATGAATAACATTGTGGTTGGCTGCTTAAATTCTTTCTGTCTTCACTCACACAAACATCCTGATCTATCACCTTTCATTTCTACTACAAATGCATGAAAGGTAATGCCAGGATTCCTATTTTTTTATGTGGATAGCAGCTTTGCATTATACTCACACCAGCATACTTAAATCAATTTTATTCAGTGGAGTTATTCTGAATTTTCAATAATCTAAGTTTCAAGAATTTTGTTCTTTAATGCTACTTTTACTTCTGTCCAAAGTACCTCACGTAGAAAGCAGAAATGCATGAACAAAATCACAGGCTGCTGAACAGAGGCTGCTGGAAACAGATCCAGACACTGTTTCTTACATTACTGCACCAAGGATTTCAGTTCTACACTAAAGAGTTGTAGAGTGTAAAGGTCTTTTTAATGTACCTACACTGCAGTATCACTAAGGATGGATTATGCATGACTGGGACCATATACAGAATATACTTCTTTTGTGGAGCAGAGATCTGCAGTCATTCCATATACAATTCATGCTCTGTGTCGAGTCGGAGGCTGGTTTTGTAATGGGGAAGGCTATCGCCACGGTTTCAGCTGAGTTCTTCTAATTAATTTCCCTTTGAAATATTCACAGTGGAACTGCGTTACTGCAAATGCTCTCATGTTATACTGTTCAGTAGTTTATTATTAGCTAAATAGTAAGTTAACAGAACTGGAAGGAACTGGCACATACAGAAATACAGCATAAAACTGTGAAAATATTCAAACCTACACGGTTGCCATGAGAAGTGATTTACTGCGCGCCGTTCTCAAGGCACAGTGAGGGACTGTTTACCAAAGTCATGCCAATTTAAAGGGTAACTTTCAGCATTTCTTTTTATTACTGCAGAATTGAATTCACAACTTGTTTCCTCTTTTCCTCGGACTTGATTAATTACCGTGTTAACATAACTACTATTCTCCTGCTTATAATGGGCTCCCTCTAAAATGCTGCCCCAGCAAAATAAGCCAGGAGAAAGCTTCTAGCTCTTTGCTCTAGCATTGCAATCCTTTCTAATCTCACTATTTTTCAAATTTATGTTCCATTCCAATAAAGCTTGTGTGAATATTATAGCAAATCAGATAATACAAGGTTACGACCCTTGTAATTGATCCTTCAAGGTTCTTTTTGTCTTTTTCCAGTTGAAGCGATAAAAATTACATTTAGATGTGCTTGTTGACACTTGAGAGTTCACTTTGTTGGTCATATACACTGTTTCAGAGAGATCACATTACATAATGATGTATTTCTAGTGCTTTGTTTCTTCTATACCTACAATCCCATTAAGCTGTGAGCAACCCCCCCTGGGGCTGTAAGGCTACAAGTACCAAGAGGACAATGCTCCCTTACTGTTCAGTGCGAGAGTAGATGAAGAGTACTATGTGAGGATTAAGGGTTAAACATTAGCTACCATTTAAAAATCATGTTGAGATAAATAAAATCAAAAGCTAACACTCCTTTTGGAAAAAAATTACAGATTTGAACGAGCACAGACAGCATATGCACAAACTAGCAGTCAGTTATCTGCAGCAATGGTTTCTGTATCACATGACTGCTGGAATGAAGTGATTAATTGGACTGTCTCAGTAAATGCCATCATTAGACTTTTAATTAACCTTTTCAACCTCTCATACCTTTTAGTTTTGTTATACATTAGATTTTTGCCGTTTTCTACTTGTTACGCTTGACCAAGCTTAAAACAATGCAAAGCTCTGTTTAGAAAGAAAAACAATTCAAACAGCTCTTACTGCTCCTAATAAGAAAATGCCACTGATATTGTCATCATAGGGGGAGTTATAAATCAGATGGAGGATAGACATTCTGAACTCCATGGCTACGTTCCCACCTAATTTTTGTTTTGGCAGCACACTGTTATTTAATGGCTCTGGCTACCAGGAAACTAGCTTTTGAAAATTCTTTCTCAACCTAGTTATAATTACTCCATATAAATCATACAATGATCAATTATAATAATCTTAGGTTCATCCATTATTTAAACTTAGCATTTGAATCTACACAGCAGGAGTGCAGGAAATTCCAAAATCCTCTCTCTGCTCACTAACAACTACTTTTTTCCTGAAGTATTGCCAGCTACTGAAAAGAAGTGGCCAGATATGCCCTCAGCTGTAAAACAGAACCTTGAAATAATAACAAATTTCAGATGAGGAAAGCTTTTTGGCCTCAAATAAGATATTTTTTTCTAACCACACTTCCTACCTGTTGTTGAAGATAAAATCACCGTGAGGTTTTGCCTTCTATACACTAGTGCACCAAATCAGAGTCCTACAATTATACACACTGAAAGCCCACTGTATACTTATAAAAGATCTAGGCCATCTTTATGTATGTATATGCATGCAGATACATTTATAGATACTCCTTTATACGAACATAAAATGTTTCAATACTATTTGGTTTCATGTCTCATTTCAGAAGAAATTTACATATACATTTATTAGTAAGCATGAGAAAAAGTGCAAATTTTTTTTTGTCTAACCTAAGGCTTTTTTTATGATCTCTAAGCTCAATGTGATGGGAAAGATATGTCTGATAGAAGGAAAAAAGCTACTAAAAGGAAATGAACCTCCACAAAGGCCCAAGCCAAACTTCCAAACATTTTTCAGAAAAAAACTTTAAAACTGGAATCCAGGTTAGTGACAGGAATTTTTAGACATATCATTTCAATAACACAACTATACACTGACCACACAAAATATTAGGTTCCTGAATATTAGTTACCTAATTCAATTTTATCCATTAAATATGCTATAAAGCATAAACATATGGTTGGTTGTGAGGCCCAGTATTTTGAAATTTTCCAACACCTTTTTTAGTGTTCCATCCACATGCCAAGAATTATCTTGCTAATAAAGCTGTATATTTCAGTTTTGCTTTCTTTGTAAAAGCAATAAGGTTGTTAAAATATGGGATGTGAATACATAAAAAACACATACAAAACCATGCTATCTCAACATGAAAAGAAAGAGTAGTAGTAGTAGGTGAGCCAAATGGTCAGAGATAGGAATATGAATACTGTTTGGTGCAACAGGAAAAGGACTGAGAAATCCTTCAATTTGAACTACAGATGTACAAATCCTGACTGATTCTTTCTTAGACATAACCAAATCCATAGGACCGGAATGGATGCATACTGAAGTGCTGAAAGGTCTGGCCAATGTCACCGTGAAGCTGAACTCCTTCTCATAACTCTTGGCAATCAAAAGAATCATAGAATCATAGAATGGCCTGGGTTGAAAAGGACCTCAAAGATCATCTAGTTTCAACCCCCCTGCTATGTGCAGGGTCGCCAACCACCAGACCAGGCTGCCCAGAGCCACATCCAGCCTGGCCTTGAATGCCTCCAGGGATGGGGCATCCACAAACTCCTTGGGCAACCTGTCCCAGTGCGTCACCACCCTCTGAGTGAAAAACTTCCTCCTAAAAAAGAAGTTAATATCATAAATATATTCAAGGGCAAACGTGGATACAAGAAATATCATGTGTGTCAGCCTAATTTCAGTTATGAGGATGACTATGGAACAAGCCCTCCTTGAAGACACATGAAAGAAAGGTGATGAAGAACAGTCAGCATGGATTTACCAAAGACAAATCAAGCCTGTCTTCTACATTTAGGTGACTGGTTCAGTGGACAGAGTGTCAATTCTTACTGACTTCAGCATGTCTTTCCTTACAATCTCCCACATTATCCTAACAGTTAAATTAGAAAAATATACTTTGGACAGAACTCCACAGAGAGTGGAAATTGGAGTGGGATCTGGATGATGTTCAAAGGTCTTTTGCCACCTCAACTATCCACTTACTCTGTGATCTAACCTGTTTTTCAGTAACTGCACAGCCTCTATAAAGAGCTATCCAGTACTTCCCATTAAACTTTTTTCCTGATATCTAATCAACCTATCACTTCTTGCAACCCAGTCCTACTATTTCTTTCTCAACTTTACTTCCACTCTCTTAGCAACAGCTTTTAATTTCTTGAAGACTGTCAGTCACACTCCCATTGCTTCACTCTTTTAAGCTTCTCTTTGACAAACTATTCATTCTTTCTTCATAAATCATGTTTTCTAGATATCTAAACTTATTCTGCTTTATCCCTAGATTTGATATAAAATGGAGATTACTAATAAATCCCATTCACCAGGAGTTACCACTATTAGTTGTACTCAGGAGATTGCTACAGACAAACAAAACCTGTTAATTCAAGGGTTGCTGAAGCATATCTTACTCCAGCCTCAAGCAATACCAGCGTAGGTAGGGATGGTTTACAAGCATTGACTGTCTACTGCAGGAGTATATATTAGCTTATCTATGACAGCAGCTTGCTCCTAATGGCTATAACCCGAAAAAAGGAGTCAAAGTACATAAAACCTTAGTAGAAAAATTATCCTGCTTATTCTACAGTATTATTCTTTTGGAAGGAAAATCAAGAGAGGATGGAAGACTGGAGATGTGATTGTGAATCGAATCTGACAACAGCAGCTGATGGGATAAATCAGGAAACACTGGAAAGCAGAAAGTGGGGAAAAGATTCTGGCACAAGCAAAAAACTCTACCTACTCTAAAGCTCTCCTGCAACTCCTATCCAGTAGACACATATGTCCCTGCAGTCATGGCAGAAGTACATTAGGACAAGTAAAAGATGAGACTAAAATCTCATCAATATTATAGGTGAAAGTAGCAGTAACAGAAACAGGGCAGATGCTCAATTAGAGACAGCAGCAGTAGGGGTGGGGCAAAGGTTGCCATCATGGCAGCAGAGAGAGCAATAGAGTCAGTGAAAAGCAAAAGTCACAGCAGCTGTGGGGGGACTGATCCACCCGCCTTTCCCTGTTACTACTGAAAACCATTTGGGGTAGTTATCTGTCCTATCTACCAAACAATAACCTCATCCCGTTAATCCACCACCAGCTGCTCTTCTTTTCTCTACCAGTTGGTCCCAAAGCAACTCTGTTGAATAGAAATAAATGCACCACAATGGGAAGACAGCATCCCTGGCAACTCCCGTCTATTCATGGGGTCACTGTGGATCAGCTTCAGGAAGCTTACATAAGCTGCAGCCACTGAGCTGCTGCTCACTGCGCCTTAAGACTCATTGCTGATACTTCAAAAGCCAATGATCAAGGAGAAGTGTGCACTGAGGCAGGTGCACTTAATGGAACAGAGGAAATAGAAAAAATAGGATACTTTGGAAATAAGTAACTTAAATGATACTGACTTACAGATTTAATAATGTTAATAATGGTCACTATCCTACTGTGTGTGCAGAAGATAAAGCAGTACAAAATGAAGGTAAGGCAGCTGTGTATGATATATGTCATATACCTACATGCAACTGGGGGTTTATTAACTAGAAATCATTATGTTATTTAATAAATTAGACCACAGCATTCCCTACTGTCTACTCTAGATCCCTTTCACTTCCATTTATGCCACATACGGTGTGCTCCCTTCTGTTTTGCCTTCGGTATTCTCTTCACTCAGTTCTCTGCTGAGGCCTCTCCCTGAGTTAGTCAGGTTTACCATTACCATCTTTAACACATCTCTAACTCTTCTATTTTTTTAATATGTAAACAAAGTAGTTCCTCCTGGAAGGAAAAAAAATAAAAAAATTAAAAAAAGGAAAGCAGGAAATCTAATGATTTTAACTTCATGGCAATCATGTCTCTTTTTTGAGTTACAGCCCCCATGCTTGAGTTATTAGTTACACAGTGTCTGGTCCAAAGCCCACGAAACACTGTGCTTCAACTTCCATCTTATTCAATAAACTCTGGATCAAGGTTCAATAAATTCTGGATTCAGGTTTTATACCCCAATTCAGACTGTCTTTTAGACCCATTTAAATCAACTTCAGCATTTGAGTATGTGCTATCATGAACTGGACATCAGCTTATACTCTCCTTGACTGCATATTTAACTCTAAAATACACATGAAATATATGGGCTTTTATTTAATGTACCTGTTTACAAATGCATGAAGGCAAATGTACGTAGGAGTAATGCAAAAACAAGTGAAAGAGAAAACCTCCTAGTGAATGAGGACTGAGGCTAAGGTGAATGACAAATCATTCACATTTAAATAGTTTAATTTATTCAGAGTCACTCCATACACACACATGCACAGACACAGGCACTACTGAACTGCAGCCAGATCTGGAGTAGGGAATCACAGCCATCCAGCACCAATAATGCTGCCCAAGAGGCACTGGGTAAACTCAGAGAAGGGATGAAGCAAGACTGTATAATCCTCCTGTAACCAAAACTACAACAATTACCAAAATCAGTAGGTTATTTTCAGCATTAACACTCCTGATCAGGCAAAAAAAGCTACTGCTGCCAGGAATTCAGACTGTGACTCCGACAACATCACTACTCCCATCCTGCTGGGACACTCACACAGTATTGACTTCAATGTCTGGCTGTGAAACACCGATCACCCGTATTAACAATATTAATCACATTCACTTCACTTGGGCTACAGCCAGTACAGTGTTGCTGAGACAGCAATTGTACAGACAGTGTACTGTATTTGCACAGCAGTAGTTAAATGCCATTCCTCTGGAATATAACAGACTACATCGGTCACTATCCAATGAGATAACACAGAGACTACAGCTCTCTGAATCTTAATGCATAAAACATGGCTTTAGTTTAGGGCAGTTCCTCTGATTTTCTGAGTGTCACTGAAGCCATTCAGGATGGGTGAACCATGGTTATTTCTCTCTGAAAATGCTGATGCTGAACTAGAGTGAGCAGAAAACTTGGCAAGTTTCCACTTCCCATTTTTTCTTCTTCCTTTTCCTTGAGGAATGAAATCAGTAGCACTGAGAAAAATCCTGCCAGACAGTTCAAGTACTTAGAACTTGTATCCCTCGTAAACAGGCTAAGACAGATTTTCTTCTCAGTTTTGTTGGAGATGGGAGAATAACAGCACCCTATGCAGATATGCAGTTTGTTTCCAAGTGCATTTACACACATCTTCATCTCATCAAAACTAAAAAAGAGTTCGCACATAAACCTATTGTTTAGTGTCATAGTAGAGTGTTTTTTTTTCTTTTGAATACAGTTACAAATGCCTACATTTAATTATACAAATAGTAGCAAGATGAAAGCCTGTGAGCTTAATTAAAGATGCATCTTGAGGCTAGCAATGTTCTAAAATTATTGTGTGGCCTGAAAGAGATATGAAATGGTAAAGAAGAAAACTCAACCCACAGAACAAGCACAACACACTGAGGAGAGACTGGAACATCCAAATTCATTACACGTTGGATAACAGCATGCACTTAGGGTGTATGCATGTGCATTTCTACATCAGCAGCAACTCTTGCTCTCTGAGGCCCTCATACAGCTGTGATCCTTTAGATATACATTTACTAGTATGTGCAAATACCATATCTTACTCTGAAATCCAAAAACATGGGGAAAAAAGATTGAGAATGTTATTGAAATAAACATTAAAACTTCAAATAAAAAGAATCATGATTAGCTGCTAAAGCTAAAATGATGGAGAAAGGAGAAATATTCACAGTATCATGATATACGAGTAAATAAATTAAGTACAAAAGTTCCACATATTTGACATTTGAAGAACAAAACTATCCATCAATGTCTTGGCACAGATCGATCAAACAGAATGCTACTGCTGAAAACCTAATAGTATGATGGTAATAATGTAGCCATAAAACCTCTAGTCTATAATTGACTGCTTCCACTTCAAGCTAACATGTCTAAAAGAGTGACTAATGTTCACCTTAAGATTTCACTTGCATTGCATGACAATCGGCTACACTTCACACTATTCTCTGAAGATTGTTTATGCTGGATAATTGTCAAGGGACATGAGCTAGAAGGGAAATTGATGACTTAAATAAAGAAATTTATATAAAGACCTGCATGATCATCTCAAATGAAAATATAGTTTCTCATTTGGTTCTGAAATACAATGCAAAACTCTACTTCAACCAACGCATTCCTAAAGCAGAAGGATCAGTTGTGACTCCACAAATGGTCGCAGTAGGTTTTGTATTTCAAATAGGTATTTAATCTTTGAGCAAAGTATAAAAAGGCACCAAAATTACAGCCTATATTCTTTCAGTACAGAAAATATTTCTGAGAATTTACAGGTAGATTATATGCTTTGGTCAGATTTTCCTTTGGTAGAGAGTGAAATAATGCAATTTCTCTGAAAGTCAATAGAGTTAATTACTGTTATAAAACCAGACAGAGTTATATACTTCAATGACATGATCTGTCTTTACAATTTACTTTTGTCATCTTACAGAGAAGAATATCTTCAAGATAGCATTGGACAACACATAGATTATTTAGTTTTAATTCAGGAGACTAAGATGAATTAAGCACATTTTTGTACATTTTGGAATGAAAAGAAATTGAAAAACTGAAGAATTAGGGTTTTTTAGCTTATTGAGGTTGGAAATTTTTATTTCCTTTTTAAGTTTCACTGCAGAAAAAGATATATTTATAATTAAAATGTTTGGAACTCTCTAATGGACCATGAGTGTAAGTCAGATTGTTCTGTCGCCTTTGATATATACTTAAAGGTAATTGGCTAGTCTTAGTGATGTATTTTTAAAGAGCTACCTATTGATTAATAATGTTTCAGTATTAATATAACCGCTTCATGTGGATTGAGAAATATCAATAGCAGAAACCCATATTTATCCACAAATTAACTGGATATAGATCTGTATTTTTAAGCCAAATGGGATGCATCCACTCATTACTTTTTATAAGAGAAATATCAGAAAGCTGTAACAATGAAGATGAAAGCAGAACTTGTTTTTTTATTTCAGCAGTATACAATGGATAAAGTTCATGCTTTTGTGCTCTTGCATAAATAAAGGATGCAAAAGCAGAAATCCCACCTGTGGGAACCTGCAACGCAGTAGTTTTGTATTTCGAGGCCTTCTGCATCAATGCTAGACAAAATGAAGTACAAACTGAGGTGCTTTTCTTTTTTTGTAATGCAGTTAAAAACGGATTAAACCAGTAAATGATGCTGTAATCCAATCCATATAGCCAGAGCTCTCACAGTTGTACTCATCTCACTGTCATCCAACAGGCTCCATAAGGACACAGAAGTCAGCTGTTATAAAGCGATATCTGAAAATAATACTCTGGCCTGCATGTAATGAGTCACTGCAAAAATATATAACTGAACGTGAAAAATAGCTTGTAGATGAAAATTCTCTACCTGAGACTGTAGCGTACAAACATACAGAGAATGTAACTGTGTGAGCAAAGAGCTTATTTTAAGTTCTATTCCACTAATGAACAAATTCAGGAAATTTCCTTTATCAGATATTTTACTAAGCAGGTGAAGCCTGCATTGTGCAATGAAGGCCTAACAAGATCAGAGGAATTCACGCCTGGAAGGGACTGTAACAGCTACCCAGGTCATCCTCCTGTGGCAAACCGAAATGAGTCCATCCTCTGCAAAATATTTTTCCATATATCTCATTACAGGGAATGCTACAGTCTCCAAAGTATTAGATCCAGTTATTCTTAAAGTTAGATTTCCTTAATATCCAACCTAAACATCACATACTACAATTCAGACCAATTGACAATTACCCTGTCACAGAGGATATTAGACTGCTTTGACATTTGTTCTTAATGAATCCACACTGACCCTCCTTATCACCTTACATCCCCTGGATGCTTTAAATCAATTTTTTTTAATACTCTGTTCTATCATCTTTCCACGCACTGACTTGGGGAAACAGATTGTAATTCCCTGAGCCACTCTTTTCACTAGGTTTATTTTACTGATGATGTGCGTGCGTGCGTGTGTGTGTATGTATATATATATATATATATATAGTTATAAATATATATTTATTTTCAATAAGACCAGTACTATCAGCACTATTAGTTTTTCCCCAGTCCTTCAGGACCTTCTCTTTCTTCTGTAAGTTCTCAAGGATAATTATTAATGGTTTAATGACAGCTTCAACTTGTTCAAGTACACTACAGAGAATTTCATCAGGCATTCAGAGCATTTTCAGGCCATGAGAAGAACAAACAAACAAACAAAAAAAAAACCCTAACATTTCTTAATGGTTTTCTACTCAATAAATAGTTGAACTTAAAACCAAAAAGGAAATATAAACCTTTAATACTTTCTGTGCCATGTCATGTGGTAATGCACCATAAGTTACAAGCCAAAAATCTTAGAACTGTCTTCCTAAATTGCTTGCTAAGTTATTCTGAATATTTTCAGATGAACTTTTATAAGTAGAGAAAAGTAATTATTAAAGTCAGTAATCTCTCTTTTCTCCTCCAATACATGGAGACCACTGAGGAATAAGCAGACACAAGAAGTGAGCCCTAAGGCCTTTTTTGGTTGGGTTTTTTTTTTTTGCTACACTGGAGAATGAAATAAACTTTCACCTCTACCTTCTGGTGACTTTGTGTTACCAGAGCAGTGCAGAAAAGTAGGAGCATTCTGATAAATCTCTGAAAATAGACTGAAATGGAAGAAAGTTGGCCAAAATTGTATTAGTATTCTGTTTCGTGTGAGATTGAATACACAAGTAGGTAGTCTTCCCATGCAAATTAACCAAAGTAACCTATGGCAAGAACAGGATCTTGTAGAGTGCACTCACATCTCTAGAGCTTCAAAACCCCATACTGTGATCAAACAGTCCTTACTCAGAAGACCACAAAGCCACCATAGCAGGACAATCCATCCACCATCAGTCGCCCCCATCACTCTTACACTTGTACTGATCCACTAGAAGGAATAAAATAGGGACCTCTAGAATCTTAAATGCATGAAATAGCTTATCTCCCTTTGAATCTTCCCAGGAAGGATGCTGGAATCTGTCAATCTCTCTTCTGGTCAGCATACAGGCAGCCAATAGCCCTTGTCAGTAGTGACAAGGGCTACAGCTACAGGAATGTGATACTGCTGAAGAAACACAGCAAATCCAAATGGAGTCTCAGCAGTGGGAAACAAGACAGCACAAATAAAATTATTGTCTGCCCACAGTGACGATAGTAGCTGACCTACAGGTACTACAGTGAAGATGGTCATGATCTACAGTTCACATCCAGCAAGCAAAGGACTGGAGTCCTTTGCATTCTGTCCAGCAAAGAACTTTTCCACAGCATCCATCCTTAACAAACACAAATGGTTTGTTGAGCCTTACAGATAATATTAGGGTCTCTCCTAACTGTTCAGTAAAGTATGTGAAAACAACTGGACTAGAAGAGCTAATCAGCACCCCAAGCACACAATGGAAGCCCTGCTATAAGCAATGGAGATAAGGCTGCTGGATAAAGCACTTTGTCCCTTCCTAATCAGTAATTCTTTTCAATGCAAATTAACGTATTGGGATAGAGCTAATATGTTAGAAAGGCTCCTAGAAGATTTCCCACCTCCTCAGAGTTTGTAAAAGCTTAGAATAAGCTCAATAGCAGGGTATTCACTCCACATTATGATAGACTAAGCCATCTTGATCCCACAGTTGGATCACACAGGCTTCTGAAAAAGTAAGAGAAGGAAAAGGAAAGTGAAAGAAGCACAATGTATTATAATCCACTATTTACTGTGGGTCTGCATGGCCTGAATTGCAGCTACTGCAGAAAAAAA
>JACDJE010000007.1:3674439-3828062 GCA_016647715.1 Pavo muticus
AAAAAAAAAAAAAAAAAAAAAAAAAAAAAAAAAAAAAAAAAAAAAAAAAAAAAAAAAAAAAAAAAAAGAACAAAAAAGAACAAAAAGCCATTAAACAAGCAGAGAAAGCTTTTACTAGGGCAAAGGGACAGGTCAAATTGTGCAAAAAGGAAATATAGGAGCAATTTAGTGTCTTTAAATGCATCAGTAATTTTAAAGCATTTTCTTTCTTTTCTTTTTTTTTTTAATATATATGTATTGAAAGGATGTATTCAGTACCTAAAAGCTACTATATTTAAATGGACAAATGAGTGACCACTGATTACTACTGTGAAACCAAGGTTCTAGGTTCATGACAAAAAATACTATCTACCAGAAATTAACGATCCGAAAGGTTCTCGTATATTTAAAATACGTATCTTGCTGAACTTCCATTCAAGATTCCTCATTTCATTTTTGAGAAATTGCAGCAAATTAATCAGAATCTCTATCCATGGTTGAAAATATTTTTGCATAACAATGAAGTCATTACTCTTTTTATTTCTCTAAATTCCATGAGAGCAAGAAACAGAAGCACAATAAAAATCCTTTTTCATAACAGTTGATTAGAAAATATGGCCTGCAGAAAGCCTAGCTTTCTTTGCACTTTGCACATTAAGAATCCAAATACGTTACCAAAGCTGGGATTTTAACCCCCCACAGCTTTAACACAAAGAAGGACATTAATAAGATACAATTTAGATTTGCATTTTTTAATAAGCAAGGGGATCAAAGAAAATATGAATGCTGAAGGGATGTTAAATCATGTGCAAATTCAAACATCAAGGTGTACTACAGAATGAAGACACATCTGCTCCAAAGTAAGAGCAGCAAGGTTCTCCAGAAGTTGTGGTGAACTAAATGTTCTTTATGAACTGTTTGCTTGCACCTAATGCATCTCAGAGAGAAGCAGGTGCATTCAAGCGGCACCAAATATTTCAGGGACATGCGTAATTCCCATGGCTGATCGCAAATCAGCAGGGCTGCTGGAGGACCAGCAATGAAAGGATTAATCTTTCTAATAAACCTCGTGCTGTTCTCATTAAAGACTTTGGTCTGTTTCTACAGGAGAATATGAGTATCCTGAATATCTATTTTCACTCCAACATAGGGATGCAACAGCTCATTAAGGAGCCACAGCGATGAACTATTCTGGGAGTACCCATTAGTATTGGCATACCGACCACAGCAGGCTGGTGAAAAAGACTGCTGCTGACCTGCCATTAAAAAGAGCTCTGTAAGCACAACTTCACATCCCGTGAGGCAGCTGTGCTCCTCCCAAATCGCAGAATGCAAACCAGGACCAGCCCTTCCAGCATTTGTATGTAGTTGGGACAGCTGACAGGTACATAAAGGGGAATATGGCTGTTGAAAAGGGCACCAAGAAAACAAGGAGGAAATGGCCTTGACAGCCTAATGATAACCATTATTTTCTGCAAAACTGTTTTACATTTTCTGAAGAATTGGGCTCAGAAGCTAAAGCTGCCTCCAGGCGTGACCAGCATTTACTCATCAGATCACCACAGGCTTCAATGACCTTGGCAGTCTCACAAGGATCATATTTTTACATGGATGAACTGTTCCTGAACAGTTTCTCCAAACAGGATTTCTATCAAAGTCAGGCACACTTGTCTTCTCGTTCTACTTCCCTTTCCTTGATTAAACATATTTATAGTGGACATCTAAGAGAGAAAAACAAGTCTTCACTAACATGGAGTTTAATAAAATGAAATCAATCAATCATAGAGCTAAGACAGTATTTGTAGTTATCACACTCTGGCATGCTCTGTCCCTCAGAATATCCCAGTGATTTACTATGTAAATTCAGCAGGGTAGGGCTTATCTGGCGTTCTGTATTTGCGTACTGCCTGGCAGAGCAGTGCCTCATTCCCAAACGCTCGTGAACATTAATGCAAGAAACATGACTCATTCATGGATTATCTCCACCATTTTTACAAAGACCAACAGAAGACAGTATCTTTTGAAGGAATCACTTTCAACACTTCAGTCTCAGCATGGAGTAATACTGTACACTTATTGTAAACTTCCAGTTCCAGTTTTTTTCCTTGAATTCCCATGAATATTGAGGGTAGCACGCTCAATGTAATTGGAGAGTACTACAGTGGTCTATATTCTTTGCTTGCGACTAGCATCATAAAAATACAGAGTAACTTTATTGCTTTGCTGAAAGAAGTCATGTACTGTGTCATCCCACAGCCTACTTCCAACTTCAAGAGAGACCAAAACAGAATAAGAACTAGAGCATACAGCTCTTTAAGCATAATACAGAAGAAATAAGGATGATATTATTCTTTCTCTGCATAAATAATACATAATAGAAATCTAATAAAGTTGGGAAGAAGACTGTTCTAGCACTCATGGAGGAGCCTCCCTTCAAACACACATAATGAGTTTTTAACTACAATTCAAAATCTAGTTCCTATCTAGCCTCCCACCTGTACCAGCAAAAAAATTAATTGATAACATGTCACATACACACCTATCTTGCTAGAGTGAAATGTAATGGCAAGAATATAGGTACAAAAATGTCCTGTGAAGCAGCAATTATTGGCTGCTGTCAGACAGGGATAGATGGACATTAATTCTGATTCACTGCAGAAATCTTTCTAGTCTTAGATTCCTAGCAAATGCATAGGGGCTGAACAAAGGCACTGCTCTATCGCCAAACACTTTTTTCTTTTAAAAGAAAATAAATTTGGACAAAAACACCACCAGAAACTTTGATTCTAAACATTTGCCCTAATCTTTGCTGATTTTCAATAACATACTAATTAAGTAAGTCATGTTTTCAGTCGCAGGAATACATTAACAAGTGGAAAAAACTGCAGCTTTGAAAGTGATGAAAGAGTTAAATTTCTCAATTCAATAACAATTCATCTAGAGCTCTGTGAACATTTTAAATCTTGGCTGCCCAAATGTAAGATGGCACAGGTATCACGTGGCACAGTAATCACGCTGGATGTATACTTGAATTACCAACTGGGACAGATCTATCAAGCTTTATTGAGTTGGTAAGAACAAACAGCTATAAAGATCAACTTTGGTTTATGAATCTGGCCCACATAAAGAAAAAGAGACATGTTTATTCAAATCAGTTTCCAGCACAATAGCTTAAAGCAAGCAGCAGTCAATAAAACAAATTGGTGCATGATCTAGTGCAATTCAATATATTTGAAACATGTCGCATTATGCACTGTTATATGTGTCTTATTCAAAAATTGCTGCATTTAGATATTGAAACAATACGGTATGATATTAATGCCAAATCTTAACAAAAGCTTATTTGACTCAGCCAAAGGCCAAAAAAAACCACAAAATTCTCATTTTCTGTACAGCACTATCCTAGATATATTGCATGGATACTGAATGGCAAACTAACTAGAAAAAGGAATCACCCTTTTAATGAGGGTAATATATCATGACAATGTCAATTTGATTAATGTAACGTGGCCACATTTCAGAAGAAGGAAATTACAGGTCATCGGGGTGAGTTAAAATTATGTTACGGAATGATTTTCTTCATTTTGCTAGGAATTTATCAAATATTTTTCTTGGAATACCTTATGTTTTTCTTTAGAATCTCACACCATTCTTCTTGCCTCCAACAAATTTTAACTCAGAAACTGACAAGCATGAGAGGCATATCTTTGTCCGGTTATACAACATCTGGATTGATTAGAAAAGAAAAAAACTTGTGAATCTACTATGAAAAATAACTTATTTTGATTAATATAATTATACACACAAGCTCACTTTTTTTAAACACAGATTTTTACTAAACACACAGCTGGGTAAGTCTTTTGCCTTGGAGATACAAACAAAAGATGATGAGCAAGACGAGGCACAAGAGTTTAGAAGATGAAATGAAGAATTTGGAGGCAGAGGAGGCAGTTTAGTGAAAGCACAATATAAAAGAACAAGATGAAAAGCACAACGGTAGGATGCAATAACACGGAGAGAGGCAGTTTGGGCATAGTATGCATGTAGGGGAGAGTGAGAGCACTTGAGGCTTAAAGGCAGAGACGGAAAGCTTTAATGTGACGTGGTAAAAGATAAAGAGAAGACCTAAAGATCTAAAGAACGCACAAAGCTCACAAAAACAAAGAAACAACTGGGCTGCCAAAAATGAGTAACTTTGTATGTTTCTACTCCTAGAGTTCAAGATTTTCCCAGGTCCCGAGGATGGCAGAGAGCATTAAGACAAACAAAGAGAAAGCATGGAGCCACCAGAAGTGCAGAAGATGCCCCAGAAGACAGCGCTGGATGGAGAAGAGAGCATCAGTTCATCTACCCCTATGATAATGTTCTCTACTGCAGAGAGAGGACTTTGTCTTTAGCAGATACAGGAGTACATAAAGGAAGACTGCCAGAAATCCATGACCAGCTCCAGTCAAGTCACAGTGCAGAAGAAATGTGTCAGTTAATAACACCTGAGATCATGTTGGTACATGAAATACCTGTGTGCTTTCCCACGCTCGGAAGGCTGCTGCAGAGGGGCTGCTTTGCATGCTGCACTCCCTTTCTGCCCACCACACCGGGCATCTCCCAAATGCACTCAGGTTTCAGCACGAGGGCATGGAGTTTTAAAACTTCATGTAACATTACTTTGTCCCTGCTATCTACAGTTCTTTTGAAGTAAAATTAAATCATCTCTTTACTCAAGCTTCTAAAAGAAGGCTGATGAAAGTCAGCAAGATGGAAATGAGATTTCATTATGTGTTTTTGCAAAATCTGGTTTGTATTTGATTTGAACCAGGCAAGTCATAGTTCAAGTCAACAGATCTAAACATAGCTTTTAATAGTTGATGTCTGAGTAATTCTATTTTTTAAATCATTATGTGCTTCTTCCTACAATCACATGAACACCACAGAAATATTAATGTATTTATCATTTATCCTCCTAATATATCAGAGAGGCAAAGTTATAGCTCCAATTAATAGGTATGGAATCTAGGCACAGAAAAAATACCTATGACATGGTTGGATCACATGTGAAACCTGTGGTATTAGCAAGAGATTGAGGAGATATCTTGAGCAGAAACCTCAGGTTCTGCAGTAATTTCTTAATCATAACACCATTTTACCTTGCAGCGTTTTTATATACTCTAAGGTTTTAGTTAGCATTGAAAATAAATAGATGCATGCACAGTCCCAAACTGTATTAAAGAATGATTCTTTTACGGGTCCCCAAATCCAAATTCTAATTAAGCTTTTAAGGTAAATTTATTCATTGTTAAGAAATCTTGTTCATGCATTTTACAGAAGAAATCCCAACTAGTCTTGAATGATGTCCCAAGTCAATTTGAAATTTATATTTTCATCCAGTTAGTGATTCATCATTCACAGTAAAGTCCCTGGTCTGACAGACTTCCCAGTAACATTTACAGAGGAAGCCAATGTTAATTTTGTTCAAATGTGGATAGTTTAAATGAGCTCTTATCCCAGATAAGTCTTTTCTTCTTAAAACGGCTGTGACAATTTTTTGGGAAACAAACTTGGAAAGGTTGAACATTTCACTTGTCAGTGGTAAAACAATGATCCATAAACCATACACCAATACACAACACACACCTGAACAAAGACTATTTCAAGATTCCTTCATTGTAAGAGTTATAATTATAAATGGGTTATGATCAATGGCCAATGTACAGTTTACAAAATGTAGACTGCCTTTAACCCATCATGCATTTAGACTGTTTCAAAGCAGAACAGACCACTAGGCATTCAGCCATATGTAGATTTATGGTAGTCTCATGCACACTATTTCATTAGGTAATATTATAATATATAAGGCATATGTCAATAGCAACTATTAATGATTAACTCCTCTGTTATAGGATCTTAATTTACTAAGCAGGTAACACAAATTTGTCTAAATTGCAACCTAAGCATATTACAAACGTTAATAGAGGGCTAGGTCACTGTCTACATTAATTTGATAAACAGAGTGATGCATTTCATTATTAAAATGTGGTTCCATGAAGTATAGATTGAAAAATATGAAAAGACACTAAAGAAAACAAAGCTGAATCTCATCCATCTCTGTTCTGCATTGCACCGAAGTCATCCCTGTAGCACATTATCCAAGACTGCTTCCAAAGACAGAGATGAAAGTTGTGTAAATAGAACAGACCTCCAAAGAGCTGACTTCCTTCATGTGTGAGCTGGGGCAAGGGAACTGCAAGAAGGAGTGGGGGCAAGGATACCTAAACGAGAAGTTCTGTGGAGCCAAAATGCAGCTTCTCTAGATGGCAATGCCTTGTCAAAAGATCTGACTGCAACAGGTTTACTCTGCAGGTCTGTATGGATCAGCTCCAGTACCCAGTAAACTGTGCTCGATATGACTAAGGGACACAGCGACTTGAGTGCCTGGGAAGAAGCCCAGTGCTTGGATGTTAGCAATGCCTGTGAATACCAGAAATCTTGAGCTTTCTGACGTTTTCTACAAATGCTGGGAGGTCTGATAGAAGACTATTGGTGAAACAGCGTCTCAAAAGTCTAAAGATACTCAAACTCATTAGCACCTGGGGAAACTATTTCAGGGCCTTTGCATCCTACAGGAATTCATAAGAAGATAATCAGATTCTGACCTGTCACTAATATTATTCTATGGGAACATTACTGAAAAATAGCTATTCAATACTCCAGCTTGGCATGATACGCTGCTTTCTCTCTTAACACAGACTTTTGAACAGACTTACTCTGAAAACTACGGCAAAGCACTTTGTAGTTGAGACATGACATAAGATATTTCCATCCATGATCGAAACTCATGGTTACACAGCTGCCATCTATTTTTAAGACTGTTCAGTTAAGCCACCCTTAACTTGGAATGAAAAGGAAGAAAGAAACTGCTGGTCAGAAATTAAATGTTTTTACTAAAGGGACATTTAATGGGTCATGCTCTTATTGTGCATAAATGCATATGGGGACACACACACATACACACAGTCTACACGTACACATGAACATGAAACTCTACCTGCTGCTGTATAGTAACACTTTGTAACTAGGATTAATTGCAGTGAGACTTTACATTGTTCAGCTGCTATAGCAAGTAAGCTGATAATGCTGTTCTTCCATTACCTCAAGAGAATGTAAGTACCAAAACACAGCAGTCTCTGCTGTAATGTAGAGTACACAGAAACTGAGACAATAGGAGGGAGAGCGTGAAAAATGGCAGAGGGCAGTTAGTACTGAATAAAGAAAAAAGCCACTGCTAATTTCCCAAGGGGTGGGTATATTTAACTGTCACATCTGGAATCCACATTTAAATATCATTAAGGGATTTGGTTTTCAAAGAAAGGTTATAAATTGAAGTGTTCTGAAATCACTGCGCAATGCTGTTTACATGGCAGAGTGGCTGCAGGTTTTACAGCTGTGTGTTGGATACTGATAGCCACAAGAACCAGTAACCCCAACGGGATGCTCACATGGATGTCCCCCCTGCCAAAAACGATGCTCACAAAAGCAAAGCATCCTAACACCAGCCAAACAGTTGGAAAGTCTCAGGCACAGCTCTAGAGCTATTAGTACAACAATAGCCTCTCCTGGGCCAGAACGAAAAACCACGTCAAAGAATTTCTTTTAAAGATTCTCATCATGATAACCACACTCCAGCCAAGCGGGTTGCTGAAAGAGCAGTGAAGGAAAACAGTAGGAATTTTACTGATGTGGGTTTTGAAAAATACTTTATATATATAAGAAAGTCTTTGTTTTCTGAGGTCCAACAAAGTTCAGGGCCCCGTTTACTCAAGAAAAAACTTTACCACTAACAAAGCCTGCTAAAGACAACCAAGGTTAGTAGGAACTCTGAATTATTCAGTCAAGGGGCTCAAGATTCATCTGCTGTTCATCTGTGCATATATGCACCTCATACTGAATTTAAAAGCCCCTATACCCACCAAGCAAGTGAACCTCAGCAGTCTTGGAAAGGTCAAAAGCATTTTGATTACAAGCAGCATTGGTGAAGTGTTTTGGACTGCTAGTGTAAACATCGTTGGCATTATGGTAAAGATGAAAAGAAAGAGGCAGACAAGGTACAAACAAAGACACTATATTTTGGCTGCAAATGCATATGTGAATTCTGTGTGTGCTAGTTTGCTCCGAGCTATGTTAGGTCACGCTGTGTGACACACATTTGATTTGATATAAGATTTAGAAGGACGCACCTATCAAAGTATGTTTATAAAATGCCTGCAGAATTAGTCAACTGCATTTTGCCTCTGTCTGAAGTGGATGTGGGATGTTTATTTGTAGACCCAAAGGCTAACTGCAGTCAAGGAAAGTTGCTGGATTCACTTTTTGCAGGAAAAACAACTGGTGTCATTCTACTGCCACCATATTAATCACTATTCTGTTTGAATATGGAACTTGGGAATTAAGGCATTTCCCTCAGCCTGTTAAAATAATGCCATGAAACATCTTTGCTTAATTATTGTTTTTAAACTACAACACAGCAGAGAAAACATAAGACAAATTAAAAACCAAAATGAATTGGTCTGTTTTTATCTGTACACAGAAAAGTGGTATGACTGACATTGATTGCCATTATAAAATAGCACTTATGCTTCAGTAAATGAGGTGTTACGTGCTACTGGAAGAATTTAACCGGTATCTCAGAGAACATCGTTTCAAAGAGCAGTATACCTACAGCTTGTATTTATAGTAACTCACACTTTCATTTCCATTTATCACTGCATGGATCTGTACAAACCAACTTTTACCTGACTTAGGTGTTTCCAAAAACCCCTATGGGCTTTCATCTGCTTATAGAATTCCTTCTCTTGCACTGATGTTCACAAAAGGGGGACAATCAGATAAATGCAAGAACACTGGAAGGGATATTCCACCCTGTCCTACACAAGGGATGTTTAACATATGCTCCCATCCTCTTTTGGAGGATTCTATGCTAGACCAGAATTTCTCCCATGCACCCAGAGACCCTGAAACACATCCCATGTGGTACTTGTAAAATGAAGTGCTATACAAGTGTTTTTTGAGTTAAAGTTGTCAGGCTGCAATGAGAAAATGTGCTCCATGTACAACATGTGATGAGTATGGGTAATCTGTCCAATTTTAATTTAGTTGATACATTAGGTTGGATTTCTAATTCTATGTTTGTCTGCAGACAAAAGACTACATCCTTAAAACATGGCTGAATTGTTCAAGTGAAACAGAGACCAAAATGCTAATTGAGTCTTCTTCCAGAAATGTTTTATTTAGATCTCTGAGAACACAAAAGGCCAGTTAATGGAAACATATTCAAGAAATTTTGTTTATTTGGTTCTAACCATACCGACAGGTTAATTAAAAATGTACAAAGAATTTGTTTATTATATCAAGCCTAGGGGTTCTTGGTGCCGTGTTTAAGCAGGTGCATAAAAGAGCAATGAAGGGAAAAATAGATATGTATCTAGGATAAAGGTATTTTAAAAAGAAAATCAATATCCCAGGCAATAGAAAAGGTAGAAATTATCATTTGTGCATGCAAATGAGAGGATAGTTGGAATAAGAGCTAATGTAAATTTTTCATTTCTTTTGTAGCCCAGTCCATTCTGAGACTCTAGCATGCTAGACTGAGCTGATAAAGGGCTGTATCACGAGAATCCCCCAGGCAAAGATGCACATGAGAAATAATGCATCCCCCCACACACAGAGGCCACTGTGCCAGGGAGAGGCCGAGCAGACACAGATTCTCTCCCTCTCCAACAAAGACCACAAGCAGTACACTTCCAAAACCAGGTGAGTTGGAGTAATTCCCCTTTGGGAACGTACCTGGGATGATTTAAGCATATTCAAGACTGGAGTGAGTGCCATAAGAGGACTATACTGCACTCTCTTTACTATGCCTCCAGACACAGTTAAAATATTAAAAAAAAAAAAAAAAAAAAAAAAACAAACAAACAAAAAAAACCCCAAGGATATGTGATATTCCAGCAAGTACAGACAAAGCTGCAACTACAGGCTGAGCTGGAAGCTTTTTTTGGCAAAAGAAGAATTGCAACCACTAATCTTTTCAGGATGTAAGCTTTTACTAAAATAAAAAACACATTAAGAGCAAAATGGTATACCAAGTTACCTCATGTTATACTTCTTAATAAAAGCAATGTTATTTCTAGAGCTATCCAACAAACCTAGCTCATCCTGAGTTCTTGGTAGCTGGAGAAATGAGTCAACTCCTAAAATCACTTTGATCTGAGTCCTGAGACAGGAACTAAAATGCTACTTTCCTGCACACAGCCTTGACAAACTTGGCCGCTATTTCCCAGCCAGTCTGGTTACAAAGATAACCCTCAAAATGAACTGCACATAAAGCAAAAGCAGATTTGTCCCGATGAAGCTGCTGGGGTGGAGGTGTTTGACACAAATCAAAACCCCAAACCAAAAAATAACCGATGAAACAACATGGCCTCCACCTCCCAGCTTCTGTTTACAGCTTTTCTAACAGGGCAAAAAAATAAAACTGACAACACTCCTGTCATAACACGGATGCCATTAAGAACTATGCAGGGTTTCTGCAGAGCTTTCAGAAGTCATGCCATTTCCATGCTGCTGCGAACTGGGAAATGTGGGAAGTGAAGCATGGGTTAACACCGACTGCACTTTTTAAGGAAGAAAATTTGGAGCCAGAGTGCTACAGAGGCTGAGACCACTCCTTTCTAAATCCAGGGAAAAAAAAACAGCAGCAGTGACCATTTACTAGCATAGGAGATACGACAACATAAAACAGAAGGGCTGAAGAAATGTAGAAATGGAAAATGCGAGGAACAGCATAAGGAGGTCAATTTGCCTTCCATTCCAGCCATAATTACGGAAATTTGACAATTTACACAGACAGAAGAAAGCAAAAGAGCAGCAATGAGAGTTCAACTTATCGGATATTTACAGTTTAAAAACGTTTTTGAATTCTAGGCTTTAGAAAGAGCTCTGAAACAAAATCTGTTGAGAGTTTCAAGTGCAAAGAAGGAAAATTATGTTCCTCTGGAGGCTGATAGAGTCAAACTTTGGCCCTGATGTCCTCCTTAACTGAAAATGCAATTCTATCCATCCAGAGGCAGCTTCACAAATGTTTCAAACATATCTGTGCTGGCTCTTTGCTGGAAGCTAAGCACTTCATCCAGAACTGTGAAGTTCCAAGCCCCTGCTCAGCTGCTATGCAGGAGACACACAAGTCCATAAGCATTTTATTCTCAGCCCTAAAGTTTCCACGTTCAAGGTTAGACCTTGGATCTTTGGTCATGCCCAGATTGCCACTTTAGTGTTACTAAATTGTATTCTGCATTCAACCTCTGAACTTGTCCATAACTCCACTGTCAATGGGCTGAGCAGCTTCCCATTTAGCTGATAACCAAGACCCTCACGATCCACACTGGGAATCTTCCTCTTTCTCTCAGACCTAAGAACTTAAAGCCTACTGGAATTCATTTGAACTTGCTTAATGAATGCTGCAAGAAATGCAGCTATTTCAATGCATGGCCAGAACAGAAAATGAGATAGTGATAATAATCCAATCGCATTATTTCTGTTAAATACATAAGCAATCCTTGGAGCCGAACTGGAAAGCTGTACTCCACCTCCCCAGAAGAAGGCCAACCATTAGGCTACAGAATCATTATCTCTCTTACATCCTCTCATCTTCTCTGTCACAGGTGAAAGTCCTTTTGTGGACACAGAGCCTAATTAAATTTTCAAACCTGACATAATGCAAGTGTTGAAAAGCATTAAACTAGTTTCCAACTAAAGGGAAAAAAGAAAGGATACCTGAACCTAGCAAAACCACCGTCCCCCGCAAGTCCTGGAGCTGCATCCATCCCAGCACTGCCTTAACACTTGAGGGCACAGGAAAATCCTGATTAAAAGGACAAGGCCTGGACCAAATCCAAAAGATCAAAACCTCAAGCTTAGTTTAAAAGTACCTACTATTGTGAAGGACTTAATCACAGTGCTAAACTAAAATTAAGACAGAACTGTACACCGCTTGTTCAAAAGAGAAGACCTTATTTCTTG
Source organism: Pavo muticus (assembly GCA_016647715.1). NCBI lineage: Eukaryota > Metazoa > Chordata > Aves > Galliformes > Phasianidae > Pavo > Pavo muticus. The sequence goes on from JACDJE010000007.1 coordinate 3,686,488, forward strand.
AGTACAAATTGTATGCGACTTTAATAGTATGAATTCTGTCAAGTGGTCCATAGAATAAATTTGCACACACTTCAACATAACATGTGCACATTAAATAGGATTTGGCATTAAAAGACCCAACATTGAATGAAAATCGAAAATAAATGCCCACATTCTCCCCAGAAGACTATTCACCCCAAGGCCTTAGGCATTAATTTAAGTGAATGAGGAAGCCACTAGGGCAGCTGTCGGTAGCTTATTTGATTTGTGAATAAACAATGGCTTCATTTTAAATGTTATTTACTCCTACTCCATACTAATGTAAAAATCGAAAACACAAAAAAGAGCTGACTATTTAAAAACACACATTTTCTTAAAAAGCTTCTATACTGCAAACTTCTTCATTTCAACATGATAGGAAAATAAAATAGGAAGAACTTCTGTTGCATTATTAATTTTTAACTGCTACTAATGTTAAGAAGCCCTGAGGTTGTATCTTATAGTTAATTGATATTGTGCATTTGGCTGTATATTAATGAGAAGTTAGGGTATCATAGGTCATTCCAATAAAATCTTTGGGCTTGTCAGCTTGAATTATGTATCTTTACATCTGCAGAAAACAGTGGCGATATGATAATTACAGTAGTTGATACGAGTTGTTGTAACTTGTTAGTATAATCAGGTACATCATGTCCAAAGTGCAGATGCCAATCCAGTCTGGCGCTAATAATCCATCAAACTGATTATTAATCATGAACAGTTTCTATGCGAGGAGAAGCATTTAGCTGCACAGTGAATTTTCACATCTTCTTCATATTACAAAGATTTAATTACAACACAAAGCTACCAACTCACCAACTCCCTGGCAGTACAAGAAGAAAATGAGGACCTTTACCCAATACATCCAAACACAGAGTGCTGAACTTTCCGTGTAGGTGTGCTTCTGGGTTTGCAGATAACACAAATAAACTCATGCAAGCATTGTGGTTTCATATGAAACAGTTTCATATTACCAGGATTGCTATTTATGCAGGGTCCACCTCGTACAGAATTCAGAGAGGATCTGTCTAGGAAGGTGCAGTTCTATTGACTTCCTCTACCAGAACATACATGCTGAATACTTTTTGGTTTCCGTGTAATTGCAATCTGAAAGACAATTGAACCCAGCTGTCCCAACCTATGCTCAATTTCTATTTCACATACAGATATCTTGCCCTACAATCAGATTCTTGTTTGACATGTAATAGAGGTACCAGAATATGAGAGAAGATGAGGAATTTACATAAAAGGAAAGGAACTGTTTCAAATAATAAGCAAATTTTATCTGTTCACGAATGCAAAATCTGACTGTAAAGCAAACTGAGTGCACAAGTTAAATATGCCTTTGTGCAACTGGCACTTAGAGCAGCTGATAACCCAGGATGAAACTGTCCTTGAAAGCACTGCAGTGACAGCCTATGGATAAACTGTTCTCAAACAATTTCTACAATATACACTGAGCACAAAAAGGCCTGTTTTCAGCACACACTATACAAAAGTTCAGCCTTCTTGGTTTCCCTGGTAAACATGAGTATTCAGGATAAAAGGAAAAAAAGAGGGAGAGAAAAATAAACGAAGTCCCACTGGGCAGTTCCCATTCTAATCTCTGTTGCTAAAATGTAAACCTAGAAAAGCTGCACTGAGATCCAAAAGGTGCTCTGAATTTACACTCTAAGATCAGAGCCCGGATATACATATACATATTCAAATGGGGGGCTTCAAAAAGCCTGAATTCCCAAATATGTTACATATGAACAATTTTACCTTATCCATGTAAATTCACTCAGACTGTCCTGGACAAACGGACAGAGTTTATGGAAATAACAAAGTGTGAATGTAAGCAGACTGCAGGTGCTCCTGTCCGTGAACAACAAACCAGTCCGACAGCTCAGGGTATTTCCGTGCCCAAGTTGAGACTTTTCAGTACCTTGGGAGGATCCAACTCCTCAGGATTTGCTGAGCATGGATATATGAGGTTTCATTTGCACACCAGTTCCAGCTGGACTGACAGACATCTGAGATTTAAGAACATATGGCAGCCTACATAGTAGCATCCAAACTTCTAGGACATACAAGAAATCCAGAGTAACCTATTAGATTCTTAAAATCTATAGGGAAAAAAAACTCTGGGTGCACAAGGGAACGTGTCCAGGAGAGTGCGGATGAATGGTGGTCAGTGTGGTTTAATGACCCAAACAATTTATGGTCTCTAACATTCAGAGAGGAGCCACTAACTTTTCTTTCAAAGCTCTGAAGCAGAGCTCATCAGATTACAACTCAATATATGAAGAGCATAGTGGCTGAGAGTACGGTTTGCCTTTCCAACACACTGCTCAGGTGATGCAGTTCCACATTTCCTCCTCCACAGACTCATGTTTAACACAGGAGCCGCAAAAGAGCCTCAGCTGAGCTGGTCAGAGTCTGTGCACTATGGACTATAAATGGCTATGTCTAAATTAAAGGATAAAGATAAGACAATGACATGGAATAGAGTTCCTTGAGCAATTTCTCGTCTGTGATCTCAGATCCACAATCTAACTGTGCACATTACAGACATTTCAGCACGTTACCTCTGTCTGCGTGCACATTCTGGGTTAACAGCACCAAGCAGGGCGAATTGCATTCATCACTGCGGGCTACACTACACTGAATTACCTCAGAGTGTCACAAGTTGTGCACAAGCAGACAAGGGCCACAGCTCAGATGGTGTGTGGGTAATTTCAGAACCACAGCTGTCTGTGCCAGACTTCAGAGAAACACAAATTGCAGAGCGACTGGGCAAGTTCCTTGCAGCTAACATGACTAACTGGAACAATGCTTTTAAAACATCTGTATTTTCAGTTCGTATTTTGGCTCGGAAGTATTTCAGCAAAAGAATTCTTCTGCTGTGTTCTTGGATTCTGAAAATCATCACTGAGTCTGCAGTTCAGTACCTAAACAGAGCTGCCCTGTTTCTCCATGCCATCAAAGCATCCCCTTCCAACCAGCACTTTTCAAGTTCAACTGTTCTTTCCCACTCTGAAAAAATTATTCATCTTTTTCCCTTGCATAAAGAATGCTCAGATTAATAAGACAAGGAAGAAATGCCCTTGTAAAAGAAAAAGGGAGGGACAGACATGCAGACACCACGCTAGCTCAGGCCTTACAACAGGCCTTTTCATTAATTATCTTCCTAATGATGATTTCTCGAACAATACTGCAAAATTTCATTCAAAATCCAACTACTCACTGGGGAAAGAGTGCATTTTATCTTGCTCCCTCAAGAACTCTGAAGCCATCTTCCTCATATTTATATTCTAATCTTTCTATGCTCACTTGTAAAAGCTGATAATTAGGAAAGCCTCTTTGATGGTCAGAAGCTGCACACTATTTCTGTGTGCATGGTAACAGGATGAATCACTGACTGCACTAATCCTGTAAGAGTGTTAAAGGTCCCATGTGACAGTTACTGTGAATGCTAAACCTGCCCTATATTATGCTATTTTCCACTAATCCTAAGAAAATTAATGTTAATTTATCATGAAAAAAGGTTAATTATACATTTACTTCTGATTTAGGCACATTAGACGAGACTCACAAATAATTCAGATGTTTTACCATATTTTTTTTAACGTGAGGCTTCTTTTGTTAGCATTCAGTTAGGGACAGTACTCTGAAATCACATCAGGAGGATGGGGGGCTGCAGAGGCAGGACAACAGCAAGACCCAAAGGTAATTCTAATTAACCTTCTGAGCTGGTTTAAAAAATACTTCAGCTTTTGTTTCTAATGCAAAGCTTGCAAAAGTATCTGCTTCATCTCTTCTGCTGGTAGTTTTCAAGTGTATATTGAATAACAATTCTGGTTCAGAAAACAGATTCAAGTTATTTAATTAATTTTTTCATTGCTTATTAAAGCAATAACTTATAGAATAAATTTTTCTCCTGTATGAAATACTTTGTTGTAATTAAATCACAGCATTTACTCGACATGAAAAAACAACAAGCCTCTACGTTTTGAATGATTTATTAATACTTGCAGATTCTAATCCTTAAGTACAATCTTGGCATCTTACCCAGGGTCACATCATAGCCGCAGCACTCACTACACAAACCACCTTTCAAAGACTGCTTACTGTTCAACCAGCAGAAGTGGGAGCCTACAGCAATGGGTTGTTAGTACGGCTGTTCAAACCCTCTCCAACAAAGGAAGAGAGGAACAAGATCTATTGCTGAGCCACATAGTGCATCAGTTCCAACACTAGTGCAGGTAGCAGGCTCCTGAATGACTTGGCCACCTGCTCCAGTCAGAATTACACTGACATGCCATTTCCATGCTGTGGAAGCATCATACCTTTTTCATTAGAGGGTTTAGATAGTTATTACATTGAACAGGTACCATTATTTTGATAATAAGGTGCCCCAAAAGAATTTTTGCCATGACTTAACCCAAAATTACTTTACATAGAATATGCCACTTTAAATAAGAGGTTTTTATAACCACTGTTACATAAAGAAAAATGCAATTTTTCACAATTTGCATATTAGTCACTTGGATGCTGGGAGCATATCCCAAAAGGTGTCTTTTTCCCCCATGCTATCTAACTATGCTCATTTCTGAGTGGTTTTTGTCTATTTGTTTGTTTTCAGTTGGCTTTTTTTTTTTTTTTTTTTTTTTTTTTTTAAGATCAACAAGCGTTAGCTTCATCACAGCTTAACAAACAGCCACACGTCCTGAGCGCCCAGCTGCAGGGCCCAGGCTCCAGCCACCTCCATACTTTCTCAACAGATCATCGTTCACACCTTTGTGCTGTTCTCCGTACCCACAACACAGATGAAGAGCAAGGCTCTTATGGCAAAAGGTTCAACTCACAGGAAGCATTCTATTCAAAAACTAAGCGGCTAAAATGTTTTCCCCAAGCCTCTCCCCTCCAGATGAGGTGTGCTTCCTAAAATTACCTTTCTGCCCAGTGCTCTTCCAGTCCCGCTGCACAGAAGCATCTGCATGTTCCCAAAACACCGCACAATCTCTGCAGAGCGGCACAGAATCAGCCAGGAGATGACACCAGAAGGTCACCCACTGCTGCCAAGAAGCAACCACCACAGGTGATGTGATGACACCAATGTTTTTCAGTTACAGAAGTTAAAATTTAACTAAGCAGCAACAGAAGGGGTTAAACAGATGCTATTTATAAACAGACGATACTGATAAGCAGACATTTGCATACGTTCCACTGTTTTCCCTGGTAAAGTGTAAGTTCCAGTACATCACTGTTCATAGTAAATGAATACTACAGTAAGATGATGTGGATCTGGCCCAATTAATTTTACTAAAATAGCTTCTCATTTTTTCTCACCTTTATTTCAGATGTGCCATCATAACGTGATGAAAGATTATTTCAAATTCAGCTGCTTTCCAGAAAAACTATAATGCCCAAATACTAACAGACAAGGTCTATCTTATTTCCTGAATTTTCCAATAGCTTTTTGAAACCATTTCTCTGCTTAATATCCTATAAATTTTTGTTAGAAACATTCTTCAGTGTCTGCAATAGGAAAACTGTGCTGAAAATCAATAGTCAGCCTAGTTCTCTGCCTGTAATATGTTATATATCATAATCCTGTTTTAGAAGAGTATAAAATGAGCGAAAACAGATTCAATTTTAAGATTCAGAATTCAGACTAATAGACTTTAATTTAAGAAAATATCTGTCACTGTGAATAGGCAAACAAATGGATTAGATTCTCTGGTTTTACTCCTTAGGCCGTAAGTGTTAATCTCTCCACAGAACCAACATAATACACCACTACAGATTATCAAAAGTGACTACTTGCGGCCGTGAATTATTCATTTGAAAGGTTATGCACCAGTGATAATATAAATTGCATTTGAAAAATATTCATATAACATTTTAATAAGCTTTAAAAAATGATTTCTTTCCCAATATTTAAACTAAAAATAATATTTAGTGTCTCGGAAGGAATTATGCTTTTATTGGATGTCTTCAAAAGTCCTGCCATAAGGTATCTAAGACTTAGGGGGAACTGATCACCTAAATGCTCTTTCAGATGTACTTGCTCAATAAATTGAAGATAATACATGTAGACTTCTTTCAAAGGCCTCTAATCAAATTATTCCCATGCATACAAAGAGATGGTGACTCTTCAAAATGTATAATAAAACCCAGGATTTCTTGCCTGTGCTGCTGGAGTAAGGATCTCAAGGAGGAACACAACACCCAGGACAGGCACAGCAGCGGCAAGGCAAGGGCAGCTCAGGTGCCATGAGCACCGCCCAGCACAGAGCCTAAGCTCAGCCAAGTGCCTCAGTGCACCTATGCTGCTCACCCCAGTACAAAGAACTACCAGAAAGAGTGAGCTTTCAAGATTTTTGAAAGCACAGAGTTTTTAAAGCATGGTGATCTGGGAGATCTAATCCACGGAAAGAAAAGTGATATTGTTGAAGTGGTCTAATGTAGAATCTATAGGAGTGATGTCCATTTTAAAATGTATTTTAAAAGAGTCTCAAACTGAAATATAAGAAGTCTCTAGTTAAATGAAAATCTTAGTCTTCAATTCTAACATCGTGGAAGGAATATTCAGAAGTTCTTCATCTAATGGTTGAAAGCAGGATCTCTTTCTAATAACCCAGTAGTGATAATCTGAGTCAAATTCAATCTGAGAAATGAGTCTCACGCAGTGGAAAGGATACTCTATCAATATCAAAATCTAAGGGCACTTCTAATCAGCAAGAATGGCATGACACGATTTGAGCTTCCCGTAATTAATACAAATCCCTTCTGAAGATTAGAAACCAGCATTTTTATTATATATGTAATGGGGAAGGTATTCTTACGTATAAAATACTTGCTGTTTCATCTTGCTTTTTCAGTTCAATCATGGAATCATAGAATGGCCTGGGTCGAAAAGGACCATAATGATCACCTAGTTTCAACCCCCCTGCCATGGGCAGGGCTGCCAACCACTAGACCAGGCTGCCCAGAGCCACACCAGCCTGGATCATAAAATCATAGAATCACCAAGGTTGGAAAAGACCCACAAGATCATCCAGTTCAACTGTCTGCCTATCACCAATAGTTCTCACTAAACCATGCCCCTCAACACAATGTCTAAACGTTCCTTGAACACCTCCAGGGTTGGTGACTAGACCACCTCCCTCGGCAGCCCATTCCAGCCCCTGACCACTCCTTCTGAGAAGTAATATTTCCTAACATCCAACCTGAATCTCCCCTGGCACAACTTGAGGTCATTCCCTCTAGACCTGTCACTAGTTGCACAAGAGAAGATGCCAACCCCCAGCTCACTACAATCTCCTATTTAAAGCGCCTATGTTTGGTTGGTTGGTCTTCACAATCCGTAAGTATGCTCTCCAAAGTATTCCATTTGCAATCCCCATTCAAATTTCACAGTGGATGAAGTTTTAATTTGTGTATTTGATTTGCTGCTGCTTCTGTGCAACAAGCACTACTTGCTCTTGTTTCCTGACATGGTTGCTCTCTCTAGGACTTGACAGGTCAATGTTTATTTTTCCCTTCTGTTGCTTCCATTGCTCTCCTCTGCAAAATCTCAGCCACTCCTCATCCCTATTCCTTTCCCACCTGCCCTCAGCTTCCAGCACTATTTTGACACTGATGGATCACCAATCTTCACTTGCATCTCTCATTTCCCCTACATTGCAGGCTGTCTCACTTCTCTGCCTGCTTCTCAAACACACAATTTTGATGTCAAAGTCAGCCTCTTGAAAAATTGAACTTCTTATCTTTTCTTCCAAATCTCATCTCCTTGCCATTACTGTTGACAATACCACTATCTTTCTCAATTCTCTAGATTTCAAATTTCATGGCCCATTCAACTCTTTTCTCCATCACTTTGCCTGCTCAAGCTGTCATCAAATCCCATCAGTACCCTTCTACGATATCTCCAATATCCACCAAATGCTTTCCAATCTTTCCACTGAAATCTTTGTCCAAAACTTGAGCATTATTTGCATCAGTTACAGTAAATTCCAGTTTAAGGTCTTCTTTCCTATATTCTAATATAATTTTGAATAGATGTGACATACAGCTGCTAGAATTACCTTTTCTTTTTTTTTCCTACGCTGACAGTATCACTAGTTACCCATTACTTTCTGCATCAAGTTCAAGATCCCGATTCTTACTTTCGAAGTCTAGTACATCTCCACTCTTAATTAGGTTTTTCTATAGCTCCTTTCTCCATTCTGCTTCACAGAAATTGACTTACTACTTGCTTATTGTTTTTCTGCTTTTATTAAAACCTCGCACATGCCACTGCAATGTTGAATACACAACATGTCTTTATTTCTTCCCTTCCAAAATGCAATTCCCTGTCATGCTTACTCTGGTGTTTCTTGTTGAAATTCTCTGCTTCCCTTCACCTGCAGTTAACCAGTGCATTACAATCCTTGTCTCTATCCTTAAAAAGGAATTAAGCGTCATAATTATTTTGGCCAGACTGTTTTTGCATCTCTTGCCTTGAGTCCTTCTTTAGAAATTAGTAAAAACAAATGATTCCAGAACAGTGACATCTTCACAGACTAGAAAAATAAAATAAAATAAAATAAATCTTTTGCACTCCTCATATATCTGAAATACAGTAGCACCTGACAAACTTTTGTAATTCCTTCACAATATGCAAGGGATTAGTTACTGTGATTAACATACTTTTGAAGTATCTGTATCAAAACGACTGAGAGAATGGCCTTTGCTAGGAAAAAAAAGACATACAGTCTATAGTAGAACGAAGTAAATTCCAAAAAAATAAAAAATAAAAGACAATTATGGGCTAATATTAAAATTGGTGGCAGTTATTTTAATTTTATAAAATATCCCTTAAATTACACCTATCTAAAGATAAATTTGAATGTATTGTTAACCATGCTTAAAGCACATTACTTAAATGTAAAGCAAGTATACTTATTACTACCTATTATGTTGAAATAACTTGAATCACAGGCATATAAGCAATACTTGTTTAGTGTCTGCATTTTTTTAAAAGAACACCCAGGGAGTACAGGCTCTTTGTCATACTTCATTCTGTTAGTTCACTCAAGGATGGTGCAAAACAGAAAAATTGAGAAAGCTTGTTCTTTTTTTGTCAATTCATGAATAATGTGAAGTGCAAGAAAATTCCTCACACAAGTTTTGTAGGACATGGAGAGCAGAAACAATCAGTCCAATTCACTGGGCATTTCATAGTAAATCAATGCTTACTAACAATGGAAAATCAATCTCTGTTTTAGAGAAATCATGAGACAGTAGAACAAAGCAAGATTTAAATCAGTTATGCAAATAGACTACTTTTAAGTCATGATTTAAATCAAGATTAATTAATTGAATTAATTTGTTCCAGTCTAATCTAGTAACACAGTAGCTCGTATAGCAATGCATATATTCAAAGCCCTTTCAAAAGCTGCACGTACAATTTGATCTGAAGGAAAGCTGAGATGATTTTATTCCATTGAACAGAAGGATAAATTGAGACCGAAATACCAGTCAGTAAACCAGTGCCATACCAACAGCCTGGTCAGAGGACTGCTAATTAGACAGCAATGCCCTCCTTAGAGAACAGGGGTGATGGTCATCAGCTGAGCCCTCTGAAAAGGCTGTGGCTTTTGCCTGCACATTTGGACACCGCTACTGAGCAGGCAATTGGACACATGTGCAACATGAACAAAGGCTACAGGAACAGGCCTATTTCAGTAGCATATAATCACCACTTTTCAGATCAATTATTTGAGCATGGATATACAGTAATTCCAGGAACAGCTATAGCGACTTCACAGTCTATCACCCACAAGGCATTTGACATGACCCCTCCACTAGAGACTTTTTAATGGATTATGTGTCTTTTATATGAAGCCACCCTGGTGTAGTAATTCAAACCGAGATCTACAGCAAAAGACCCAGAATCATCGCATGACCTATTCCAGAAGCTCAGCTATGGGGAAGGTGACATCCAGCAAGGGAGTGGGAATAACAGAGCCCTGCAACTCCCTGGAGACACCAGAGGGGTCTCTGCTACTCTTCTGATTGTTGTCACACTTAATTTGGTGTAGGAAAAAAACACTTTCTGGAAAGGAGCTCGATGAGTATTATTACAGTCTGCTGTACCAATCCAGCAGTATTTTCAAGCTTCTGGTCAGCTTAAGGAATATCAGAAACTAGGATTTTTAGAAGATGCAAAACACCCTCAAAATTAAAGATGCTTCTTCAAAAATTCCAACTGCATTTCCACGATGACAGGACTGACTCAAATATATATGTCACTGATAAGAAAGACTATTTCCACAACAAATGCAAGTAAAGCAATAAAACTTTAACAAGTGCACTGCCCCTCCATTCATTGTTTCATATTTACAAACCAACATTCTAATGTTACGAACATTTAATTCAAAGTTTTTTCTAGATGTGGAAACTATTGAGCACTAAAGCAAGAAGAAAAACAGACCCAAACTAAAAGTGCAATGAAGTGATTACGATGGTTATGAATCAGCCCTCCATTATTGAGCCACTTTAGTAGAACGTAATAGATACTGATTAAGCTCTTTAAGTTGAATTACAATGTACTATTAGAAGACTACTCAATTAATATTTTTAAAAGCCCAAAGGCTAATTTTACCAGCATGCACTAATTTTTACCAGGATCTGATCAGACCTTCCCACAGTCTACACAGCAGGAAGCAATAAGCCAGCTGCAACTTCACCAGTCCTGCTAATAAAAACTTCATGCTGTCTGCAAGGCCCTGAATTCTATCACTGTGTGTGAGCTGCTCCCCATATTACAGGTAAGAAACACAAGACTGCTGTGGGAAAGTTGCAGACATCCCATACTTGTAGCAGAGGTAACAAAACTTGCCTGTGGTTGATACCTGGGCTGGAGCTTGCCATATCAGCAGCACTACACCACTGTAAAGCTATTAGATGCCATTACAAACATTTACAAATCAAGACAAGAACAATTCGAGCAAGTTTGCAAATCAGTTTACAGTGCTTGTAGCAATGGAAAGTGGCAATCACAGCGTACCATTGCTCCTTCACAACACAACAGAATTTGAAACACTGCAATCATTCATTCTCGCGGCAAGAGATATAAACATACCCAGTACTGTCTTCTGTTTTTCATAAAATACAAGCAGAGCTATCCACATTAACTAGAAAAGGCAATTGCAACAAAATGGTACTCCAGCAGCTCCATCTTCAGAAATGCTGGATAGGAGATGTATGTGTGCCGCAAACAGCTGCCTCTGACCTATGGGTCATGCTACGATCTGGGGAGAAGGAAGGTTTCTTTTACCAAACTCTTATCTGAGAAGATATTTTACTGTAACATTAAATTTTCCTTTTGCCTAACCAGTCTCACCCTTGTAAATATTATGAATTCTTACTGTAGGCATTTCGTTAATAAAAATAAGCCCACTCTTTCATGAATGCTTCAAACATTTTAGTTTTCTTACTGAGAATCATGTAGCCAGATGGTGCAAGTTTAACATTCCAAGAGTTTTTTCCAAGTTCCCAGTTGTATTTTTGCAGTCTGCACTGAAACTACACGGCACCCAAATCCAAACTTAATTCAAACGTCTGTACACTGAATGCAATGTGGACACAGCCCATCTAAACCAGGAGGTCTCTCAAGTTAATACAGAAAGTTGTGTATGGTCATATGCCAACTCAGATGAGCCTGATCATAAAATCCCCTCAAGCCCTGTTATAAAAGAGATTCCTCAACCAGGTTTGTCTATATAGATTACCCTTAAAAGCTGTCATCTCTTAAAACGTACTAAGTTTACTTTTTCAACACATTCAACTGTCATCCTTTTATGAGGAGACTATAATCATCATTTATGGCTTCTATTACAGAAAGACTTTTGAGCCAGGTTCTTCAATGGCATATTTTAACCTCACCATTACTTGTTTTTAATCTTGAAAAAATTTGTTTAAACTTCTAATACTCTTCAGTAACTGATAAAACACGTTTCAGCATCTCCATTGTTTTACAGTAATTTCTTTCTGTGCTTTTGTTTAACATGGAACAATAAGTAGCAGGTGTATTTTCTTACAGCCCATAAATATTTACAGACTGTGAATAACAAATAGCACTGTTTCTAAAACCAAAAAAAGTTTCTTTCTCATATTTATACATACAGCAGACGGAAATTTCCCCTCCAGAGCCCACACGTGGGAGTGAATGTCTTGACCCTGTACGTTATGGAACCAAGAGATAAAGGGGCTATGTCCATATTTTTTCAGTCATCCAATTATTCGTGTATTTTATATATATTTATGTATGTATGTGAGTCCATGACATCATGCACTTTTAATACATTTCCTGTACATTCAGGCAGCTGGTCTTTGAATTAAGTTTTGAAATCCCACCAGCCTGGGGAAAGAAGGAATTTGGAGCAGGTGAGTCAAGTTGTACGGGGAATTTCTGAGTTCTGCACTGATATTTCATTATTTTAGAATTCCATTAAGAAGAATTGGAAAGAGTTAGTTTACATATTAAAACCAAAACCTCTAGTAGTGGTTGAGCGCAAGCTAAGATCTGTCCCCTGATATTTACAGAAGAACACTGGCTGAAAAATACCTTAGGTGACCTACTTTTCTGCAGCACTTTATGAAGCAAGCTGTTTCTCAAGGAGGACTTTCTAAATTTGCATGAGGAACCTCATAAATAACCTGGTTCACAGAGGAGCAGCTACAGCAAGAGAGACTGAAAGCCTGGTCTCAGCAAAAGCTTTTTAAGGGTCATTGTATATAAATTGGAATAGTTGCGCGTACCCCAAAGTTCTCTCTCCAACATGGAATGTCCTCTACCATCTGTGTGCCTCCAGGAGAAAAGGTTTTATCTCCATTTACCTGAGTTATCTAATTGTCACTCAGGTTTTGATCTTATCTTTGCACCACCAGCATTTTTAGTGGCGAACCACAGCTCAGTCACCCATGTAACAAAACTGAGGTTAGATTTACTCTTCCTCCACTGTTTTTACATGGATGAGTAACACACCAATGAATGATCACAGCCCAGATGAGCATTAAAAATGGATGAACAACTGTTCAGCGCTATCCACTTACATCCGCCTTTGAAGAAAAAAGAAAATTCACCCACTCCAATGGGAGTCCCCAAGGAGGTCACTAAAACCTGTGTATCACTGTCACAAAGCCACTAGAATGTTTATAGGAGCTTTGGTTTAAAGCCGTCCACTTAAAAGTTTAGATCAAATTCTGTTCTGCGTGGAACATCTTTTAAAAAGAATAGGATCAACTTCCAAACATGAATTAAAAGAAGTTTCGTGCAGTGCGCCTGACCCCAAATTACACAGCTAGATTTGGGGACTTCACATGCACACATCTGTACATACAAAAATATTGCTTCCTTTGCTACGCTGAAAGGCAGCGAGGAAGGCTATGCACAAAGTGATGCTGCGCATGGAATGCACACCTTGGAGGACAGAGGAACTGTGCCCTCATAATCAGTTATGTGTAACAGGGTAGGCTTGCAAAGACACTCTTAATCTGCAAGGAGAAGGATACTGAAACACTATCACACAGCAAGGTGTCCATCTCGTTTGCAGCCTTGCTTACAGAGTTTAATGACTTCCAGCAGTTTACTTCACTGTGCCCATTCTTGTGCCTAGTTCTCCTATGGATATACAGCTACGAGCTCAGAGAAGCCTGTCTGCAAAAAATCACCAGTAAATGGCTTGTCACTGACCTTCCAAGCAGGTTCATGTACAAATACTCCTTTTAAATAAGGAGACAAAAAACATACTTTTGAGTCTGAAAATACATAGCCTCGATCATTTGTATATTCACTGACGACTCCATAGAGTCTTTGCAGACGTGTTACCTCAAAAGTAACCCTTCATTTATGTCTCCTGGCTACTGGATAAAAATACATCTTTGTAACAGTAAGCATAAAAATTATGCTCTCAAATTTGTGATATTTAAAAAATTCTATATAGACATCTTGAAGTGTCCAACTATGTTCGTGATCCAGGACAGATGAAATGTGATATGTGCTTTTTTTTTTTCCAGAAAGGAAAATAGCAAGAGGGAGAAAAAGTGTTATTCATATACAGACAGTGACAGTTTCTAATTATTGATGCATCACTAAGCAAGGTTTTGCTAACAGCTAAATGAGCTATTGCACTTACAAAATGAGGGCACGTGGCATATCTGATTAGTTTTACTTATATGTCCATGATATTATGTAATTCTAGAAGGTTGATATCTCTTTATCTTTTGGAAAAATGTGCTACTTAAAGGAACAGCTTTATTAAATGCCATATTGTTTTCTAGCCAATTATCTTTTGTTTCCAGCATGCAAATGAAAAAAACGCTGAGTGCTCATTTTAAGTCCTATATATCATCATCATAACTAATTGCAGAGCAAACTTCTGCTTGGATTTGTCACATGCAGAACATAAAAGAAATTAAATATTACTGGCAAATGAAGGTACGGTATTCCAAGAAATTTCCTTTTGCAAACTAATGAAACAATTTTTAACAATTTTTATTACAAGCATCTGTGAGCTCCCACCAGGCAGCAGCAGACTTCTCTCTGCTTATATTGCTCAGTTCCAAGCTAATGTCCCTGAAAGCTGTTAGGCTGAAAGCCAGCAGAAGATATATCCACAAAGAGACCTGACCCTTCTCCCTGCAACTAATAACGTCTCCTGAAAGTTTTCAGTTAATAGTCTATCTGAGATTCTTATTAGCAAAACTTAGCCCTTTTTTCCCAGCCATATTTGGTGAATTATACTCTCCAGGCGGTAGAAATCATTCACAAGCACCAAAAACACACTGATGGGAAAGGAACAGACCGAAAGGCGAATCTCCAACTACAAAATGTTTGAAAGCTCTCATAAATAAATAATTAAAGTCTCAATCCAGAAGTCTCTTTTCCTTTCTATTTATACTAAAAGTGGCTTGACTTTTCTGACACGTATCTCAGAAGGTCATCTTCAGAGAATTTGGGTGCCTGTGAATCCAGACCTTAATTTCTCCGTTCCCACAGTTCAGCTACAAGAAGGAATCTGTCCGTGATTTATTAAACACCGAAAGGTCTCAGCCACTGGAACACCACGGATGTACATGGGCTGTAGGTTTTTATTTTTGTTTTGTTTCTTCTTCACCTGTATTACTATAAAGAGTCAGGCAATTGAGGTCAGTGCTTTGACTCTTACCAAATGCCCTCATTCCTCAGATCATTTCATTTCCATCATCGAACCACAAAAAAAAAAAAAAAAAAAAAAAAAAAAAAAAAAAAAAAAAAAAAAAAAAAAAAAAGAAAGAAAGAAAGAAAAAAAAAGATTACTATCAGTAATTTAGTATCTAAAACACACTCACTAAAAATATTTGACTCCATTGAGGGTAAATGATATGCAGCTGAGTATCTGAGCACTGGAAACTGAAGGGGATATAAAACCAAAGAAAGGTCCAAGACTTCTAAAGCAGGATCTCTAAAATTAGTAGTTGGTTCTTCTGGAACAATTTTTGGCCTAAACTTAAGATTAATATAATTATAAATTGTGAGTTGTTTTCTTGATCAATAGCCAAATTCAGAAGAGAATCTAGTCTTGTGACTCTGAGGCCAATGCCGTATTTGTGGGAAAGCACTGGGTCACCAGGAATCATTTAGTGTATGGCTGGAAGTCCCTCCCATAGAGAGGAGGTAAAAAGTAATGATGAAAAAAAAGAAAAAAACACGCCACATTTCAGCAGACAAAGGAGCTGAAAATACAGGCTGCCTGAGTCAATGTGATATGACACAACAATTTCAAGGCACGGATCAGTTTCTAAAAATGCACTATTTGTAGGTAGGATCTTTCCCTTGAATACAGTCACAGAGAAGGTGTGCAAGAACACTGACACAAGCTCCTAAAGACAATAGGAGTGATAAAACTACAACTCAGCGCAGCCTCCTCTGAAGCCCTCCCTTGGGAAGGAGTGTTGATCTGCCTGAGGTGAGAAGGGCACTACAGAGGGACCTGGATAGTCTGGATCGATGGGCCAAGGCAAACTGCAAGAGTTTCAATAGGGCCAAGTGTCAGGTCCTGCATTTTGGTCACAACAACCCCAGGCAACCCTACAGGCCTGGGGAAGAGTGGCTGGAAAGCTGCCTGATGGAAAGGGACCTTGGTGTACTGATGGACAGTCAGCTGAATATGAGCCAGCAGAATGCCCAGGTGGCCAAGGAGGCCAAATGGCATCCTGGCTTGGATCAGGAATGCTGTGGTGAGCAGGACTACGGAAGTCATCCTGCCCCTGTACTCGGCATTGGTGAGGCCTCACCTCAAGTACTGTGTTCAGTTTTGGGCACCTCAGTACAGAAAGGACATGGAGGTGCTGGAGCAGGTCCAAAGAAGGGCAACAAGGCTTGTGAAGGTCTTGGCGAATATACCCTATGAGGAGAGACTGAAGGAACTGGGGATGTTCAGTCTGGGGAAAAGGAGGTTGAGGGGAGACCTTATTGCTCTCTTCCAATATCTGAAAGGTGCTTACAGCGAGAACAGGGTTGGTCTCTTCTCACTGGTGACAGGTGACAGGATGAGGGGAAATGGCCTCAAGTTGCGCCACGGTAAGTTTAGGTTGGATATCAGGAAACACTTCTTTACAGAAAGGGTTGTTAAGCACTGGAATAGGCTCCCCAGGGAGGTGGTTGAGTCACCATCCTTGGATGTGTTAAAAAACCATTTGGATGTGGTGCTCAGGAACACGATTTAGTGGAGGGTTGTTAGAGTTAGTGTAGTATGGTTAGGTCATGGTTGGACTCGATGATCTTTAAGTTCCTTTCCAACCTGACTAATTCTATGATTCTATGATTCCTAATGATATGTTGCTTTTAGAATACCTTGCACAGGACAGAGCAAGAAGGAGGCTCTGTAAAGAGTTTGGAAACAATCACTTTTTGAGTTGTGGAATAACTCAACACTGCATTTTCATTAACTGAAAATTCATATGAAGTACTATCAATAAATCTATCACCACAGAGTTTGTACGTATGGGATAACATCTTATGCAAAAACCTGCTCATCTCTAAGTTAATTAGGCAGTGTCTGCTGATGAAGAAATGCAGACCACATAGGGAGATTTTATGAAATTAATCCAATATGTGTCTTCCATCTAGTTACATGGAACAACTTTACATCACAGAAGACTTTAGGTAAAGCATACACTTACAGTGGCAAATTTTGTTTGCTGGAATTTTAGGAGGGCATGTTTCAAGAACTGGGGAATTGAGATCCCTGGGGCTTTGCAGCCACTAAACCTGACCTCCAGCTTGTTCACGACTTGATACTGAATAAAATTTAGAGTCAGGCTTAATTTAAGGCATCATTTATCTTCCAGTTTTTAAAAAAAAGCTCTTAGCCTGCACGAAAGGATGAGGGATTATATGTAAAACAATAAATACAAAAGATTTTAGGGAAGGCAGTGACATTACTACCTGAGTCCCTGCACTACAGTATATACAAGTGATTAAATCAAACCAAACTAATAAATAGGATTTAGCTTGCATATAATGGAGTTGAATTTATTCTTGTAATGATCAAATTCTGATGCTAAATACTGTGAAAGGCACAAGAAGCACTAGACACCTAAGTTCCCTGGGAATTTTCAAGTTTCTCTTTCCATAATGAGACCGAGATCACTCCAAGAAAACGCGAATGTTGCTATTTCATTTTTGCTGCATCCTCCTCAGCACAGATAAAAAAGATCTGATAAAACTGGGGGAAGATGGAGGGAAAGTTAAGTTATTCTCTTACTGTACAGTAAAAGGGCAAGTGCCTTGTGCAGAACAGTTTGGCATAAACGAAATAATTTCTGGATAGCTGCCAGCGCTAAGGTTAAAATGCAACATTACATGGCTTCCATGATGACAGCCTACTGGGAGACATTTGTTGAAAATTGCTTTGCCTATCATTTAGTCAGCAAAAAAAAGTAGATGTCTTGCAGTACGAGTTGTATTAGAGCTATGTTGAGGCTGTGTCTATAAATGATTCAAATTGTAAGCTTATAAAGCCCCATACAGGTACAATCAACATAAAAGCCTGGCATTTGTATTCTCTTCTTTTATATAGCAAAGTTCTATATATTTTCACCATATGCTGCTCCCATAAGCATGTCTAATTATACAGAAAGTATGATGTAAGGTTTAGATTTAGATTCAAGCTTCAAAAATTAAATTAAAATGATTTTTTTGACAACAGGCAATAAAGTTTTCACTAGTTACACTGTGAGCAAGTAGAAGCCTTATATCTTGCAACATCAAATAAAACAACATGTTTTAACTATACTCTTTTACTCTACAGGAAATGACAACCAAGGCAGTGCAAGTACTAAATTGTAGTATTTTAACTGCACTATATATGCCTGCTTTCGAAAGCCCACTAAATACATGAAAGTCATCTACAATAGGCTGAAAGAAATAAGAATAAAGAACTAAACCACACATTTTCAAAGAGGCTCATACAGACTATCATTTGACTCTCATTTAAATTAATGGGATTCAATCAGCTACTTCTCAGAATACTACTTAAAAAATGCAGGGCTAAGTGGTCAGAAGGTTGTATTGTTGTTGTTGTTGTTTTAAATACAGTTAACAAATTAATATTCATTTTCTACAATAGTTTTTATCTCCATATTATCTATTACTGACAAAGATAAATTAGAATTCTGATCCGTGTTTTGGAAACACTAAGCGATTCATGAAAACATCACCATCTGTGGTATCCTTTTTTAAGAGTTAGCTGGTATCTTCAGGTCAAACTGGATTTAAAGTGATTCTACCCTGTAATCAATCAGCAGTTTATGCATACACTGCTTCAAAATATGGTACTTTTTCTAGGGTTCTTGATTTTGTTTTTAATTTTTCTGGACCAGTCCTAAAGCATTAGCACGTGGTTTTGCAACATTTCAACCACTCAGTTCTTTACTTATCCACAACATGTAGCAAGCCTACACATTTGGGTGTCATCATCTATTAGGGACACAAAGCATCACTTCTCAGAAAAAAAAAAAACAAATGCACAACTGACAACATTCCAACTACGGCTTTCCAAACCCACAGAACATTCAGAGCTCTGTCACTAGCACTCTTCCTTTTAAGGACTGGTTAGAAACTTTCTCTCCAAGACTTGAGTACAGCAAAGTAAAACATTAAAAAGTTTAATTTGTTGTAAATAAACAATTACTTTATATTAGCTTGATGTATCCTTATCAAAATTGGATACGGGTCCAGTGCTACTCATATAAAATCAACAGAAAAATTATTCACTCCACTACTTTAAACATAAATTGGTCTCTAATCCTTGAACCAAATTATACCTGTCACACTGTAAACAAAAGAAGACAAAAACATTTATCAGATGCTGGATTCAGGTTAAGATCACAGAATCCCAGAAGAGCTGAGGCTGGCACAGACCTCTGTGCCCATCTGCTTCCATCCTTGCTCCAGCAGGGCTACCCACAGCAGGGTGCCCAGGGTCAAGTCCAGGCATCCTTTGGAGATCTCGAAGGAGAAAACCCCACAACCTCTGGGCAACCTGTGCCAGGGCTCCATCAACTGCACAGCACAGAAATGCTTCCTAATGATCAGAAGGAACCTCCAGTGCTCCAGTTTGCACCCACTATCTCTTGTCCTGGCACTGTTCTCTCTGCTCCCTCCCCATAAGCATTCGTAGCCTTTGGCGAGATCCCCCTGAGCCTCTTCTTCTCCAGGCTGAACAGTCCCAGCTATCTCAACCTCTCCTCATAGGAGAGGTGCTCCAGGTCCCTGTTCATCTTGGTAGCCTTATGTTTGACTCTTCCCAGCACTTCCCTGTCTCTTGCACTGGGGGGGCCAGAACAGGACACAGTACAACAAGTTGTTCTGGGGGGGTACGAGATGAGGCTGTTTTTCTGTTGTTTGGGAAGGGTTGGTGCTTTGGTCGGTTGTTGTACTTATTTTGTTGTTGTTGTTTTTAAGAGCTTTCTGTGGTTTAAGATTGGTGGACACAAGAAGAGGAATCTCCTCTGATCAAACACATAAGCCTACTTTTAGCCCTGACCCTGAGATTCTTCCATCCACAACTTCTCACAGGACTGAAGAGACTGTAATCTCCTTCCAAAAATAATCCCTGCCTACTGATTAATCCACAAGTGCTCACAAGTGTTTCTAGCTGTGTGGCAGTACATTCTCTAAATTTTGTTGTAAGGAATAAAAACATCTGATACTGTTTTTACACTGTTGGTTGGATATTAAAGCCTTGAGTTTTCCTACCACAAACTTACAGAAAATAAGTTGAATTTGGTAGAATTATTGCAATTTGAAAGAAATTCTTTTTCCCAAGACATTCAGTAATTAGGCTTTCTCTAAGACCTCACACTTAAACTACTATGATTAAATATGAAAAAAAATTGCTCCTGCATCTCCAGAAATATCAACATTATGTTTGAGTTCAATTCATATTTTTGTGAAGTGTTTCTATTCCTAAATAGTTTGCATACCAAAGTCCAAATCAGCGTACCAGAAATAACTGTATATTCAGTGGTGTTTTACACAAAGTGATGTTGGTCCTAAATTTGACCTCTCCTATCATACCAATCAGCCAGTGCCTGTCAGCCTGTTTTACTTCCATAAAAGCCATGGGAAAAAAAAAAATAATCAACTAAACATCAACTCTGTGCCATCATCCACAAACTGACTTGAGATGGATACTGAGATGGAAGCAGAAATGCTACGTGATACTGACAAATTAAATCAAAGGGGATAAGACAACTTGTACCGTACATTTTATGTAGAAAATGCTAAAATTGGGTTTGTACAAAGCAATCCCAACTTGACAAGAGGTTAGACAAACCTAGCTATAGAGGGTGACGTGCAGCCATGACATACCTGATAAGTTTATTTAAAGAGAAGTAGAGAAATCTCCCTTTTTCAGCTGAGCATCAAATAAATAAAAGTGAGAACGATCTCTTGGGCCTTTGAGAGAATTGTTTCTATCACTCTGTGTGGCCGTTAACTACTTTGCTTGGATTTCATCACCTCTTTCCAAACAGGGACATGCTTTCTCATAATTTATCTTCCAGGGGGGTAACCAGATTCAGACAATTATTGTAAGGCAAAAATACAATGAAAGTTATCATATGTTTACAACTTCTGAGTTAGTTTGGGTAGGTATTTATTTCAGCTTTAAAAGCAGTCTGAGAAAGGAGGAGGAATGTGAAAGGGAAGTAATGGGCAAGAGAAGAATTGAAGGCAGGGAGGTAGGAAAAGAAAGAACAACAAGAAGAAGAATTCAGCCACTGTTCCACGTTGCAGAATTAGCAAATGTGACATGAGGATGTTGTTATTATTGACAATTTTATTATTTTTAATATATAAAGAGGCTGCTGGGTGAGAGAACCCAGCGATACTCCCCTGACAAAGGAAAGTCCATGCAGAGGCTGGGTAGGCTTCACTCACATGTGTAATATCACAGGAACAGCTGCGGAGCTATGACATATCTATGCCTGCTATGTAGATGCTGTGCTGGGGCACTGGCCAGTAATTTGCATGGTTGGAGGCTCACCAACTGCTACTGCCACCCTCCCCAACATCTTCAACACCTCTCCGTGAGAACAGCTACCTCAGAAGTTAACAGCTCTTTGCACTTGCACCTATTCCATACATCTAATGCAGCTGTGATGTTTTTCATGCTTTCAACACTTGAGGTCTGAGGAAGAGAGATTGGATTTGGTCCAAAGGATGTTATATCTATAGGCTTTCAGAAGGATAAAATAGATAACAACTTCACTCTGACCTCTAATGTTATAAAAGCTGTCACTGAAAGATATTAAAAACAGCTACGTGTGTGGCAACTGGAAATGAACTCAAAATCCTCTGACTACTGTGCATATACAGTGCTCATCTCGTCCCTTCCTGACTGTGCTGATAGCTGTGCTGCAGAAAGCACCTCCATATGAATACAGACTTTACTTATGAAACACATGCATACAGAGTCAAGTAGCCTCACCACTGAGATTATTCATATACTCATGATTACACTTCAGAAGACGTATCTCTGAATGTCCTGGTCCAAACAGGAGAGAGGGCAACAGGACGTGGTGTCAAAATGTAATAGTACTTTCTCAGTGAATGCAAAATGGCATCTCTAACAAACCTAACTCTAAAACTTACGGTCCACTGGCTGCAACATTTAAAAACCAATCAAGAGGAGTTTGAGAAGGATATGGTTCACGAAAGGATCTCTGTGACAGCGTGGAGAGCAGAATTTCTAAGCTGGAGATACATTGAGCTCTTATTTTCAACAGTAAAACACATAAAAACACACAAAATCAAAAATAAAACCTGCACAGGCACCATACCACTTAATATGAAAATGGAAAGTAAATCATTGTTAGGGTAAAAATAGACAACAGAGAAAAGGGAATTCATTTTTTAAAGTAAAATAAGTATGAATTCCAATAAAATAAAGTGCATTGAGCAGAAAAGCTCCTCCTTCACCCTCAGTCTCAGTAAGCGCTCCAATCCCTAGCAGAGAGCACTAAGCACATGCAGAGCCCTCCATCATGTTGGGCATAGCAGGAGATGAGACCAACCCAAGCATGGTAGCCCCCACTGAGGAAATCAGGGATCTGCCTGCTTGCCAAAAGAAAGCCTAAGAAATCTCAGATTTTCTTCCACACAGCTACAGCTTAAGTAGAATGTCAATGAAAAGCAAATACTAGTCAACATCCTGCTCCTCCAACAGTGCAAACCATTAAAGAGCCAAATACATTTTTTTTTACAAGGCAGTAGAAACTGAGTTTGGACCATAGTGGATTTCTTCGCAGAAGATTCGGATCAAGTAAAGCAGTGAGCTCTGGTCCAGAGGGGACCAGGTGGCACCGGGCTGCTGACAGCATGTGGAACACGGATGCCAAACTCCCTGTGCGTGCCCTCTGTAGTGGTGACTGGAGAGGCATTCCAGCAGCATCACAAGCAGCGAGTTCCAGGCTGGCCAGAGGGCGAGTGCTGCACAGTTACGGCAGCTGGGAAGGAGTGTGTGCAGGGGAAATAAAAATGGGAAAACATGGAAGGTCTCAGTAGCCAAAAGACATAAAGGCACGCACACCACACACAAATAATCACAGCAGCTTCACAGCCTGTTGGAAAGTAGTACTGGTGGTGATTTCTAGATCTTTCTGCTATATTCCTAATACCCAGGAACAGGCTTAATGAAAAGGATTAATTTTAGAGGATTTCTTAAGTTTGCAATATTAGCTGGGGTGAGGAAAACTAAAAAGCCCCCACAAAGGACTACTGTAGGACGTATGCAAATATTTCCATCTGGGTTTAGAATAAAAATCAAAGCCCTGAACCAACCAGCAGACACTGTTTCACGCACTGCTAATGAAGAGAGAATTCAATTCTCCTGTTTGCTGAAATGAATACTGCACTTGTATCTCAATGTTTTACAAGAATACAGTATGTGTGTCAAAACAAAAGTTTCCCATATGACCAGAGGAACATGGGCAGCTCCCTGTAACAATTAAGGATCGTGGCTTCAGCCCATGACCTGAGAAAAGGATACAGAGTAGCTATGCATCTACCTAATAATCAGAATCCAAACAGCAGCCAACATGATGTCTAGGCACTACTCTGCCTTTGGCACGAATGGATCACACACAGATACTGAGTGGGCTGCTCTGCACACAAGCACAGGTTATCCTCCATCCCATCACATGTGCTCCAGCACCTGAACCTGCCAGCTGTTCTTCTTGGAGAGGATGGGGAAGAAGCTGAGCTGGATGGAGCCCATCCAGTACTTCTAGGGGGTGGCAAAGGGACACTCCCCGCCACTGGGCAGCAGCTGATGAGAGCATGCATGATGCTCATATGGCAGTCTGGAAACAGACAGCAAGGGCAGGAATTGAAAAGGAGGAGGAGGAAATCTGTTGTTTCACACTGGTGATAGGAAAACTGAAAAAATGGTAGGATGATAGATGACTCATAAAAGCATTAGACTGCTGCCAAAAGCTGTAGATTTGGCAGCCATACAAGATATGCTGCCTCGGGAGAGTCACGCTCCAGTCCTTTCCTCCAGCAGGGAGTGAGATGCTCGAGCTCCCAGCCAGGGCAGCTTTCTTCCTCCCTCCGCCGGCATCCCTGTCCTGCCCCGAATCCTCTCCCACAGCATGGCAGCCGTGGCAGCTGCCTGTCAATTCCTCCTCAGTCCCAATGCTGATATAACACTTCAAGTAACAACCTGACAGTAAATTAATAAATGTATTCCTACCCTGCTAAGTTTGAAATGGTTTATAAATTCGATTTTCTTCCCCTTGCCATATTAATAAAACTCTGCTTTCCTTCCTCCCTTATTCACTAAAACCTTTTGTCTTAAATTTTTCATTTGTGGCATGTAGACTTGGGATTATTTTTTTTTTTCCCCAAAACTGTTCAATATAAATCAGACAGACGTTTGGGAAATAAAGGAGATCTGAAAAATGAGACAAGCTGAACTTTTGGAGATGTGCCAAATAAAACTTGAGACAAAATTAAGGCAATAAATACATATCAATTACTCAGGGGAAGCTTTTAAGAATGTTTTATCAAAGGTTACTACTCTAAGCCACTATACTGCCAAGCTCCAGTACTCAGCATTTATCCATCCATACCTTAAATACAACACTACAAATTGCCTTTCACTGTCCATAGGTGGACAACCAACCCAAATAAAAATTCCTTTGCTTTTGCTGCTCAAGAGTTGAGTGCAAGAGTCACTAACAGTGTTATTAATCCTTCCTCAACTCATTACATAAAGGTTGCTGAAGCAGTGCTATTTCAATCTGCAATTACATCAGGAAATTCCCTGGAATCTCAGGTTCCGTATCTGCTAAGTCTTTGGCACAGACTGACAACAATGCTGATTCATGCCGGTGTACTTTTTACTATATTTTTGTAACACACACTAGCAGTGCAACAGAATCCAACACAAGTATATTCAAGCAAGAGTCTCTTGAAGTAGTGTGAGCCAAGGGTATGCTCACGAAGCTCTGCAGACAGGCTTTTAAGTAAGTATAGGCAGCCAAGTGGACTGATCCATTTGAAGCCTTCTGTACAGGTCTAGAGGAAAGAGGAGGAGATGGTCAGATAGCCAGGGATGTTTCACACAGTTTGCAGATTCTGCAAAAGCACAAAACCATCTGGACTCCCTCATCAGCCTGATGGCTATTGTACAAAAGGTCATTAACAAAAAACTGCGTTTGCACATATGCCTACGTAGCCTTCTGTAGGCTTCTGACAATATTGTCTAACAGAAGATTTCTTAGTGGCATCAGGTGCTCCCCTCTGTTGCTCAGCTCCTTTCTGACTCACATTAAAGCAGAAATCCAGGCACCCAGAGAGGGCTCCAGCTTCAGAAGTCAGAGACATGTGAAGTTTAGGCCTTGCCTCTGAAGAAAGAATGAAGCTGAAAGTGGTATATGCACAGTACTTTCCAGCAACAGAACCATTGCGATTGCTATTCTGCAGACTACAGTCCTCTCCTACATATTGTTAAATTTGTGTTACTTCCATTTGCAGCCAAAGAAAACTCCTGATGCAGCTTTTGTGTTACAGGCCTTCTAGTCTTGGAATACTGAAGTGAAGCTTAGACAAACATCTCACATGCCTAAATAAAACAATGAATGCAACTTCCCCCTGTTTAACCAAATACATGAGGAAGAGGAGACAATACAAAATACTAGCACCAGAATCCCACCTACAGGCCTCGCAGTTCACATATTCTACTTCCACTGATATTTCAAGACTGCCTGCTGTCCCTTCATTGCAGGTTTCATCCCACTGAGAGTACTGCCAATACTTTACATGAATTTCTACTCTCATTGAGAAATTTCAAGGCATTTCTACTATCATCCCATTCCTTCCATCAACAAAAAAAAAGTAAGATGGATAGAAGAAATGTATTGCAAATTTAAAAGAAACTATTAAGTAGCTGTTGGAGCAGGTCCAGAGGAGGGCCACAAAGATGATCAGAGAGCTGGAGCACCTCCCCTACAAGATCAAGATGAAAGAGTGGGGCTCTTCAGCCTGGAGAAGAGAAGGCTCCAGCGCGACCTTATAGCTGCCTTCCAGTATCTGAAGGGGCCTGCAGGAAAGCTGAGGAGGGACTTCTCATCAGGACATGCAGCAACAGGATGAGGGGAAATGGCTTTAAACTGGAAGAGGTTAGATTTAGACTAGATATAGAAAAGAAATTTTTTTACTGTGAGGGTGGTGAGACACTAGAACAGGTTGCCCAGCAAGGTTGTGAATGCCCATTCCCTGGAAGCATTCAGGGCCGGGCTGGATGGAGCTGTGAGCAACATGGACTAGCGGGAGGTGTCCCTGCCTATAGCAGGGGGTTGGCACTAGATGATCTTAAAGGTCCCCTTCCAACCCAAACCATTCTAAGATTCTATGGTTCCATGCTATTTTACCTCAGAGGGCAATGAGTCACTGGCATAGGCTGGACAAAGAGGCTGCGGATGCCTCATCCCTGGAGGTGCTCGAGGCCAGGCTGGATGGAGCCCTGGACAGCCTGATCTGGTATGGGGCAACCAGCCCACAACAGGGGTTGGGACGGGAGGATACTTTATTTGGTCTTTTTTCAGTGTTCTAAAGCAAAGACTGAATTAAAATGGTGAGAGCAATAAAGCACGTATCAAGCCCAGCAACTCTAACTGCCTTGTATCGTAAAACAGAAGAAAACTAGGAACAAAGAATTTCTAGGCATAAATACAGTGACTCCTGAAGCACTGCCTTGCACAGAGTAAAAATGTTTAAATGTTTTTAGAACTTTAATGTTCATAATGCTAGTAGCTCCTCCCAATAAGAAAACTGTTACAACACAATAATGTGAGGAAATAACCATTTAACAATAACTGATCCAGACTTTAAAAATGCTACCGAGTTTCTGATTACAAGAAATTTTCATTAGATTATGCGTAACAGCTTATCGTTGTTACTGACTGGCAAATCCTAACAATAGAATGGCAAATTTTACAAAGTATGGCAAGCTATTTAGTAATAAACCTAAATTTATTCTTTGCACTTCGATGGTGCTTGCAAATAAAGCACTTACATTTTATCATTCTAAATGGTAAGTCTGTCTTGTGTTTCACACACAGAAAGATCATTTCACAGTATAAGCAGATCCTGTGGTAACATGAGAAATGCAGTCTACACTCCTGGTTGCAGTTATTTCTAATTTATAAAATATATTATACGTAAAGCTGTCTAGATGCCTCAATCCAATTAGAAAGGTTCCCAATAGATATGCATTCCCACAACAGATACTTCATTAAGAAAGGCCTCATCCCCTTTTCAGTTTTGTTTATTCAACTTCAACTAAATATAACCTCTAATGCAACTTACAGCATGTAGGGTTATATGTTTCACACACAACGTTTCTATAGGAAAAAATAATAATAATATAGCCTCTGGAAATAAATAATGGATAGCCTACAGGCAGTAAGCATCCTCTTACCCATACCATGTGCTCCCAGTAATCATTAATACCTCCTGATGTTCAAGAGACAGACTGGCAACTGTGTAAATAAAGACTATTTCAGACTGCATTTTGATGACTACATAAATGAAAAGTGTATTCACTATTTAATGAATTTAATTAACACACTAGCTTCCCAAATCTTTAGGAAAACATCATTGTGCCTATGGCTACCCATTCCTGAGATTAGAAAATTCACTTATTAATCTTCAAAGGATGTCAGAAATGGATACCATGGAGCTGCAAGAGCAGCAGGGAGACACTGAAGTCTACACAGCCTGCTTGGTGGATCTGTTCTCCCCATCACAGCATATACCCTTCTTTGAAGGGTCTCTGAAACAAAGTGAATCAGTGAGAAGAGGAGAAACATGAATCATCCCTCTCTGTGCCTCTCACCCGCAATGTCCTTGGAAAGCACAGTGAAAAACATTCAGGCCCAGTCTGATCTGATAATATGTTTTCTACCCACTGTACACAGAGATAGTGACTCCATAAAACAGAAGGCAACAGAGAATATGATTCATGAATTCTGAATGAGGATTCTGAACCTCCCTTTTGCGGATGGCAAAACTTTCAATGACTTTTGCCCATGAAGAATTGGGCTTCTATAACAATCTGCTATTCATGTACACAGTTAATGCCATATTGCAGCATAACAAGAATCATATATTACATTCAGATATCATTTAGGAAAACTCAGTTTTGCCTTATTTAACAAATACAATATGCATGTATTCCCAAACGCTGTTGTTTGTAGCATCACAGAATATTTCAGGTTAGAAGGGCTCTCAGAAGGTATCTGAACAAAGTATTGCTAAAAGCAGGGTCA
This sequence comes from Pavo muticus, assembly GCA_016647715.1. NCBI lineage: Eukaryota > Metazoa > Chordata > Aves > Galliformes > Phasianidae > Pavo > Pavo muticus. The sequence continues at coordinate 3,714,865 of JACDJE010000007.1, forward strand.
GCTGCAGCACCAGACCAAATTGCACCAGGCTTTTCCTGGCAGGCTTTGAAACCTCCAAAATGTGCCTACATTTTGCAAGCAACTAGCAGGGTGGGAGGCAAACAGCTAACCTGTGCAACTGGCTTTACAAGCATCTTGTCAGAGGGACAAGAGGTGCATTGGGCAAGCAATAGCTGGGGAGCTGGATCTGCTCCACTGTCTGTACGAGCTGTGCCCTCCTTACCAGCCAGGTGCATCTTCTGTCTGTGGGAGTTCCTCCTTGCTTGTCCACTACGCTCTGCAGGCCTTCTCACTTGTTATACATGGCCAGTAAGCACCCCTCAAAAAGCAAAAATCTGCTTTTAAAAAGCCAGTGATGGGAGTGCAATCATCACTCTGTGCTACAAAAGCACATTTATGCTTTTATACAAATCTACTCCTGCTTACAAGACGATCCTAAAATGTTGATCACAAACTAACACGAAAAGGAGTCCTGTACAAGAACGCTACAGAACACAGCTTTCTCTCTCTGTGTATTCCTTGAAATGGGCACTGAACTAATTCCAGTTCATAAATTTTTATCCTTTGTTCTCATGCAATAGTAATGTCAGTAGAACAAATAAATCAGTCAGGATTCATTTGTCGAAAGATCCATCCCTATAAAGCTACTAGTCTCAAAAAGGACAGTAAGAAAGCATGAGCACAACACTTCTGCAAGTTGAATAAAGCTTCTGAAAGTGTTCTTCTCTAAAACAAAAGCTAGCAATGTGATATGTGATGATCTGGGCAGAGGTCACTCTATATGTAACGCGACTCCTAGGCCCAGGGACATCAGTCTTCTAAAGACAAAACATCAATTCCTGAACTCTTTCACAGAGTCATCAACAGTGGTACAGAGGTTCTTTCAAAAAGTCTTTCTTTATACATGTTGGGTGTACCACAGACAGCTGCAGAGAACACAGACAAAATGTGTGAAAACAAAACAGTTGAGGAAGTTGTTTTTGTTGTTCCTTAACTCAATTTTCCCACCCCAGATATGTTTGCTCTGCTGAAATTTATATGGGTTATTCATATTACCTCTCTTCCATTCTCAAGGATTATAATCATTTTCCTCTTTTGCAAGAACTTTCACCCTCACACATTCTCTGTCATTAATCCCCAATCCTACTCAACCTCTATTTATTTCCATAAACATAAGGAATATTTAAGAAAACAGCCAAATTTTTCAAATTACTTTATCTAACAAAACTGAAATTTACCATGAAAAAATCTTAGAAGTCATTTACATTTGGGAACAAGCTATTTTTCAACCTAGAGATCAGCTGCAACTCTAAGTGAATTACACCTGCTTTGTTCTATTGCGATATTAAAAACCTTACATTTGCTTCTCCCTGTCCAAGGAATATATGCTCACAGAATTGACCAAAAGAGAAAAGCCACATGACCTCAAACAATCTGGTTAACAAGAAAAGATTCATCACTGATTGTAAAAAGATCCCAGAAGGCTGGCTAGATGCACATTTGAATATGAAGCTCTCTCTCTTAAACTGCTCAAAAGAAGCTGGAGTAGAACAGGTTAAGAGTCACGCTGGAAGGGAACATAACACACTACCACTTCATTTCTATGTCTGATAAACCTGCTCAGATGAACCAGAAAGAAATTGCCTTGAGCAGAGATCTCCTTTATCCATTCCGAAACCTCACCTTCTTCCACAACCACACAAATACCAACCTTCCACCCTGTAAACAAGGGCATGTAAAGCAAAGGAACAACAATTTCCTCTTCCTCCAAAACAACATGAATCCCAGACTAAGCCTTCCCCTACTAACTAAATAATTTCAAGAAGCAGCCGACTCTGAGCGTTCACAAAATCCACGTGCTCTTCTACGGGACCTGTGTGATTCACACCATGCCTCGTTTGCTCTATCATACTCCTTTTACTATCACTCTCCTTTTATCTAAGTCAGAGCTTAATCACATTAGCCAAGTAAGCAAGCACAAAGCTTTATCTCTGGATGAATTTCTAATGCTAACAGCATGCAACAGAAGGAGAATCCCATCAGTTTATCGACTTGGCAGGAAGGCCAAAACCTGACTTAGCGTGAATGGGACCCTTTCTCACATTTAAAGGCTGCATCAGAATGAATGACTGTATTACTTCTACGTGGTCTGAGGAAAAAAAAGAATATTTCATTCACATGTATTAAATTAAACATTATAAAATGTTTCAAATGTATTTCAAAAGCCCCCCAAAGCGGGGTGGTAATCATCAAGAAAGGTAACAGCATAGTTATCTTTTGAACTAAACTAGACTCATAACAGTTATTAATTAATCCACTTAACCTGATGGTAAATCATATAATAGAGTGCAGGGGTATAAAAGCTGTAACTTGAGAGAAAAATCAAACAAACAAAGCACTTTTCTTAGAATAAACCACAAGGTATTTCTAAAATAATAGCACAGGAGCATCATCCTAATGCTGATTTTACACTTGAATACTTTTTAATATCCAGACAGACTCAGTGTGCAAATTGGTGTAGATCATAAAACTCATTAAGACGACAGAACAGAATATCTAGGCATCATAAACATTTTAGGCAACTGATAAAGCTTCTTCATCTTTTCTTAATAAGTACATTCAGCTGTTTTTCCACCCACAAGAACATTCTGAAGAAAGACTACAGAACAGTAGGCATTTATAAACAAAATAAAATGAAAATATGAACCCCAAAAGACAAGCACTTTTCCAGTTAATTTTCAGAAATAAGATACCGAAGGAAAGAATGCAACCAGTTACAACAGATGAAAGATCAGCCTGTTGCAGATCATTTACATTGTGACTTTAAGGAGTTCCTGCCAGAAATTAGTTACATTAAACAGAATTCATTGTAGTGATGTAATTTAGAGATGAGAGATAGGGACTGTGAACAAGGAGAAGTAATTTCCTTTATGTATGGTTATGGATGCTTACAATACTTGGAATTAACTCACAAAAAGTGAAGATTCTAAGTTTCATCAAATTTTGCTCCAAGCCCTGCCTGCCCTGCTCCCTGCTCCTACCTGCTCTGAGAAGCAGCAAAACAAGGAGTAGGACTGTAGAGATGGTCAGTTCAGGGAGATATGCTCTGAAACAAAGGTTACACACTGCTGCCTGCACCCTGCTCAGTCTGCAACCCACAGCTGTGTGTGGCAGTTGTTTATAGACAGACAGATACGTGCATGTATAGTACAGATATCTCTTTGTAGATACAGAGAGGGAGAGAGAATGAGAAGGATCGATAAGCTCTGTATATTTAATACAGCATGCTACAGAGAACGTGATAAAGAGCCCTTGCTACACACAAAGGGCATTACAAACTGCATCCCAGCTCCACTGCAACTTGCATTGTGGGAGAAGAATGTCTTCTCCCTGTGTCCTGGAGTGGAATTCTCTACCTCACAGGAAAAAAACTAAATATATTTTGTAACAACACTCAAGATCTGCAGTCAATAGGAGCCAACAACAAAATTAGGATAAGTACACAGTTCAGTTCTAAAGTCTAACTAGTGATTCTTGCTACTGCAGATTATTTGACAAAAACTGGAAAAATGAGAGTTCTCTAGTCAAAAATTACACTATCCAGCCTAATTTGTATTTATCTGACTGCTAGTTTGCAAATAAGCATCTGTGATTTTCAACATTTCCTAAGGATTCTTCCTCTGAGGAAGACACTTGGGGTTCCTCATAACACTGAAAGTTCCAGGTGGAAAAGTACAGGTTCTTTCTCCAGGTCTTTGAGTCTGATATTTTCTTCTGCCTTATGGAAACCAATTATGACAGTAGTAGACTATATTTGCTCCACTGAATTATGCTCTTTAATACACATGGCAAAATATAGATCTGATGATTTTTCTGCTTTTCAATTTCCTTCATTTTCTTTCATGGTTAAGAACAAATCTCTACTTGCCATTTGCTTTGCTGTGGTACATATTCTGTCTCCAAGTAGAATGGAAAATGTTTACCACTACCTCAGTCCAGAGTTGCCAAGGCTCTTGCTAGCAGCCCTTGCAATTAGCAAGTTTCCAAGAATCAGCACCAGATCACTTCCCATTTTCAACACCGTGCAAAGTACAAGGCCAGTATGCCACAGTTTTATCTTTTCCTTCTTCAAATATTTAAAGCACGATTCTCTACTACAACAGCAGTAAATACTAGCTCTGATCTCAAAGAATCATGGAGAAAATATATGATCCAGAAAAAAAAAAAAACCATATGCACTTGGTTATCACTCAAATGCTTTTCACTACAATGCTTTACCACTTTGATATGTTAAGAAATTATAGAGATATAAATAAAATAATAAAAATAGCCTTGAATTAGTAATGCATTTACATTTCTTACTGAAGCCTTTCATTATTATGGATCATATTAAATTTAGTAGCAATGTTTTTAAAGGCAGACATTGAATTGCAATGGTCTCTTTTTTGTTCATAAACTAAAAGCCAAATCCAGAACTGGATATGTCATTAGTAGAAGTATGCAAATACCACAATTTATATCCATTTAGAATTTCTTAAATTCAATTACTTTTTAATTACGATACATTTAATTCAGGCATAATGAATTCAAGTACAAATATTTAGGCTGTATTATTAAAATCTCTGGGATATAAAAATATATTGAACTCCCTCCCTCTAGCAGCTAGGGATGACTTATGTGAGTCTAGCAAAACCATATAGATTACTTTTTTTTTTTTCCAAGTACCTTGGCAAGGTCACTGCTTTGAGAGTTGAAATGTAAATTACTTATATTACAGCAGTATCCTCAGAAGTTTTCATTTTGTGGATTAGCTCTCTCCGAGCTTTCCCTGGCTCCATCTGTGCTATTTTAGGATTGCGAAGTCTGAAAAGTTTGTTTTTGTAAAAAGACATTTTAAGACAGAACTGAGACACCAACCAGGAAAATGAGTTTCCTTTAATGTGACAAACGTGGTCAGGGCCTCCCACTTCCAATCTTTCTTCACCCTTGCCTTACAGAACTTTCCATTTATTAAGCAACTAATCTCCCGTTGCTCCCCCATGGCCTCAGCACTCTAATCTCTCTAGGTCACTGCATTTTGGCCTGGTCACAAGAGCATTCTCTGTCCATCTGGTTTTGTGTCCCCAACAAATTTGATCATTGTTGAAACTGCATCAAAGAAATACCCAACAAAGAAGATGTAAGGCAGCTGCACATCAGAGAGAAAGTCAAGTTTTTAGTTTCTGTCATGAAAAGAACTTCTGTGAATGCAGCTATCCAAAGCAGTCAGACACTACTCGAGAACCAGCATGAATTTCCCTAGTATAGCAGATGCATCTCACCAGCACAGAGTATTGTGTAAACTGTCCACAAAGAGAGATACGTATTAAGAACAAGATCTCTCCCAAAACATGCATTACAATGTCTAATTTACGTTGCTGAAAAATAAACTCCGAGTGTTCCATTAAATAATACAGCCTCCAATGAGATAAGCCCTATGGAAATAAAAAGACACGCAAAAACCTAGGCAGATATAAAAATGCCTTGTAACACGATCTTATTCTACGTTCGATGAAATGGATACTTCCTTTTTTTCCTCCAAAATCCAGAGGCCAGAGGGAAATACTTCTCCACTACAACTGATACGTCTCAAGTCAACAATGGATTCATGCTGCTAAACTTCACAGATTTTTTCTAACTTTCTGAGAATTGCACTGTCAGCTGTATTTGCAAGTTAACAGATCATTAAATCACACCCATTTATGCCCTATGGAGAACTCAGGAGGTATTTCAGAGATCCTATGCAACGTTTACAGCGAGTACAGTCTGAATTCAAATAGGATGTTGACTGACACTAACTGCACATACTGTCTAGTTCCTATTTAGCTTTTCTTTCAACTTACATACTGTTTTAAAAACAAGGATGGAAGGATGCCAATAATCATTACTATGCTAAATTGGCACTGAAATATTGTCTAATCAGATTTCCTAGATGTGAAATTCAATAAATGCTTACACACGGATTCAGTTCCTAGTATCAAATTCTTGCTGGTATTTTCCAGCCCTACTTAATATCCAGGAAGTTTTACTGGTGTAAATGGAAACTGCACTGATAATGATTTTACTTTTTATATCTCACCTTTCCTTTGGAAAAAAAGAATCTGTATTTTACCAAACACACACATGTTCAAAGAAGGCAATGATTTACACACCACCTATTCCCAAGCATATTTTAACAGGATGCAGCTGATACAGTCTGGCCATACAGAAACAGGCCTGAAAATGAAGACTTCTGTACAAAATGGAGGTGAGAGAGTTCAAAGTTTGGGCATGACACCACAACCACAGGAAATACAAATTCATGGGAATTTGAGGAAGTTTAGCAGAACCTATGAGGAATTGAAATTGAAACTTCTCTGTGGAATGGTGATAAATGAACGCTCTAGCCAATGATAACACAAGATGCAGCTGGCTTCAGCAAGACTGAGGGGAGAAGATAACCCTACAATTTTTAATGAGGCTAGTTTTGTTTTCTCCCATACACTATCATAGTGTTTTTTTTCCTGAGCAAGGAAATACCAAACAGAGCAGCAGCTAAGCCTGAAGACCAAGAAACCTTTTGAACCCCCTGTGGTACCAACAGCAGTGGACTCAGCACTCCTTGTCTCTTTATTTCCCATTCCTAAAACGTATTATCTTCCCAAAACTTCAGAAACTGAAGAAATTATTAGTAACAGTAATAATTACATTAAATTCATAATATGTCCAGCCAAGTCCCTCAGGCATTACAAAACAGTACTCAGAAACCTCCCAAAACAAAGAAACACCAAATGGCACGGTAAACACAACAGAAGGAAAGGAAGGCAAATTATCTATGTGCCTTTTCTTTGTTCCATCTGTTTCACAGTCTATGTCAAAGCAAGACTTTTTGTGGTGAAGTGCTTTCTAAAATAATGCAGACACAAATACCTCTAACTTGAAAACATGGAAATTTTTTTTATAAATCCAGTCAAAAGTAAATTACTACATACCACTGTTTTATGAACCTTTAAAAGCAATCCTTCATTCCTGAAGGCAGTAAGTATCCTGGTGTCACTACCCTAGTATAAAAGTGCTCAGTATATCTGTGCCAGTCACATTTCATGGCTTTAGAGGGCAGTACATACTACAATGTAGTCAACTACACAAGCCAGTCAAATGCCTGAGAAACTTGGGACTTCTCCCAAAGTAGGATTGATAAAGTTTAAAAATAAAAATAAAAAAGCAATAGGAAGTATTTCTGAAAGTTTTTGATTAAAAACAAAGACATGGCTCTGGAAGTGAGTCAGTGGACACTGACTGAGATGTGGTACTTTGAAAGCAAAGAATGTGAGAGCACTAGAAACCTGATGCAGTCTATAGCAGCAATTACACAGAGTAATAAAATCAAGGACACTATTGACAAATTTTATTTAGCTTAATCAAAGCTATCTTCATTTGAAACAATGCAAAGTATTTGAAAACAAAATCATATTGGCAAAAATGCAATAATTAAAAGCCAATGCAGAAAGGAAACGCAATTGATAAAAAGCTCACAGAAGGTACAGCTCTGACCTTACATTTAGAAAGTTTGACTTTAGTCAAACCTAAAAGTAATTGAAGACACTGCAGATGCTGAGGATTGCAGAACGCAAGGCAGCAAGCAGTGCAGCTTCACTGGATGGTCTACAAACCATGGGGATAACACTAGCAGCACCTCCTCTTCACAACAAGTCCACCAAGTTCAGGGTATCATGAAGACTCCTCCTTCCATCTGAGCATGGTTTCTTTCTCAGTGAGTTAAATTTGGAATTGCGTGCCCCATACTAGAGATTAATCGTGCAGTCTATGCACGCTGTAGGCAGAATTGTTTTAAACAATTCTTAAGCATCACAGCTTCTTCTTTTCAATTAGATCTTAGTGGCGTAATCATATGGCTCTCAATCCCTTTATTAAAACTGAGACCTTGGCACCATAGAGTGTCTTATATAGCAAAAATGTATACCAAATAAAATAACTCAGGTTCCAGATAGCTGCATTAGCACTTTGTTCTATTCCAGCTAATTAGCCCCACTGAAAAGATGCACGTTTCCACACAGCCTATGATTCCAATCTGACTTCTGATTACAATTCCAGTTATCACTAGACAAACAATAAATAGGATGCTATATGCCACTAAATTTTTTTTTTAACAATCTTTTATAGAGAATTATTTTATTTAGACTCTAAATGGTAATTAACTTAGAAGTACACTCAGCAGTTGTAAAATTCATGCTGTTCTGCACTTGTAGAGGTACAGAAGGTCCCTTGTTTGCAGCACTGTGCTGACTGATTCCTATGATAGAGCTGTTGATTCTCTGCATGAGTTTTCTCAGATTACACATGGCCTTTTAAATACTGGGGCACTGGGTGTTTTTAAAGCATACGTATTCTACAGATAAACTGGGCAAAGAAAGCTTACTGAACTTCATAATTTAAATGAAACACTGAAAAGCAATCAAAGTTTTGTACAATCTATTTTAAATTATGAAGGCAAGTTTTATAATGACAAAAACAAACAGTTTCAAATATATTTTAAATGGCATGTAATTTGTAAACTGCAAACGTGAGGTACTTGAGCGTAGTTGCGACAAACACAACCCAATCTGCCCTATCATTTCAAAACTAACAGCTGTCTGATAAATATCCATGACTTCCACAATGTTGGTCAACGGGGCTGTGCTACAGTATCTCACAGTAGACAACACCTCAGCTGTCTGACCTCAGGACCCCAACAGTCTGTGCCCAGCGCTGTGCTTGCTGCATATATGACCTCTAACGCTCAGTGCCTCCATGCTGAGATGTAGCAGTCACTCTCTCATCTTCCTTGTGATTCAGATCTCTTCTTAGCACTGAACTTGAACTGACTTAAGCATCTTGAAGAACTGAAGCTGCTGTAGGAGAGCTAACTTATTTTCCTTTGGCTGCACGCCAGCATAAAGCCAGGAAAGGGTAACTACTAAGCTGCAGTCCTTTCAGAGCAGCAGCATGAAAAGTGCTATCAGTTAAGCAACGACAGGAATATTGCCCTCCCAGCGCATCAGCTCTGGATCTTAGAGCTGTATAATGCACAAATACGAGCAGCTTGTCCAGTTCGGGAGCCTTCTAACTTTCATAAACTAGGTGGCTTTACAAACAGGAGAAGATGGTGCTGAGGATCCGGCAGTGGAGAAAAATACAGCTGCTATCTGCTGACCTGTGAACTCAGTTTTCTACATAAATAATTCTCCCCATCCGTAGTACGAAGTTTAGGGGAAAAACATTAGGCCACTGATCCTGTTCTGCACAATACAGACATCATCTTTATGAATAAGCTTCATACAAAGACGCAGTACTGCTTTTCCTGACAGAGCGAGCACGCACCTTTTACACCATCGATGTCTAATGCCTGCTTGCTCTCCTGAAGTGAATACCAATTTTAAGAATCTGATGATGATCACAACAGTCTTCAAAATACACACAGGATTCCTGAAGAACATCACAAAAAGGACATGAAAGCACTCCGTGCAAACTCATCTTGTCACTAAAAGGGCTTTTCAGAACCTTCAGCAGAACAAGATAGAAGATCAGGAATTACTGAATAGTAACACACTTGTTACTATCAAAAGAATTTTTATCAGTGTAAGAAAGAGTATGGAACATCGTATGCATTGTAAATAATTACAGATCTTTAACATCAAGAGCCATCCACATGGAAAATCTCCTCTGCTTGGAAGCAATTTCCCTGACTCTGGTTGACACAGGCTCCTCACCAGATCGCTCAAAGCAAAGAAGCAGTAGCTGTAAAATGAGAATTATTATCAAGAACATGCCCTGTTTTCTGAAGAGATCCGTCTAGGATTATCTATCAGAGACACAAGACTACTGCATAGAAACCCACATAGCACCAAAGATCTTTTACCTTACAGTTAAAAATGAAATACAGGATCAAACTAAAATCATGCAAAATATTTTAATTTTATAGAGAACAGAAATAAGTAAAAGGTAATAACCGTGTCTCTTGTACATGTGAATAAAGTAGGCACACACACATACAGAGTTCCAGAAGGTGCAATTAAAGGTGCATACACAGAGACACGGCTCTGTTGACGGTGGTTATATTCTGCAGCTTGACTGGGCAAGCATGATTTGATCTAAACAAAAATTTTGCCAAAGGACTGCAAATCTGGTCCAAGGAAGCTGATCTTGATCCAGTGCTGATGGAAAACAACCAGGGAATCAGTAGTAACTGAGAGACTCGTAAAGAGTCCCTAATAATAGAATGGGAGTGGCTGCCCTATGACTAGAAGCGAGAGAAAACATTTGCCTTTGATTAAGTATAAAAATTAGTCTACTATAAATATTCCTCATAATTTACTGTCATGAATATGGGTTCTCCAGATTTAAAAAAGAGTTTATGGAATTGCACCCAGTGATAAAGCAATCCTGTCATTTCTTTCTCTCCAGCATCAATGATAGGGAAACAAGTTCTCCTCCAGGAAGATGCTGCCAACTCTTGAGTTTGCAAATCCTCAACCAGAGGCCTTTTTAGTTTCAATATGTCTTTTACACAACACGAAGCCCTCCAAATAGGAATTGGACAAACGTTTTAGTTTTACTAAATTACAAAACGTTGCTTTCTCCCCTTCCCTAAGCCTGCCTCAGTCCAGATGTTACTTTAAAAAAAATAATTTTCAACTGATTATTCAACGTTTACTTGTCACAAATGAAGAAAAGAAACTGTCAGAAATTCGAGTATTTAAATTCTAAGTACAGCATAAAAATTAATGCTGTATGACAGTCATCACAGGATGCATTCTCTAAACAACAAAAGACAGATCTTCCTCATGAAGCAAACACAACTTGGTTCTTTTTTTTTGTTGTTTTATGAAATAAAACAGCAGCGTGATTGACAATCTGTAGTACGATGCACTTTATTAAGTTTAATAAAATAAACAGGCTCTGAAAGCCAGATGTGAGATAAGGGCTTCTGCATCCCTGTTCCCAACTAACCAGCACCTCTGAACTCGCTTTGCTGTGATGCTACAGCTGCAGACAGAAGAAATAGCACGATGTAACTAACTGTGACAGAGCTCGCAATCCAGCTGCAACAAATAATGCCTTGGAAATATTTGGCCTTTCCTTTTCTAGATGTCTTTAAAAACATGCTGACCTAAATATCCCGTGGTGGAAGGACACCACGCTGCATTACAAGCAGGAAGGTTTGGGTCTTCACAAATTGCCAGCTGCTGCCAGCTGTAAGAATAGATCCATATACTGTAGGTCCTTTCACTTTCATATGGTCCTTTCCAAAAGGCACTGTGCCAAAAGTTGGTGGTCTGCTGATACCACCTATAAAGGTTTTGAAAACTCCTAGCAAGGAGGAAAGCTACACTGTCACGGAATGGCCTGTCCATAGTACAGTCAGGAAATCAGGATAAGCACTTTTTTTTTCCAGTGGAAAAATACTATTTGGAGGAAAGGTCTGGAAGTTTACACAAGTGAGCCTCATAGCCTTCCTTTCAGTAAAACTCTTGAATGATTTATGAAAAGAAACTTTTCAGTAAGGCAGATCCATAATTAGAGATGCTTTTGTGCCTAAACTCTCCCTTTAATACCTGTATTAGTCAGATTTTTAAGTGCAACAGCAAAGGTGATCTTAGGCACTGGTAAAACATTAATTCATCTCCTATACTGGAAAAGGAGTGTTTGAATAGAATATCCAGCCTGTGACAGAAAGGAACTGTGCAAAAGAGAAAAAGCAAAGTCATAAAAGTCCTGACCTCCAAGTGCCTGCTTTTGCCAAATATACATTAGCTCAGCTTTTACATTTAATATGAAAAGAAATCCTGGCAGCGCCTCCTCACTCCAGCCTTAAAAAGGCTAAGGAAAAAACTGTCAAAAGAATGAACTCGGCCACATCTTACAAACCGTGCAGCCTCTCAAGCTAGCACCAGATGTGATGAGAAACAGCCCAGCTTAACACTTGTGTAACACCAACCAGGTGAACGCCGCATTTGCCAAGTAAAATTAACACAGTCCTCTCTGACAACTACGCCGACCGCACCTCCTGCAGCCCCGCTACCCCGTGTCCTTCTCACGAACTCCATCATCCAAGCACGTCAGAGCAGCTCCAAACAGCACAGGAGAAACGTGAACAGCAGGAGTCCCCCAGTGGTAAAAATACCTCAAAGGCACGTGTTCCTCTTCCCCGGTACCTGCGGCACGCTGCTGGCAGCTGCTCAGAGCCGTGCTGCCAAACAGCTGGAGGGTGATTTACGGACGGGTTTTAATGCTTTGCCACTCTGTAAAAATAAATAGTTCAAAACGATACACTCGCTGCACACCAGTAATACATCTGAGAAGGTAAGATGTTCAAAAAAAAAAAAAAAAAAAAAGAAGCCTTTCCAGCTTTTCAGTTCTGATATCTAAGAAATCGTCCCTAATATGCACAGTAATTCCTGCAGTTTAACCAGGACACTTTTCTGTTACCATATCGTGTCACACAACAAAAACATAATACCCCAAATTAGACCACTGCGCCCAAGTAAGATCTGGGGAGAATATGATTTGTGAAGCATTACTCAGAAATACCAAGGTTTTGTGAGTTTAAACATCTTTCAAATATTATAAATCCTTTTCAATTCTGAAAACCACGAGGAAGGATAAGTAATAAACCTTAATTCCCTGTGACATGCTCCTTGAGTCTCTGATCTTGTTCAACATGTAGCACTCACTCCCAGGAACATTATAAATCATCACCCTAATCTGTCAGAGCCACTATTTGCCACTGAAGAAGTACAGCCTGCTATGCAGATAGAGCAGCTATCTGTTACAAGCACTTTACATGTCTCCCATTCTGATAGCTGCCGTGGCAGGGAGCTCTTTTCAACGCAGCACAGACCCATTATCATTTATTATATTTCTCATTCTTGCTAAAGACAGAAACTAGTCGCTTTAATTATTCTACAAGCTCAAACATTGATTCTTACAAAGCAATCCCAAGTCCTTCAATTAGGCTCAAGGGGAGCTAACTATTTGCTCTAGTTCATCCTTTTTTTAGGACAAAAGAATTCCTTCTGTAACTTGTAAATTACGTATCTCCTCACAATCTAGGCCAGATATTGCACACTGCCTACATTACAGAAATCTGTTTTTTTTTTTCTGAAGATCCTACTGAGAACAAGTTTAGAGAAAACACTATTTATGAAATCAATTTTTTGCCTCCTGTTAGTATCATAGGTATCACCACTTACTGATCATCTTTTAGATACAATTTTGCTTTTATTAAGTCCATCTGGGATTAAATACATATTTAAAAAATGATTTAAAATAATGAGAAAAGGCTCTCCATACAGTTGCAGTGCTAGAAATATATTTTTAAAGGCACAGTGGAATAATGCTCTCATATTCTTAGCTTTTCCCAGTATTGAAACGTGAAAGATTTTTTTTCTGACGTTTTCTCATTCAAGCCGAGCCAAAAGTTTGCAACATTTAAATCCTTGACTGAATGCAACAGGAGGGAGATAACTCTCATTTTAATAATCTGAGGAATTTGTAAGCTTACCTGCAATTAGCATAAGTGAAAGCTAGTATCAGACTGTGTAATTACTGCACAGCAGTGCAGTACCTAAGCCCTAAAGATGACAGCTTCACAAGTGCAGCCATTCTCTGTCTTGTTAAGTGAATAATTTAATGCAGATAATTAAGAACACTGCCGAGTGGCTGCTTACAGTAGATGCCAGTAAAAATCATCTGTTTTCAGAAGTATCCTATAACTTAAAAGATGCCTAGAGATACCGACACGTTTCGTAATGAACACATAAATAAATAAATAAATAAAGCTGTCACAATTATTCAGAGTTTATGGCTGTGGTTATGTCATTAATGATGTCCTTAATATATTGACAACCTCACCTTTTAGTCACTCGTTCAAACACAGTCCAAGAGGGTAATGACCAAGAGTATTTATACAGACCTAGGATGAACTACACAGGACAAGACAAGGGGAGGGAGGATGTCATGGGATAGATATCCAAGCTACAGAAATCATCATTTTAATTGGCATCTTTGTTGACAGCTTCCGCAAGGAGGTCAAGGACTGAGCGGGGAATGAAAAATGAAACTATCTTCTCATTTCTAGAACCAGAGCCCTGCTCCAGCAGAGGGTTGTTTGGCTCATCTCTGCCAGAGTGGACATTTTGTAGCAATGAAGACATAATACCAATACCAATTTATAGAAAGCTGGGGCATCCATTTGGTAGCATTTCTCTTAAAACAGGTTAATTCTAAATTTATTCTCCTGTATTGCTCTTTAATCTTCCCACAGCTCTTAGGGAAAGGTCAAGGGCATGAAGATAAGTTATGTTTAGCTATACAGCAGAAATGTATTAAAGAGCCAAATGAAGCTTCAAGTCAGATTCAAATTACTCTCTATTTACTAAATGAAAAAAACATTGCATGACTTCCTCCCTAAACATTAATGCAGCAAGAATTAATACATTCACTTTCTACCCAAACCACAGGACAGCTGTTGAGATATTCCTATATTGTGCAAAAAAGAAAACATCACCCTGTGTTCAACAATTCTCACACCAATTCATAGACAGGATTAAATACACTAACATAGCACATTTCTTTGCAAGTCTCTTTTAATTTTCCATTGTGAAGGTGGGATGTTTGGCAATGGGAAGAGACATCTCACGCATCTGCAGCCTTGGGGAACGTTTGCTTAGAAACAGTTTGACCTCTCCAAGGATCACAGCAGTTTACTTCATCAGGTCGTAAGAGCTATCAACCACTGCAAGTTTTCATCCCCTTCTCACTCTTTAGTCGACTAAAATTAAGCAAACAGAGATTATGAAGGAAGCAGGTACACCGGTTTATCATAGAAGTGTAATTCTCACGACTTTTCATATGAGAAGACTACAGCAGCCCTTATCTGTGCAGTCCTTTAAAGAAATCTGACAAGCAAATTACCAATTGATAATAGCATTTCAAATAGTGCAGACACCTTGCTGTCTTCAATCACGTCTTATTTCATGACTCTGTGTGTGTGGAGAAAAGACTTGTTTGTCTGGGTCCTAATGGATAACACAAAATACATTCCCATGGCAATATAAAATGAACAACAATAAAAATGATAATTCACTTTGCTGTCAGGTGCTGATCCTGTAGGTGTGGAGGAAAGCAAGTAAAGCTGCAGAGACTGGGTTTTGATCTGGTATTGTATTTAAATATTCTGTAGTTGAGATCTAATTGCACTTAATCTGCTCAATAAAATTATCTTTGCTGCTATTAGTATCCCAGACTTGTGCTATTATATAATCCTAACCTATTTTTTTAAACAGACATTTTAATCTGCTGCTTAAGTGTTCATTAATGCAAAGCCACTGCTGTGCAGAACAAATTCCTTTCTATTTGCAAGTGGCAAGCCTGGGGAAGTTCAGGTATTTGGACGTGAATTCCTTGAAGCTACCACCAAAAGGCCAGTATCATCTTTCCTGATGTTTTTTTATTAACATATTCCAACAGCAAAAGACGACAGCTCTAAAAAGCATAATGGCATCTGTAAATATGATACAGTATTATTCAAATAATTAAATGTGATATGTGGGTTCATATGGAACAGCTTTTAGACAGGCCCTTCCTTTCTTGTTTAATTTCTGAATCTGAATAAATAATCTTCATGCCAAATAACCTAAATGCATGAATTATTTCCCATTTGAAGAATCCTGAGATCCTCAATTATCCAATACAACTGACATCCATCAACTGCACTTAATTGCCTGTACATTCCAAGGCCACTGCATGTTTATTAATATCACTTGCACAACACAGTAGGCGTTTTATGAGACTAGAATAAGATGAGATATGTCACAGTCTAATGCTTAGTGATATGACAGGAATCATATTTGGTTTTATCCTAGTTTTTTATGGCAATGTAGGTAAATACAATATTGGTCTCCTCTCATCTCTACACTCCTGAAAGTTCTCAGCAAGTTTTTAACCCATAGGACACATTTGGACAAGAGTGACAGAGTAATGAAGAGAAAGTTCCTAGAAACGTCATGAAAAGCAGCAGACTAGCATGGAGGAGATGGACCGAGCAAACCTCCCTGCTGAAGAGAAGGCGGATGTTTCTTTGGCTCCAAGACAGAGAGGGTGCCAGCACACACATCCAGACAGTCCTTCAGCATATGCCTAACACTCACCCAGCTGTGACATCTGCTGCCCCACAGAGACCAGAGACATGGGACAGAATTGAGGACAAGTGAAGTAATGAGTGAGTATCCAGGGAGAGGCACAGCACAGAAACAGAAAATAAGAGCCCTGTCTGTGCAAAGAACGGGGCATCCAGGAGACTGACGACGCAAATTCGTAGGAAGCCAGTCTTTATTAGCTCCATCACTCAGGATGAATTTCTTTTATTAGTCTACATCTCAAACTCCTTATGTGGAGGGTGAAAGAAGAGTTTGGAGAATGCTGGAAAAAAGGAGAGTTTAAGGGCAGCCTTCAAAGAGGAGAGACATCACCTCAGCAGAGGCAGGGGAGGATGGGGAGGTGTTGGAGCACAGAGATGGGGAGAGCAGGAATGAGGCAGAGGCAGACCACAGAGCAAAGACATCAGACAGGAGAACATGGAGGAGCCTGTCATAAAAGGAAGGGGAAGAACCGGTTTTGCTGAACCAAGCTTTAATACTGAATTTAGGGCACAGAATTAAAAAGGAAGAGATTGGAAGCTTTTAACACTTTTGAACTTCATCAGCTGCATGACAAAACTTTAATGGGAAGACGTATTTTATGGACACCAGACAGTGATAAAATCATATAACCACTGAATGCAGAAAAGCATCTTTATTTATGGGTTCCTACTCAAATTGTTTGATATCTTCAACTCTCTTTACAACCCATCATTTCTGCAAATTTCTATGCAGGAAGAGCTATCTCCGTGCCATTACACTGTGTCATGCATCTCACGCTAAATTTTTGGCTGAGCGAAGATTGCACAGGACAATAGTCTGACATAAAAACTGTCGTCAAAGCATCACAGTAACTGAAGAACTATTCAGAAAATAGCTTAATTGTGTTAATGCCCCAACTGTATTGATAGCACTGTTGCATTAGTCTCATCCAAAGAAAACGCAATAATGTCAAAATAATACCTAAACACTAATATCAAATAATTACAGAATTAGTTTAGTCAACAAATTCATCACATTTCTAAAATGAAAGCTGTAAACACATTCCTTTCCAAGGTTAAGATAATATAATGCACAGCTTAAAAAAAGAAACGTATGACGCTTATCACAAAAGTTCTGCCTTACAGCTCAGAAATTCTTATTTCTTTTCATCACATACAGGCATTTTACTCTCAGCGTCTTTAACATACTGTCAACTCCTGACAGATACCACTGGGTTTTCCAACACTGCCAAAGTTATCGTTGAGAATCAAACACAAAAGAGAGTTATAAAAATAAAGTTTTAAAGTACTTTTAATGTTAAGAGCCAGAGTGCAAATCACCTGCCATAATGTGCACCTTGCTGCGCCATCAGGAGACAGAAGGCTGCAGGATGCTGTTCTTTTTGGCACTGTTCTCTGCATTTCACAGGGGGATGCAGCTTACCGACAACCCCGCTGAGGAAGGCTGCCATACAGAGGCTCCTAATCGGTGCTGGCATCTCCTCTGGCCAGGCCTGCCAACAGCTGCACCACTGCAGTGCCACTGACCTGTCAGAGGCTCTCACCATGCCATGCTAATAGGGCTGCTGTGTCCAACCCCTTATCCCTGCAGCACAGTAGTTTGTAGACACCTGGCAGAAAAGTGAAGCTCTTTGTGAGTTCTGTGTCCCTGTGGCCCGTCTGCAGCCCACAAACCCTCCTGCTAACCAAGACCTTGAAATGGCTATATCTTTCCTCACAGGTAGGCAGACCCTGCTTCTCTCCTCAACAAAAAGCACCCCATCTCTCAAAGTAATTCCACCAGTATCTCTGGGATATCTGCAGATACCTGCACGCCTTTGCTTCTGTTTCATAAGTAGCGTGGTAGTTACACAAGCCATAAAGTTGGCTTGTAATGAGAAACAGAAGGCTATGCAATTTGCTGCTCAAAAACGCATATGCATTTCATCATTTGATAGCTGGTCCACCACACTATAATTGAAGCTTTTCTGTGAAGATGTAGACAAAAGGGATGGCAATTCTCTCCCAAAATGCTACCTGAGACAAAAGATGTGCTTTGCTGGATGCGCTGTACACTATAAGCAGAATGCCTGGTCATGCTTATAAACCAGTCCTAGAATCACAGAACAGTTTGGGTCGGAAGGAACCTTAAGGATCTTTTCATTTCAACCCCTCGACACAGGTAGGGTTGCCAACATTAGATCTGGCACCAGACCACACTGCCCAGGGCTGCATCCAACCTGGCCTTGAGCACCTCCAGGGATGGGGGCACCCACAGCTTCTCCGGGCAGCCCATGCCAGCACCTAACAACCCTCTGTGGGAAAATTTTCCCCGTAACATCTAATGTAAATCTCCCCTCCTTTAGTTTAAAGCTGTCTCGTCCAGTATGTTATGTATTGGTTTTAGCAGAAAAGCAAAGCTGATAACACACCAATGTTTATAGATGCTATCAAGCAGTGTCGCACAGAGCCAAGGCCATTGACTTAATCTGGCCTAAGCGATATTCCATACCAGATGACATCACGTGGGAGGAGTTTTGAAGGGGGTGGGAGTTCACCTCTCTCTTCTGCTGCTGCTCAGGGGGATAGCTGGGCATCGTTTGGGGGATGGTGAGCAACTGCTTGTGCATCAGTTGTTATATACATTTTTATATATTTGTCATAATTATTACCCTCTTCCTTTTCTCTGTTTTAGTAAATAGTTTTATCTCAATCCATGAGTTTTATTTTGTTGATTTCTTTTAATTTTCTCCCCCATCTCACAGGGAAGGGGAGGAGCAAGCAAAGGACTGTGTTTAGCCACCTGCCAGGTTAAACTGCAACAAAAGCCATTTCCCCTTGGCCTTTCACTATCAGATCATGTAAAATGTCAGCCTCCCTCCTGATTATCAGCTCCTTTCAAGTACTGAAAGGCCACAAAGAGGTCTTCTAAGATTCTTTTCCTCTCCAGGCTCGACACGCCCAGCTCCCTCAGCCTGTCTCACAACACTTTTGTTGGCTCCAGGAGAACACTGAGTTTCCTTCAAAACTCCTACATATTCTCTCTTGCTCTCAGCATTCAAGGAGACACCGAATATTCATGCAGAAATACTCTGTGCTGCATCTCCATATGCTTCCTTCTTCCATGAAATGGATTTCACCTCATTTCCTGTGCTGACATGGGTTGACAAGCCCTGCCCAGGCTAGTGGGACAAGCTTTACATTTGCTCAAAGCTGTGCTGTGCAGAGGACCTGAAGACGACAGAACTTTACCCCTGATAGATCTTCAAAGATATTAGCAAAAAAAAAAAAGCTCCAATAACCTCACCAAGGCAATAAATATGGACCAAGATGTGAGTATTTGCTTATACCTATTTGGTGTTTCAATGCCTGTTCACGTTCCTCCTGAAGTTAAAGTGCATATGCACTGCCTTTATAAGCCAGTCAATCAGTTACTTCAGCAAGGTACTTAATTCCCCTCTCATAATCAGATCTAGCTTCAAGAAATGTAGAAAACAGGAAATTCAAAGAGTTCCTGCAAGCCAACAGTCACCAAAGTGATTTTCTTTTGTGTGAAGTCCAATCTGATTATAAAAATGGCAGAAGTGGAAATCAGCAACTAGTATCTATGCAGCCTTGATAACTTGTTATCTGACTGGAAGCCAGCCTAGTTGTCTCTCCAAAGAAAATCTGCAGACAGAAATGTCAAAGAATGTAAACACTGTACATGGTCATATTAGATTTATTTTTATCAAACTGTTTTAATTTTATTAAATGCAGCTAAAATAGATGCCTGTGTTTGATTTGTTTTGTTTTTTTTTCCTTACAACATGCAAAGGGACACTAATTCTCACTGGAGACTTGCACTAGATTTATAACTGTAACAACAATATTAAATATTGGTTCCAAAGTCCATTATTCTGATTAATGTATATTATCTTACAAAGGAAAATATAGCTGTGCATCTGACAAAATTAAGAATACATTTTCACTTTCCTGATTCAAAAGGCTCAACTGCACATCAGAAAACCAGAACTAAGTCAAAAAATTACAACAGGAAACAGAATACATCGTAATCAAATAAAAAGATCTTGATGTGTTATGCCTACTTCAGTGGGAACAGAATCAGATTGCAAGGCTCCTATTAACTTAATAGGATCTGGTTTATTGTTTATGAAATTGGGTGAATGTGCAAGGTAAGTAACAAGAAATATCTCATTTTTGGAAATAAAAGATGCAACAATATAAAAGGCAAGAGCTAATACGAGAATTGTAAACAGTCAAGAGAAATCAAGATATTTAGTATCTTGTAAATTAAATTGCCTTTGTAGAAATGTGGCATTGCAAATATTCTTATAGAAACGACTGAAGAAAACATACTGTTGAATTACAAAAATATCTAGCATTTGAAATACACACAGATTTAGGAATAGGATTAGAGGCCTCAGGCTTTTGGAATTGGGGACGTCATACAGTATTTATTCATTGCAAAAGCCACTAATTCACACACTACAAACTCCAAAAGGAAAAAGCAGTGATTCTTTTAGCTAGGACAAAGGCTCTATTTTTGGTAAAATATATATACACTATATACATATAAGAAAAAGAAAAACAATTTTGTATGGATTCTATGAAAGACAAGTCATTTACTACGTAGAAAAAAAAACAAACAGGTGATAACTGAAGGTTCAGAGACCTGCTACCTGGAACACAGCAAGTACAAGAATTGTGAAAGTGTATGGGGAAACACAATCAATTATTAATTATTAAAATATTAATTAAAATAATTTCAGGGTTATGAAACTTCAGACAGTACTAGTACTCAATGACGTGGAGTTTTCTCATTGCAAACCTCCTGTTTTATACAAGCAGCAAAAAGAGAAAGCAAGAGAGTAAGGAAAATGAAAGTCTTAAGCAGACGGGCTAGGAAGCGTTATTCCTCTGGATGCTATGAATCCATTTTGAAAACCAGCCTTTCTCCATACTGATGTTCATACTGTAGTTCCTCCATACTGAGGTTCATTTGTTCCCAATACCAACACTGATCTGTGAACTCCCATGATACAAGATGCTGACAAAACATCCAATAGCCCAGAAGAAGAACGGTAAACACTACTAACCCACTCCTTCCTTCTGAACCATGCAGACATCCCAGAGGGAGACCCAAACCCATTTCTAAGAAATCCTTAAGTTGCTCCAATGAGGAAATAGGCACCCCAGTAAGAAACCCCGTGTGCTGTGCTATCTACTTAACTCTCCCTTTCAGAAAAAAATTTACCATATTAAATATAAAGTATACACAGGAATGGGCTCCCCAAGGCAGTGGTCACGGCACCAAGCCTGCCAGAGCCCAAGGAGCATTTGGACAGCTCTCTCAGAAATGTGGTTTAATTTTTGATCCCGTGTGGAGCCAGGAGTTGGACTCGGTGATCTTTGTGGGTCCCTGACAACTCAAGATATTCTGTGATGCCCTTTTCTAAACATAAGCTCCCACTTACTGCCCGCAATAGCAGATTCACAGTGTTTTTGAAGAGTATCAGCCTCTTATGGGACACACAGAATCAGGCAACTCTCCTTTTTGACATACAGACGTACAAGCCAGTTACTCTCTCATTTGTAAGCAGTACAACACACTTTGCAAAAAATAGTTTACTACATTAAAAAGTTATACTGGCAAAATTATTAATTTCTAGTTGTCTTGCACTTTAACAACTAGCATCAAGACACAAGCAGCAGCAGGTAACCAACCACCTCTCCACAGATTACTAGTCGTACAGTCAACAAAGTAGAGTTAGAAAGAGTATCATAGTGAGATGGCAAAGGAACAAACAGAGAAGGAATGCTCACCTGTATCCAAAGATTTAGGCTTGCAATGAAAAGCTCCATAAAGGAGAGACCTCCAAAAAGAGATCCTTCCCCAGTGGTATCAGCCCTTAAATGGGGTCTAGAATTCCAGTCACACAGCTGAATTGCCTTCACCTGTGCTCCTGCAGCTGACCCAGTCCTTGCCTCAGGTGATCAATCAGTGGTTCAGGCTGTGACTCAACAGTTCCCATACACTAGTAAAACTTCAATTTATTTTTTTTTTTAAGAAATACTCTGATTTTTGTTGCATGTTATTTATTTTTTAACATGGTAGATGTAAAATAAAGATACACAAGGCAGAACAGTGGATTATTAAGCCTGTACTTTAGTAAGTAACTTCAAAATGAATCCATAGGCAGACAGCATTATGCTGTCCCAATTATCTTGATCTAAACATTCAAGTCATTTTAACATTAAGTATTCTGTCCACACCACTTCACAGCCATGGCTTAAAGCTTTTAATTTGGCTTTAGTGGCTCTCAACTTTGCATGGAAATGAATGAGATATTTCAGCAACATTTATTTTGTTAGTATTTCCACAGATACACAAAACCACAGTTTTCATGCAAGATATTTTCTTGAAGTATGCCATAGAAATGACAACTACATCGTATCAGCTGATATCAAAATAGTAAGATATCTTCCAGTCATTAGGGTCAATGTCAAATAAAATACAAATTCAAGAACCAAACTGTTCCCCAGGTAGTGAAAAGCTGTAGATAGCTTTAACAAGTGACAAACTAACTCAAGCATGTACCGTTAATTTGGTGTGAAACTCAACTCTAAAATGCAATCAACAGATTTTGCCTTTACTACAGTTGTGATAGAAGTCAACGGCCTTAAAATGTTTTCACCTCTCAGAAGCTGTTAAGATTTAAGCAAAAATGGCTGTTTAAGCAAAAAGCGTATACATCACAATCAGTAACCCAAATCTGTTACTCTCTGAAACAGACACAGAGGTCTTCAGTAATTTCAAGAGCTGCCTACTAGAATAATTCACAACCTTGAGGCAGAAGTGCTGCATCAGACACAGTATTTCTAAAGAAAAATCAGACATGCCCAAATCAGAAGAATAAGACAGCCCTGCCCTTCAACAGGGAAGGCTCTCAGTCCTGGATTTGGCAATGTGGGGTATCAAAGGACTAGCTTCATAGGAAGAGTTGAATCCTGAACTTAAAGCGTAGATGGAAAGGAAGGAACTTCAGGCACCATTCTGAATACACAGGATACATTTTCACATGTAAACCAAACACTGAACTCACATTTGGTTTAGCCATCTTTATGTTTTCTTCTATACGTTACAGTTTGTTGAACATTCAAAACTATGTTGTTGAACACTGCTTTGAAGTTTATATAGAACACTTACTTTGTCTTTATAGTTCCAGACTAATTAAACCACTAGTCTCAGTGCAACATAGGCTACTTAAAAATATAAAACAAAGCTTCATTTTAATAGTGTGACCTCATCATTTGTTCCCGTTAGGTTAATGGGAACTTGAGAGAAACTACAAACTTAGGAACAGGTTGAGCAATATATTCCTGCATAATGTTTTAAGTCAACCTACCAATGCTTCAACAACTAATGAGAAAACAGTGTTCTGTTTAAGTAAAGGATACAATTTTGAACTTCTTTCAGCACAAAATTAGGCTAAATATAACCCCTCCTAAAAACTGCCCTCCATTCCTTCGACTTATGTATGCTTCAAAAGACTTATGTAACAAACAAAAGTCATCTTAGGCAAATGTCTCCTTCCCACCCCACGTACCACAGGAGACAATTATAATGATTTGTTATATTGTCTCAAAAATAAGTAGAAAACAAACAAAAAAGCACAGCTGAAGCCTTGATATATGCCAAGTCATGCAGTACCACAGAGTAACCTATATGAGATAGGAGGGTTAACCTCTGCTTTTAATTACACCCAAGTAACTTTAATGAGAAGGAACACTGCAACAACATCTCTAAGCAGCAATGACCGTATTAGCAGTTATGAAATGCCTGCCAACACTGCTTGCAAAGGGTTTTGTTTGTTTGTTTAAATCAAGATATAAAAATCTTACAAAGTTCTGCTGTTTGGAGTGTATGCAGAGCCCTGCAAAACTCTTAGGGTAGGCAGCTTTGAAGAACATTACATGCAGCAGTAACCATGACGATAAGAAAAATGCTTTTGCTAATCTTTTTCTCTAAAACGACAATATTTCCAAACAGTGGTGGTTCTCCTCTGTATGACACCACCTGTTTGTTCCCTGTTAATCCAGGCCTCCAACCCTTGTTAGACTGAAACTTCCATCAAAGCAAATAGGAATTCGTGGTGCACTGACTGAGTCCTCACCAGTCCACCAGCATCCCAAGCGGCTGTGGTAGGGAAGAAGTCACTTGTCCTACTTTACTGCTGCACACAACAAGTAGAGAAACTTCCTGCATTTCTAAGAAAATTACTTTGCAAGAAAACAGGCAATCTAATAAGTAACAGAAAGCCAGAGGGTATTTCAGTAGCATCATAACACTGCAAAGATAGGTTAGAATTTGCCCCTTTCGTTTAAGAAAACAGCCTAGAACACCTCTACATTGATTTTGTCTTGCTCTTGTACTAAATTGGGTTGTTGTTGTTTTTTTTTAAAGTGATAAATAAATAAATGAAGATTCTTCAGAAATTCTTTTTCTCCCTACTTCTGCAGTAGACTTGATCACCAAACTAAGGTAATGCTCTCAAAAGATGTATGCAATTTGGATCTGAAGTTACATTTTGAAAAGTGACTGAAGGGCTGATTTTCAAAGGCATTAAGATACCTAAAGATGCATTAAGCACTTAGAATTTTTTAAAATGTCTGGGCATCTAGCACCTATTTCAATCACTTAGCCCTTCCTGAAAATCCCAATGGGCAGTTATCTACATTTTATGTGTCTACAGGCCTTTGAAAATCTGTACCATTAAATACTTAACAACCTACATCCCCTGGCTTTTAATGAGACTTAAGGTCCTAACAAGTGCAAGTAATGCTGAAAATTGGTCAAGCCATTCTCTCTGTTCTTTTCTTTTTTCTTTTGAAGAGCAATCTACTAATGCTGATCTGTGCCGCGTCAGTTAACTACAGCTCAACATCATCATGTTACATTGTGCACATATATGGAACATACATGTTCCATTGTGCGCATTCAGTTTCTTTATGTAACTAAACTAAGTCCTGAGTACAGACCATATACTTAGAAGACTTTCTGAAAATGTGAAAAAGGATATAAATTCCAACATTTAACCACTGTAGATGTCCCAAATTCATTGTTTCAATAAACATCATCCAAAACGAGTGTAACTTAGTCCGATGCAAACAAACAGCATAATTTAATTAACGAATAACAGTCTAATTAATACAAGCAAGCTCTGAAAGGCACAAAATAACAAAACAGTATGAAACTGTAAAGCATTCCCTTATGAAAACATTTGAAAGATTATCTTCTGATGTTCTTGAATGTCAACGGGAGGTAACTTGCACTGACCACATTCCCAAAAAGGAACTGATTTGTAAATCAGGAACGCAGGGAATCAGATTGCCACCTACAGGAACATTTAGCATTTATTGTTAAGAATGACTCAAGAAACTGCCATCCTGCCAAGAACTCTTTCAGCTTTAATTATTACTACAAAACCAACCATATTATGAATTTCTTAAATCCAGAAAGTCACCAACACATATCTTTACTTAAGAGTCATTGTTCCACGACTTATGAAAGTTCCAGAATTCAACTCATGTTTCAGTTAAAGATTTTAAGTCTGCTTACCTGACACAATCGGTGCTAGCCTGAATATGTCTGATAGCCTGCTGTTAACTGGTTCATAGGGGGAATCCTCAAGCAAGTCATTTCCTAAAGACAAAAAATATGTTCATTTTTTTTAATACAAGAATTCGAGCTAAGATTTTGTTGTTGACTATCAAATGAAGTTACTCTGTAACAACAATAGGTAATCCCCTTTTATGTATTTGCACGGCTACTTCTCTATATAAACACCTGAAAGAAGCAAGTTGTTTATCCCCAGTCACTAGCTCTTTTCTCTCCTTCCCCCATGGATAAGGTCATGATTTGTTTTGAAGTGAGAGTCTGGCACTACCAGATCTGTCCCATCTCAGTACACCAGCAGGAGAGAAGCTGCAGCAGGAAAGTTCCTCTTCGCTACACTAACAATAGAGGAGCAGTCCAGGTAACAGCCAAAAAATGAGCATCTTTGGAACAAAACATTCCTAACAAGATATTGTTGGAAGGGAAATTTATTTATGATGCAGAAAATGCCTGATAGTCATGCAATTTATTATGAAAGCTAGAACACAAATATATATTGACTCATGACAACCTTCCAGCAGAAGCCTGGATAAGTGAACAAAAACGGATGACTTCTGTGGAAGAACACAAAAGAAGGTACACAAAAATAATTCAGTGGGGACCACGTGGAAATGAAGGACAGCATCAACTGCAGGGCCAGAGCAAAACAGGGACAAAAACCAGTATATCTCTTATAAGGACCTGACTGTCATCAGCAGACTGTGGGAAGCTTGCCAATGACATCAATGAGAATAGAAGTCACAAGTCAATCACTGCCACATCCCTCCTAACTGGCACTTCTACCTGCTCTAGGAAGCACAAACTTCTCTTTTCTGCCTCAGCATATCCCGGGAATATTGCTAGCCAACACCAGAAACAAACTTTTCTTTAAAACAATGTTCCTCTTCGTGTTACATTTAACAGTTTCAGTGTCCTGTGATCTTGTTAGGTGAGTCCCAATTAAGGAGTAGAAATATTGGGAAAACATCTCCAAACGACTGTTTTTGTAGCTTTTGCACTTGCTAATGCCCTGGTTTGACTCTGGCTTAGAAAGGTCAGCTGGGTCCCCTGGAGGAAACCCTCATTGTGGATTTCCCAACAACAGGAGATGGAGCAGCAGCTGTTCCCGAGTCGGATGAAAGGTCCTCAGTTTGCAGCTGAAGAGCACAATGTGAATTACGAGGTCAGACCCTCAGCTTAGCCTCAGTGGCAGCAGCTAGCTGCAGATGCGAGGGGCTGGGAAATCACCCTGCATTATTAGGGGGAGTGTAATGTTTCTGTGTTTTGCAACGTACCCTGTAAGCTCTGGTACATGCTCCAGTAAATGCGCAGGCAGTTTTTCTCCTTCTTCATGCCCCTCTTGCAGCGGCAATTGTACAGAGATTTCTGCTTGAGAGCCTCCATGGCGCTTTTGCATTCATCCTTCGCCTCCAGGCCTGTCGCCCGGCTGAAGTTGCTCTCTTTGCCGGCTACACACTGCCTCAGTGTCCTGTACTTAGTACTACAGCTCTGCTCCTTGAGACACTGATCGCTGGCTTTCACGCAGTCGAGGCGGTCCCCTCCGGGCAGCCCGCTGACTTCTGCCGACAGAAGTACGTCTGGAAAGAGGAGACAAACCAACACACACTCTTTGTGGGATGGGGCTGCTACAAGCGGCGCTCCGGGGCAGGAGCCCGAGCAGCACGAGGCACTTCCCTGCATAAAGCCCACGGGCAGCACCTCGCGAAGCTCGGGCACGGCCTAAAGCACGTGGGCTTCTCACAGTGAGATCCGCTTTAGTGGGAGCGCGAGGGAAGAAGAGCATGCCTTAACCTTGCCGGTCGATTAATGAGGAAACATAAAAAGGAACGAAAACCCACAGGGGTTAACGTGCCTGACAGAACGAGCCTTCATCCCTCCCCGGATCCGCTTTGGTGAAACAGATACCCTTCCCGCTCCAGCGTTTAACGGCGGGGTTAAGCACTCGGCCTGACTTTCCGTGAGAGCTGTGCAGTGATTTCCATCACAGCCACCAACAGCACAGCCGCTCAGCGAGAGACGCGTCCGCGCTGATTGATATCAGCCTCCTTTTTGCGTCAGTCACTTTCTAAAGGCTCTACACCTTTTTGCTTATTCTACACGTATCCTAAAAGGGGAATTTACGGTCTCCCCCCTTGCCTCCTCCCTTCCTCCCCAGCCCGATGCTTTTGCATGAGAACAAAGCAAATTACATTAACTCTTTCCGCTCCTCCGTGCCCCCACCGCGCTCTTCTAGAGACGCGGGCGGAGAGGCGGACCCCTCGGGGCGCAGGCGATGCCCACGGCGGGCGAGCTGCCAGGCTGGGGCGGCGAGCCCTCACCGGCTGCTGCCGCCTTTCTCGTCCCCTCAGCAGTCTTCTTCCATTAAAATGAAAAGTTTACCTGCGACTTGCCAGAGCCCAACGTCGCTAAGCCTATCATCTCGCAAAGCATGCAGCGTGCAGCGGCCGAGCGATGCGAGAGGCAGAGCCGTGCAAAGTAGTGGAAACTTCACTCTCCTGCAAGAACGGTGGGCTGACAGCCACCGGGCACCCGACCCCGCACACCCCTCGCCCGGCTCCACGGGGCGCAGAGCGCCCGCACAACTTACCCGCTAAGGGCAGAGCCAAGTAGAGGAGCGCGAGGAACATCGTGCCGTCTCCGGATGGTTCCCCCGAACGAGCCGATGTGCCACAACAAAGAGGCTCAGCATGTAGATATTCCAAAACCGCCGAGGTGCAAAGACTCCAAGTTCCGATCCATTGAATACAAGAAGGGGAAATAATAATAATAATAATAATAATAAAAATCTCTCCTCTTCACCGCTTCCACCAGCAGGAGCGGCGACAAGAACGCTGAGATTCCCCGTAGATTTCAGGTCTGAGCAACCTGAAGGCGGAGGCACTGACTCCCGGAGGCGCACGCACCGTATTTGTGTGTCTGTGTGTGTGCGCGGAGCGGTGGCAGCGGGGCAGCAGCGCCGGGCGCCTCCTTGGGTGGGCAGCGCCTGTGCCCGGGGAGGGACCGAGCGCTCACGGGGAGGGGTGGGGGAAGAGGCGCTGACAGCCCCGCAGCCACCTACAGGGCTCCCCGCGGCTGCCCGAGCCCTACGGGAGGGGATTCGTCCCCTCCTCAGAGCCGCAACTTTATTTCTTCGCGCGGAGGCGGTGCTGCCTCTCGCCCGGGAGATATGCACAGGTGCTGCCGGAGGCTGGGAAAGTTTGGCCGGGGAAACTGGGACGGAGCTCCGCCACGGGCAGAGAGCTGCTCCGGCGGGGCAGCCCGGACGCAGCAGGAGGGCTCCCGAGGGGAAGCCGCCGCCGAGTGACGGAAGGGCGGCGGTGCCTGTGCCCGCGCCTCAGGAGGTGCCCCGCTGCCGCCCTCAGGGGGCGCGAGCCCGGTGTGTGTGTGGCGGCGCCCCGGGGCGGTGCTGATGCTGCCCGCGGTGCTCGGCCCGGCCCGCCTGTATCGGCTTTCACTCGGCTCCCGCATGAACAGGGCGAGCATATGTCCCGCGTGCACGACAGATGGTTCAAACAGAGAACTATTTAGTGGTTTTCCCACAGTCGCTACTATGCGGCGCTCCCCCAAAACCCAACGAAATGCAGTTAGCCCAAAATAGCGTCTGTTGCCAGATTTCCTTGCTTTCATGCATGGAACATTGGATTCAGGTGTTCTCAGCTTTTAGCTGTGACCAAATGTTTTCTTTCTAAAAAAGAACAGCCTATGCTTCTGTCCTTTCCTTGGCAATGTCATCAACGTGCTGCTTGGCCCGCTCGATTTGAGGAGTTTGTTTCTCCTCACGGTACACTTTGCCTAAAGGAATGTGCCTCTCCTTGCAGAAGGAAGCTGGTCGGGCTGGCCGCTGCTGTGGAGAAAACTGAATCACAGATGGAGCTAAACTGTTGTAAGGTGCTTCAGAAACACTTATTTAAAAGCCAAGCATCTGCCGGGCTCTGCGTAGGATGCTGGGGCTCTCACAGAACCTTTCTGAGTGGAAGCTCTGCTGCTGCTTCTTTTCCTCTCCTGCCACTTTCTCTTAGCAGGTGGATTTGTATTTCCACAGGAACAAACCAACCTGTCTGGAGCGCTGCTTCTCTCCATGAAATCATAATGCTGATCTCAAGTTGCAACTGATGAAATCACACCTCTGTGTGTTTTCTTTCATTTGAGGGAGGCTGTGCTGTTCTATGGTGAAAAAAACTATTATCTGCTACACATGCAATAAGGATATTGTCAGAGGGGCAGACAACAGATAGATTTTGGGAGCATGCCTAGGTAACCAGAAGGTGCTAAGTTGGTGATGGCATTGGTGATGGAAGTCAGTCTTGGCTTTTGCAATAGCTGCTACATAAGCCATGAAGCAAGCTGGCCTTCCAGACACTTCAGTGTGAGCTAAAGTGAGCAAAATGCAAAGATGATTACTTCTTTACTGGTAATTTTAACATTATGGCACGGAGAGGTATAGTAGTTACTTGATATGTAGCTTAGTATAGAAGTTATTTGTATGCCTGATGATAATCCTGTAATTTAGAGGCGTAATTCAGGAGTAGCTACAACATTCGTGCCACAGCAAGGAAGGCAAGAACTGAACTGAAATCCAGACTACTATTTACAAAACCACTCATGCATTAATGTCCTGAATACACACATGTACATACACACACAGTATTATTTGGCATAGAAAAGCACCATGCTGCAGAGCCCTGCATTAATAGTGACTTTCACTGTTATAAAACACAGCTTTCGTGGGTTGTTTACCACTGCAGTGAAATTGAAATCATGTTTTAAAAGTGTTAAAAGTAAAAATGTTACTGACAGTTCAGAAATACCAAGACATCTGGAAAAGCATGCATCCAAAACTCTGAGGACTGTCACTAAACATTCCCCTTGCCAGTCTTTGGTTCATCTCTAGAAAAACGAAGAAATGTTCTAATTTCTTAATCCAGAAAAGCTTTGAAACACAACCACGTTCTGAAAAAAGTAATCCAGCCAGAAAGTCCATGGCACATGGTAGCTCAGAATGCCTGTTGTTTGTTTTTCTAACAGGACTGCAGGTGCGAAAAAGTATCTTGCTTGTCATGAGTGCAACTGTACCGTATTTTTTGTTCTTTTGGAGATGAAATTCTTTTTAATTTTTGTCAACTTATATGAAGTATTCATTAGTCTCTGGATGCCATCCTTTCCATTTATGTCTAAACTAATTTCCATGTCCTGACTGCACAGAGACAACACAGCTCTTTGCTCTCTTCATGGAGGATCACTGGGTTTGGGTAGCTGAACTCACTTGTGCTTTGGACTTGCATCACATTAACACTTGAGATATGCAGCAAACCTCAAGTGCCATTGTATACATATTGATTACGTGTACCCTCCTGCAAACTGTAGCTATAAACCATGTTCAGGGTCTTCAAAAATTTACCAAGGTGCCAGACTGAAAACATTCGAAACTGAAGTGTCCCATCTGCAGAACAGTAGAGCTCTGCTTCCCATGGAGCTAATCCCAAACTTAGGTTACTGCAGCAGAATCCAGTCCAATCTGTAGATTCAATAACTGGTAGACTTTGTTTATCCGCAGTGGAAGATTTTAACAATATGATAATTGATAGCACTTGTTTTACCTGTGGCTTTCACATTTTTCTTATATTTTAAACAAACAATTGTCTACTATAGGCCACCAAGACGACTGACTCACCAGAGGGCTGAAGCCTGTGGTATGGCCGCTATTTCTGCACTTAGGATAGCAAGAAGAACTAACGATGAAGTAATTTCCATGCAAGCAAGATCCCAGCCCTCACCTTGAGAAAAATCATCAGTTGATCTATCTGCCATTTCTCACTTATATGAAAGCTCCAAACCCATTCTGTGGCTGAAATCCTTATGCTCCTTCCACATTCTTTTCCACTTACCTTCTCTGGGGTAAAATTAAGTCAGTGGGTGTTTTGCTCTTGATTTTAGTCTAACCTTGCCATTTATATGTGACAATCACTCAAAACATAAGGATCTTCAGCAAAAGAAATAATTGGGAAAAATAAAGGAAGTTTTAAATGTGACTACTTTAAAGATATTTAAGCCAGTTTTCTATTCTGTTGATTGATACTTACTAAGAAGTTTTAGAACAATGATTATAATATAACAAATACAAGGTGCAGCTGGTAAGGACAAACATTGCATTAGAAGACAGATGACAACATAATCACTACTGAATTATTGTTTAAAGGCCATTACAGTATAAATAATGTGGAAATCAGTACTAACTACTTGAGCTACTTACTGCCAGCACTTCAGTTTTTACATAATTGTAGGTTCTTGGGTTTTTGTAGTTATCTACATTAGCTGGTTTTACTTCTTTGAAAACTTTTAATAAAGAAAATATATGTTAATGAGGAACGATAATGATATTAAAGCTTCTGTTTAAAAAAAACAAAAAACAGTGCTTCAAAACTCCTAAGCAATGGGCATTTTTAAGCTTCCTTCCATCTTACAGACTGAACCTAAATGCACTGAATGCAGCATGAGCATCAAACTCCGTCTGTAGTCAGAGCCATATGGTACTTCAGGCCACTCATACAAGACGTGTGAAGTTAGAATACTATTTTTTTCTGTATTCAGTCTTACTGGATTTCCTTCTGCCTGCTCATTTGCATGTAAATTAGTGGTTGACAGCAAACTCTCAGAAGGGTTTCACGTGGAAGAAAAATTGACTCAGATGCTGCTTGATTTTGTTTTGGAGCTGGTCTCATGTGCAAGAGCTGTGGTGTTGGAACACTATGTTAGGTTGTTATGGCTTGCTGCAGTTCAGATGACAACGTAATGGTAAGCTGACAAGGTTGCATTAATATATTGACTGGACCCCAGCTAGCCTGTTAATTCCCTCCACCATCTCTGCCATAGAACTCATTTTAAATACTGAACTCTGTAAGAAAATATTGAAGTTGGAGCAACTGAGCCAGAGAGAAAAGTTGCACTGTGTTAGATATGCGGGGAGAAACTATGCTGAGAATAAGAACAGTGCCCTGAACTTTAAATATATTTCTTTGGGGAAGGAAAAGGTGAAAAACAGCTAAGGATGAACTAATGAGTCAGATGTAGCAGGTGGAGCAAGAGACTAATGGGAAAAAGTCTGTGTGCCATGAGAGCGCAAAAAATAGTGTTTACACAGGAGGTTTTATTCAATAATGAGAAAGGGAGAGTAGACAAGTTAAGAAAATTACTAAGGACTGCACTGCATTTTTTTGTCTTACATTTATCTGCTTACCATGAAGTCAGAGAACCTAGTGGTGGGAATAAGGCGAGAAGGATTTGCTCAAGGCATTAAAGTTTTCTGAAGGACAGATTAAATAACAGTGCTCCAAAAATCAATTTTGAGGGGCTTATGAAGCCTTGAATGGGCTTTTGCAGCACAAAAGCAAGATTGAGTTTTTACTGAACTTGTCACTTATTTGGGTTTAGAGCTTTCAGTAAGTATCAGGAAAAACATAAAACAAAAGCAAAGCAAACAATGAGCATTCACACGGTAATCAAATAAAAACCATGTGGAAATGCAGGCCAAATTACTGAGTGGCCTAATTCATGCAAAAGTATAATAAAATAAAGCTACCTGCGCAACAAAAAAAAGGAAAAAAAAGGAAAAAAAAAAGAAAAAAGAGAGAGAGAGAAAGAGAAAAACCAAACCTCTACACCTCTAGACTGACCTGGTAGTGAAGACATACAGCTGTTCTCGGCCAGAAATTCTTCCTACTGTCTTGTTTCCCTGTCCTCAGCAGAGGTTGTGTTCACATGATATCAGACCACCTGAAGGAAAAAAAAAAGCTGCAAAATTTCTACATGAATTCATATCCAATGTGACATTATTTTGATTTCAGTAGAGTAGATATATAAGTGCTAAAACATCATGGTGCAATTCAGACAGCTTGCAGGTAAGAAACGGAACAAAATGTTCTGTTCCTCGCCAAATACATTCACCCTTAAAGATGTGAAGATACGAGCAAAACTGTAGCCTACTGTGATGTTCCATACCTTATACAAATGATCCCATTAAACTTTAAATACTGACACACAGGCATAGACACTGATGTTTGCCCAAACCGGTGAGGAAAAAAGAAGTTGTTAAGACGGCCTAATAATATGTATATTCCTCGATTTGTGTCTTATTGCTTTAAAAGTGGAATAATACAGCCCCCTAGCTGTTTGCAGAGGCAATTCATGCTAACGTGAGGGGTGATTCGTGCCTCTACAGCAAAGTAATGTGCTAAATTCCACAGCGCAAGAAAATACAGCAGTCAGCAAAGAAACCCGATTTAGAGAAGTGAGGAAAAACACAAAAGATACATAAATACAAGATGTTATATGTGAAGTGTTATTAACTCAAGTTTATAAAATCTAAAGCAACGCAATTTAGATACTAGTACACCACTGTCTGAAACTTCAGGTTCCAACCCATACTCAGCTTCAGCCTTTAACATCCCACGGCCATTAGCAGCTGCTGTGATTCAGCCCATGTCATCACCTAGCTTGTTCACTGGTGGAAATCTTCCGTTTGTCTTCTTAGACTTCCATGATTACCAGCAATGCAGTCCTGTGGAAACCACGCAGTCCCAAGGCACAGGACAGAAACCCTACCTTACACCTATGTAAAAAATGAGAATGTTTGTATCTTCCATTTATGTACTGCTTCACTTACATTTAGGTTTAATTTCCCATTCCCACGTGCTTAACTGGAAGTGCTAAAATGCCTGCGTACAAAACAATGTGCAAAAAGTGGTAAGAATCTCTTTTCACATGTGCATAGCTCTAGCTAGTGATGGGTATTCAGCTTCATGGTTTATGCTACGCTGCATGTGCACACATTTACGGAGCAAAGAATATTAAATCCTAGAGGAAGATTTTTCTTTCACTTTCTGTACAGATCTTATTCTAAACTGTAGGACCAAATCTGCCCTGACTCATGCCCTGTGTAAGGAAGTCAAAAATGATACATGGAGGTTAAAAGTCATTTTAGAATTTGGTAACCGAAGGCAAAATTATCATCTTGGATTTTCACAGCTGTATTTCCTCTACATTTGCTAGACTAGCCCTGATGAGTATGATGAGTACAATTAACTTCTCTCCTGATGGTGAATATCACTGAAACTGTAATTTTCATGGAGCTTTCTGAAAAGGTTAGCAACTCCGTCAGTGTTAATCTTTAAAATCTGTTTTTTCCTGTCTTCCTCTGAGGTGAGAAATTTAGGGAAGAAAAAGCGTCAAGAGATTTATATTCGAGGTGAAAGGAGATCAAGAAAAAATGAGAGTGGAAGAAAAAAGTGTTGTAAATGCCTTGAGAATTTTTCCTGCAGAAAAAGCAAAAGTAACTATTTTTAGGGATCTGCCATCAGCAGCACGTGGCAGTACAATGATACTTAGAGAGGTTTGGATGTTTTGTCTTTATTGGATTTTTTTTTTTTTTTTTTTTTTTTTTTTGGTCCATGTTTTTCTTATTTAAAAAAAATTCTGAACAACTCTGCAAACACTTCAGGAAAAATAAATGCAAAACAATTTGAACATGGATGCTTTGTCATAAAAATCATTCAATAAATATGGGGTGAGAAGACTACATGTTTCTTGAGTCAGCAACAATGACTCCTTAATTAACACGTGTTTTTGTTTGCAATTTTATAGTTTAGGAGGAACCTTATGACTGGCAAATGAGATAATTCTCCTGTAATCCAGTTGATTATCAGCTGGAAACACACTGTTGAAAATCAAGACCTGTTTGTTCTATTAAAATATCAGATAATCCCATTACTTGGCTTCTTTGCCAATACTTCTGTGAAATTCTGATGACAGCAGAGTACCCACAGAGCACTGTGCACACCATAGCAGTAAACACATAAGGCCAGCCTGAAAGGTAAATCTGAAAGCTGGGGTCACAACTGATTTTTCTACAGGTGTTCATTACATCAGCTACAGCTCCCACTGTTAAAGAAATTTGGCTGCTTCAATCATGTGATGCACAGTAATTCTTTGCCAATTGTTTGCTCACCTAAAATAATTGGTGAATGTGTTTTTTTTATTCATTAGTATATGCCTTATGAACTTAAAATATTGTAAGTAGGAATCGTGGTCACTATGCACAGGTTGGATGTAACCACAGAAACAATGCTACTTCCTGTGATATTTTGAATTTGCACTTTATTCAGATCTTCAATAAAAGTTCTGTTAATATTTCATGTATCAAAGTAATACTACTTATAAAATATCCAAACTATGATTTCTAAAATATAAAATAGCATTTGACATTTGTCCTTTTGACAGCTGTTCAAACCACTTACATTCAATTCTAAACAGACTGAATTAAAGTGGTATGCCAAACTTAGTGTACAAATTGCACAGATTTCAAAGTTATTGATTTCTGACAGTGTTTAAAGGTATTAAGCAATAATTTTTCAGCCATCTGAAATAGCTCACTTCAGCATAGAGACAGTATATTGAAGGGAAGTTGAACATGTTTTGACTGACCAGTCAATATTCATTAACACTGAGGTTTAGAACTTTGAAAAATTAAAAAATTAATGCTTCCCTTTTTGAAATGATCTTTTAGCCCATGGCATAATATGATGATATTTAATCCCTTTAGGTAAATAATGCTTGTATTTGTTTGTTTTCCAGAGGAATAACCACAAGTGCTCTTCCTGCAAGATTTCCACCTTATGTGGAACGTCTTGGTTGATGAATATTGACTAAAATGCTTAAAAGAA
Organism: Pavo muticus; assembly: GCA_016647715.1. NCBI lineage: Eukaryota > Metazoa > Chordata > Aves > Galliformes > Phasianidae > Pavo > Pavo muticus. Next base: position 3,751,457 of record JACDJE010000007.1, read on the forward strand.
GTGTCAAGCACACAGAAGTTCCCCTAAGTCTGCTTTACTTCCTTGAACATCTTTAACTTGTACTTTGAACTAACAGGAGTCTCAAGTAGAGCCTAAACTGAAAGTGAAACAGAATGGCTGAAGGGATTGGCAAAAACTCGGGTGGGGGCTAACAATGGTGACTTTTTTCCCCCTCTTAAGGGAAAAGTTAGAAAACAACTTTCCCTCTGAAATATTACTTCTAAAATAAAGCACTTGTTTTTTTGGTTGAGTTTACTGTACAGTAAAGTCAATCAAGAATGTTTTCATTTCTGCAATGATTAGAGAAAAGTCAGGTTTACCAGAAAAATGTCTAAAATTTTAAGGTGATAAATAAGTAGGCACTGTATTGCAAACCACTTCACTAAGGCAAGGTTCCCACGTTTCTGTGTAAGACAAGACAAGAGTATCTATGCCTAAGTTGTGTATAAATAACACTATGAAATAAGCATAACATTGGGCTCACCATGCAAACACCATAACACCAACATATTCAGTGAAGAAATCTACCCTAGCTGTCCACATCCCTAGAAACTTAGATGAGGCACTGCCAAGAGCACCAGATCACTAGAAATCCTTGAGAAATGCCATTGAGAAATGCCTAACAACTTCAAATCTGTTTGAATAGACCAGAGGTTAGTCTGGGAAAACACAGCTTCATATCTGTTTAGGCAAAGCCTACAGAGATTGCTGGTATGGAATGCCACCTGAGCTACTAAACTACTACTGTATTTTGGGTTTAATTCTGTGATACTTTGCTCTGCTTTGTTTGAGCTGCACACTGGTCCTGGATGAGAAAAAAAGACTATAGCTTATCCCAAATGCAGTGTTTGATACAAGAGGAAACAGATGCCAATGAAACTGGGGCAAGAGTTCCATGACACCAACGATGGAAGACAGCTCTTTGGGAGTCTGAGGAGGGAGCTCCAAGTCTGGAAAGCAACTGCTGTAGGGATGAACAAAAGTTGAAGGAAGAAATAATGAACCCTATAATGAACTAAACTACCAAAGAATAAGAATCTGGATGAAGCATTCTGAAGACTTTATATACATTTTACACCTCTGTTGATAAATGCAGTCCTGGAAGCAGAACATCATGGCCAGTTGCACTGCACTTTGCTTTTTCTTCTTACCCCACAACAATGGTACAACTTGCTGTCCAGTATCGCAGTCTGAATGTACACATGTACAAGGACAAGAAGGTAACAAGCTTTCAGCCTACAGGCACTGGTGTTTCTTTATCAGGATGTTTTATTGTTTGGGGTTTGGTTTGGCTTTTTTTTTTTTTTTTTTTTTTTTTTTTTTTGTATCAGGAACCTAAAAGCTTCCCAAATCCTTATTTAGGTATCACAGCTTTCCTGTGACACAACAGCAAAATAAATGTCAGATAACAATAACTTAGATAAAATCACAGAGAAAAGTACTGTTCTCTGTAAAATAATAAAGTGAAAAAAATTGACAGGATAGCTTTAAAATTTCATTTTTTCCAACTAAAACTTAAAAGACAAAAAGTTAAAAATGACTCACCAGAAACTTTTCAGCTTGAATTTAATCACACAATTTATTAGGAAAAAAACATAACTGTTTTCAGCTGGATTTGTGTATCGAAGGTGATAAAGAGAGTTAGCTTTATTTTATTTTTGTTCCAGATGGTAGCCAAAAGGCACTGAGAAGCGTGGGAGTAACTGCTCTCCATTTACATGGGGTTTGGATTTAGAAAGTTACATATGCCATGCAACTGCCAACTCTTTCTTAAAAGGTCCCATGGCTTGTAACACTGGACTCCACAGAGACAATGCTACAAAGAAGAAAGAAAAACTAATTCTGTGTTTTCTCTGTTAGCATCACTAGCAGAGAAAGTAGTTCAAAGGAAATGCAACCTGAGGATTTGTGGAGGACTGGCAGGTTTAGAGACATTCATTTTCTATATATGATTCAGGCCGTTTCTACACCAAGAGATAATTTATCTGAGTGTGTCAAGATAGGATTCAAGAAGAGAGATACAGAGTAGATCTGACCTGACTTATGAATCTGCTATTTTATTTCTCTGTCAAGAAGTATAAGGAGACGCACAGACTGAGTAGCAGTAGATTATACTGACACTTAGTAATCTGAGCCTTAAGAAAGACCTTTGAACTCCAGCTTCCTGGATTGAAAAGGATAAGCTACATCACAGAACTGATACGTCAATATCACTGTACAGGCTATGAGAAATAAACTGCCCATTTTCAGAGTACTATTATTCATAATTCAAGAAACAATACAGTGATGAACGGAGTAATCTTTTTTTCTTACTAGTGGCAAAAGTCTTCACAGCAGCTACAAGAGTAGTTACCAATAAATCACACTGAATTGTCTAGCAGGTTTTTAACACCATTGTGTTTGTTGCTTCTAAACTAGGTATCCATGTTTGTGTAGACAACAATTGTTAGGAATAAACAGTAAGTACATTTACATCCATCGAATTGTATGCACTTGACTATAATAGGTGTGTTAGGAGCCTAGTTGCCATAGATTCTTCACACATTTGATGAGATAAAGCACACCATCACTTTAACTTTTCAATCATTTTCTTTTAAGTAGAAGTCAAGAAATCAAATCAGGAAGAAAAACTTTAAGGTAATTACAGACAGTGTATGTTTTATAAAGGCTGAAGAACTTGAATATTTTAGCAGTGGGATAAAGCATCTGCAAGAGACTTTGTAGAATACCTAAAATGGAAAGTACTGAGAACCCTGGTTAACAAAATATGTGTTTTGGGGGTTTTTTTGTTGTTGTTGTCTTGGTTTCAATTATTTGAGCTAGGAGTATTAAAGGACATTTTTTAGTGTAGAGTCTCAGGAAGATCTGGACCACAAAGAGTGATCAACTTTTTCATTTCAAAACCTACTAGCACATATGAAGTATCCCTGACTGCCTCCCATTCAGCTCCATGCTAGCTCAAGAAGCTAAGATTTTCTTATCCAGAAGAAACTCTTGGAAGATCTGAAAAAGAAAACATTAAATCAAGTCTTGTAGCATACAAAAATAGTGCTCCATATAATTACACTCCCTCATACTGCAGCAGAATAAATAAAAATTAAAAACACCAATTAGAGAAGGAAGATACTGAAGTAAAGGGATTTCTTGACCAGCCACAATTCAGAATTCTGAAAAAGCAGAATTTTGTATCTCATTCCAGAGGTCTTATGTTAGAGAGGAAAGGAATCTCAGCCAGTATGATTTAAGAAAAATTACCTCCTGGCTCCAACCAGTTGATCATCTCAAATCTGAGCATGTAAGCAAGTTACATCCAATTAACATCTGACATCCTAACCAACAGCTCCAATCTCTTACGATTTAAGAAAGGACAGTCCCCTTCTCATGTACTATGCACTAAGAAGGAACATCAAAATCCTGATGGACTAGTAGAAGCCCTAGCAAGTGGTCTAGTTAAAAACATTTCTTCTTCAGAAAAGTATTCAAACAAGTTCCCCATTAAGCTTCTCTAGCAATGTCAGTAAGTATCCAAAGCTTTATAGCACAAGCTTTAAATTCTGACTCATCATTACCTCACTGTGTCACACATACCCTTTCATTCATGTCTAGATTTCCATACTGAAGTAGTTTAGCTCTCTGCCTCTGTAACCTTGTCGGGAAAACAGTTCAAGCTTTACACAGATTGCCAAGATTCTTCTAAATTTCCCATTTATTCACAATTGATTGTATGTATCTGATCTTGAAATAGTGCTATGCTTTAACATAACATTCTTCTTCCATCACATCTACCCCCACACGTACTTATAAAGATGTAACCATATGCCCTTTCAAGCTTTGTTTTGCCAGATAAGCTATTTTCATCTCAGCTGAGAAAATAGGTACTTCTTTCTTCTACCCATCCCACTCTGCACCTGCTGTGAATTAATGTGGGTCATGAAAACTGTAAACAGTGTTCGGAGAGTTTTTTTTTTTTACCAATGCCTTGTAAAATGATGTTAACGCTTTATTGTCTTAACTAAATTTTTTTCATCCGATATCATGACAATCTACTTAAGAACCATGACATAACTACAGCTCATAGTCACCATACAACTAACTAACATGTTAAACTTGTTCTCTCTGCTGTTGCTAGTGATTATCAAATCACCAGCTTTTACCAAAAGAACATGATATTATTCCCTAGTAGTGCTTTCCATACTGTTAGGTTTCCATTCTGTCAGTCCATAAAGTTATTTGTTTTCTTATACCATAGAATGGTTTGGGTTGGAAGGGACCTTTAAGATCACCTAGTTCCAACCCCCCTGCTATAGGTAGGGACACCTCCCTCTAGACCAAACTGCTCACAGCCCCATCCAGCCCAGCATTCAATACCTCCAGGGAGGGGGCATCCACAACCTTGCTAGGCAACCTGTTCCAGTGTCTCACCACCCTCACAGTAAAAAATCTCTTTCCTATACCTAGTCTAAATCTACCCTATCCCAGTTTAAAACCATTTCCCCTCATCCTGTTGCTGCACATCCTGATGAAAAGTCCCTCCCCACCTTTCCTGTAGGCCCCCTTCAGATACTGGAAGGCAGCTATAAGGTCGCCCTGGGAGCCTTCTCTTCTACAGGCTGAAGAACTCCAACTCTCTTAGCCTGTCCCATAGGGGAGGTGATGCTAGTCATATTCCAACTTTGTAACATCTGTAAACGCCATAGCCATTCTCCTCATTTAACCAGGAGCAAAAATATTACTTAAATCAGGCCCAAGACCTTGAGAAATTCTACTATCAACTCCCTTTCATTTTGATATTTCTAATTTTAACATAATCCACTGTAACATGATGGAACGTGCAGCAATGACTGCAGAGTAGCAAAGTCCTAGACTACAGCAAGTGAAGACTTACTCAGATACAACAGCAGCGGACAAAGAAACAAAGGAAAGAAGCTGCTTAACATCAGAAGACCTCAAGTAGGTAGAGATCCCCCAGCAAGATACCCTCCATTGCCAACCCTTAAATGAGGTCTGGGTAGGGGTGGAGCCAAGATCCACCCCTTCCAGTCACTCAGGTACATTGCATGCACCTGAGCTCCCTGGGTTAGCCCTGCCTTCCCAGCAGGTGTTCAATCACTGTTTCAAGCCATGACTTAGCATTTCTGCTACACCCTTTTTTAATATAACTCTTTAGTCAGTTTCTCATCCATCTTTTTTTATTATTTATTTATTTATTTATTTATTTTCTCAATAAAGCCCATCTTCTCCACCTTAAATAACGTCCCACTGAGAACAGTATAATGCCTTATTTTGATCAAGGTAGATTAGGTTTACTGCATTACTCCTCTGCAGGACAATTATCTTATCAAAGAAAGTTATTAAGTTAGTCTGACATGATCTGCTCTTGATAAAACCATGTTGTAATTTATCCCACTTTCCATTTACCTCCTTGATATTTTTTTTTTTTTCCTCCAAAATCTATTCTAAGACCATGCTTAGTGTTGAGGTCAAACTACCAGGTCTGCCTTTTGTTTGATCGCTACTTTTCCCCTTTTCTGAAAACAAGGAATAACTTTATTATTCTTTATCTGGATGGAACTAGCCCTGAGCTGAACAGGTAGACTTGGAATCTCTGCAATTGCATTCCCTGCGAACCAGTATTTCTATTTGCTGATTATTTTCATACTCTTAAATAGTTATTCTGTAACCTTCAATATTTCATCATATTAAGTAGGCTATGTTTAGCTGCTAGCTCGCGTGTGGAAGCATTCATTAATCTGTCTTAATTCCCTTTAAGTATATTTTTATTGTTCTTAGGCACTATGTTATTCCCATTGAAAACTGAGGCAAAGTATCCATGTGCTATTTCAATCATTCCTAGATTTTATGTAATCTCTGTTTTGTTTCTGGTATTCTGCGTTTCCTTATATCTTACTTCTGTGCTCCCTTTTACATCTGAGGAACTATTTCATGTTTGGTTTAATTGTGCAAACCAACTCAGCTAAGTTCTCAGCCATGCTCATGATTCTATATCACTCTTGAGAAGATTCATTATGAACTATGAAAGGATGTAGAATAAGATACTCAGAACACTGACACTTTTCTGGCTCTTATTTCCTTTAGTGCTCTCCAGAAAAGTGCCTAAATGAAGAATTACATTAATTTCAATAAGTAAGGAATATCAGCTAGAATATTGGCTGAAATAACTGACTAAACATTTATGTATGGTCATGCTAATAAAACCTTATCATTTTCAGATTACAGATTTGCAATGATACTTCTGAATTGCTGGAGCCTGTCTTAAAGAATGTTTGGAGGAACTGAGAAGTTCCCAAAGAAGTATGGCAGACCAAACTTTGTGTTTTTCTTTACTACTTGGTATAATTTTGCAAAATACAGATTAAGTTTTGAGAAAGGTACTAAGAAAAATTGTTAATTAAACTGCAGATACTTAGAAGACAAACAAGCAAATGTAAACCACTAGTCAACCTTGGTTTGCAACAAACAGATTATGTCACGCTATTGTTATTTCCTTCCCTAAAACGCCAGTTGGCTCGATGGGTGAAACTGAATCAGTACCTGTGTTGTAGTTGACCTTTGGTAAAGGATTTTGACATCAATACTGGATCTTTCATACTTCCATAAACCATATTCTCATTATTAAATGAATTCTTAAAATCCAAATGCCTGTAAAATAGAAGCCCATACTGGGGAAAGTGTGAGTTCATCTGTTTTCTTCTTATATCCTCCCCTAGGCTTCCACTGTTAGCCATTGTCACAGACAGGCTGGGTTGTCCTTTGATCTGAGTAGTGTAACTATGATCATGATCTTCCATATGGTCTACAGTACAGTTTCCAATGTCTGATTCTCCAGGGCTTCACTAAAGGGATCGCACAGGAGTGTAAGCCAGGCCAATTCTAGTCAGTGCTTTTATTAAAGATTTGGAAGAGTGTGCTAATATAATGTGTGTAGCTCAGTGTGTAGTCTTGAGGAGGAGAGGAAGAAGGAAGGTGTTTTGGAGGAAAGGAACAAAATTCTGAATACCATGACAAATGGGAAAGGTAGTGTGGAACATTCACTACAGGCAAGAGGACCACGAGATATTTAATAACAATCAATCTAATGCTCACATGCAGGCTAAGGAATGTCTACAAGCTGCCAGGCGGAAAATGGTTTAAGAATACAAGGAAAGAAATAAGAGGCTGAGAACTAACTGATGCAGAAAGGGTGGCAGAAACTGGTATATTTAGCCTAGAACACAGGACAGGGACAACCAGGCAGGACAGCAATCCTCCTGGTATTCCTAGAAGTACTGTCTGTGCAGCTGCTCCCTGGCCCCACATATCAGGCAGTCAGCCCTGAGTGCATTTTTCTGCCCTAATTGTGGAGTTTAACTGGATGGTCTCCTGCAATGCTTTTCAGCACTCCATGCCCAATTCTGATGTCATCTACTCAGGAGGTCTTTACTGGATTATTCCTATAAAGATTACAAAAAACAATGTGTGTGTATCGGACTCTTCATCATTAAGTCCTTTGATTAAATAACTTTTTCTCTTCTTTTTTTTTTTTTCTTCCCTTTTTCCAGTGCTGGGAGACCTAGCAGTGTTCACCATCAACAATTACTTCTCAAATGATATTTAAGCTACATTTATTTATTTTAGCAATGAAAGAGGAGGGTTAAAAACACCATCAACAGAAGCCTAATTATGATATGATTAAAAAAAAATAATGAAGAGAGGCAGGCCAAAATATGTGAAAACACATTCAAAACCACTGTTATTCGCTCTCTTTTATAACCTCTGCCTCCTCAACTACAGATATCACTTTTGTATTCATAAAACTGACTTGCTGAAGGCATTTTAAATATTCTGATTTAATTCTCAAAATAGGAAAAATGTAATTATTTCAAAGGAAGCAATTTTTTTTCTATCTATTCTAATTCACTTTCCTTCTGTTATCTTCTTTCAATAAGCTTTAAAAGACAAACCCACAAGAATTATTTACATGCATTTCACACAATCTGTGAATAGACATTTAATGCTTCTGAAGGAAGTCACTGTAGTATCAATGCAAATTATTAATTTATGAATGTGATTTTCTAGTTGAATTTAATGTTTTTATTATCCTGACTATGCACCATGTCCTGGAATACATATGCAAAAGTATGCCTTGAAGCTTTTCAAAATTCCAGCATTAAAGGCAAGTAATCTTCCTGAAGCATTAGTGGAAAGGGATATAAATGGGATAGAAGTATGACTATAGGTCTCTTTTATATTCCGTGTTTAAAAAGGATGAAATCTATATAACCAAACATCTTTATCAACAGGCAGTTATGTTATTTACTATTGTTAAGTCTTCCATGAAGATGTTCCACCCACAAAGGGCTGTAGAATCATAGAATGAAAGAATCGTTTGAGTTGGAAGGAACCTTTAAAGGTCATCTGGTCCACTCCCCTGCCATGAACAGGGACACCTACAGTTTTATCAGACAGCTCAGAGCCCTGTCAGCCTGACCTTGAAAGTCTCCAGGGATGGGGCATCAACCATCTCTCTGGGCAACACGTTCCAGTGCCTCACCACCATTATTGTAAAACACTTCTTCCTTATATCCAGTCTAAATCCCTTTTCTTTTAGCTTGAAAACATTTCCCCTTGTCATATCACAACAGACTCTGCTAAAGATCTGTGGAAAAGAGGGCAGTTTGAGTCTTTTCTTTTTTTTTTAGCTTGGATTTTACAAAGCAGCTTTTATAACCTGGATATTGGGCAAACCTTTTCCACAATATTTTGGAAGAAAAAAGGATTCTGAAAACTGTTCAGATTATTTTGAAGGAGTAGGGACAACAGCTTATGTCCGAAAAAATAAACAGAATTGGGACCCTTCCTACAAAATGGTTTGTAACTGAAAAATATCACATGGCCCAATTTTAATGAGAGATTTTATAAGTTTTAGTTGTTATGCTAAGAGCAAGCTTTCAGTTTTAGGGTATATATTTCAGTCAAGCTGAGATTCCTGTTCCTCATGTAGGTTGGTTTGGGCACTTGCATGGGGGGTATGAAGACTCAAGATTACATATCCTGCATAAAAGTCTTCAGAGTCCTCAGAATGTCAGGTTTCTTTAACACCCTTTTTGAGAAGATTTAAAGGCACCCACATTCTTACAGAATTTCAGAGCATAATGGATAATGTCTGTTAATAGAAGTTAAAAAGCTAATCTTTTTATATGTAGAAGACACAAATAATTAAATTCTAAAAAGATTTTTTTCGCTGTTGTAACTTCTCCTGGATGCCTACTTAATGATAAGTAGTATTTATGTAAAGCAAATTTCAGTTCTCCAGACAAAGAACTAAGAAAATATACTAAGAAAAGGCAAAACTAAGGCAGTATTTTGCCCTGCTATGCACACTCCAGATCTGAAAAGTTCTTTCTCCATTAGCAAAGGTATTACTATTATGCCAAGATAAATAAGAGCTCTGATAAATGTTTCAAAATGAGAGCCTCATTTGTCACTTATCCAAATGCTACAGAATAGCAAAGTAAAAAAGTTCCAAGATAATTGTTTATCAGCAGAGCAGACAACTGAATCAGACTCCAAAACGCTGCAGAGGAACAATGTGAATACCTGTGTAAAAGGTGCAGTGCTACTATAGCCAAAGACAACCAAAAACTTAAATTTTAGAAGGCTAATGTTTCCTTTCGTAATTCAAGGGACCCGTGAAGCCTTTCCAGATGGAATTATACAAAATCTTGGATGTAAGACTCAAATGGAGATATCACAATGCAAATAGCAGGCTCTCTCCTTGTAAAGAACATCTGCTGGGAAAACACATTCCTACTGAAATGAGTTCTCCATTGCAATCAGACATGTCAGAGGGATTACAGTGTTACTTCTTAATGTGCTTTTTCATATAAATGTACGTTAATTTTCCCTAACTCACAGTTTTGTCACCTGAAAAAAAAGTAGAAATTTTGAGCACAGAGAAATATGTTGTATGCATATAATTTGTTGAAGATTTACTTCTACATTTTTCCATATTTTTTATTGTATGGATTTCTGTAATTTCCTCCCCGTAACAAGGAAGAAACAAAGTGTGCATTCATGAGTCCTTTGCTGAGGAGTCCAGCAGAAGTGGAGAGCTTCCAGCCTGTGCTTTAGCCCTTTGCTCTTACTCTTCCAAAGATATAAAGACTAGACTGTGTTTATTCTGAGTTCATCAGGAAATTTGAGATAGGTCATTAGTTGTAGGTTATTACTGTATTTATTATTATTCTTCTTTGCTGTCCTGCTCCAGGTTTTCAGAAATAGCTGAGATTTTTATTTTGCTTTTTATTATTATTAGGAACTCAAATATATTCAAGCAGAGATCACCAAGTGTTTGTTCTGCTATCCCTGTGCTCCCCACATCCTGCTGGGTCTGGGTTGGAACCAGGCTGTGGAAGGAGCAGAACAGCTGCAGCCTCCCCTGCCATGCAGTGGGTGACCAGCAGAAAGGGAAGAACAAAAATATGCTTTGGATTTGTATTAAAACCTGTCTATTACATTTTGCCACTTTACGCTTCTTGCTGTCTTTTAACAATGTTATTTTACATGGTTGGGCTAAAACTTTGATTTTAAGAGGCACATTATAAAATTAATTTTGAATGTAGACTATTTATTGTGCTTACTTATGCATATAGTTACTGGGTTACTCACTGTTTGCAGTCTCCCTCTGTCAGCACTGCTGCTCAACACCATGCTCCCACATGGTTAGTGCACTTTCTTTGTGACACCTATATATGCTGTTTCCCAGTAAAGGATATCTCAGTCTTCAGCCCTGAACACAAAATGATAATAGTGGATTTATGCCACAGAATAATTCGGTTTTATTCTTTCATGAAGAGTAGAAAAAAATTAGGTAAATAGATGACAAATACAAAGGTCACCGTGAGCAAAGGAAGACGAAAGAGTTGTAGGCTGCAAAGAAATTTTAGTGTAAATACAGCAGTTCAAAATTAAAGGGTGTAATTTGTAAATGGAAAAATTAAAAATTAATGTTGCTAATGTTAAGAACAGAAGAGGAAAATGATTTGTAACTACAATCCTGTGATTTCTAATTTCCACTTTGTATTTTTTTATACGAAGACCATAGGGCACCATCTAATCTGTAACCTGACACTGTTTTATCTTTGCCTCTTCCATCTTCAGCTCTCAGAAAATCAATTTTTGAAATAATCTGAGCATGTAAAATTTAGAAATAAATTACACTTATAAAATTTTTATACTGACCTGAAATTACACGCAAAATCTTTCTTTCCTTCTTCCTACACAAACAAGAGAAGAAACTCACAGAAGAAACTTTACTATTAGCACGGAAGCCTGATTACAAATGGCAATTACTAATTTTGAAGTACACAAGAAAGGCATGACCTGATTACAGCACAGTGATTAAGATACAGATATAGATTAAGATTAGGATGTACTGATATGACCGGAAGAGCAAAATTGAAGTCACCTTTCTAACAGCTAGAGATTTACAAAAGATTTATACTCTGCAGAAGTGGAAGTCAAGCAAAGGTAATTCACATTTTACTTTTATTCTGAGACATTTAGGTTCATACCATCACATCCATTTCTTTGAAAGCTAGGAAATTACACACCTTTGAAATAGTGGCCCTTATCCTGATTCTGAAGCATTTGTACATGCATGGTTCACTTAATACAACTTGAACTGATGAGTTATTTACAATGTTAAATCGAGCACATATCTGCAGGAGTCAAAAATCGTCAAGTGTTTTTTCAAAGACTGGTCCCACTTTGATTTTTTTTTTTTTCAGTATCTGAAGGAATCTTTTACAGAACTGTTAATGGTGCTGAATGGTCATTCTCAGACAGTGAGAAGTATAGTTGGAGCCAGATTCTTCTTTCTAGGATGAGCAGTTCCTTTGCCACAATTAGACATTGAAGCACACTTCACAAAAAAACAGTCGTTTCTTTAACAAGTGACACTGAACACTATCCCAGCCTAGAGCAGTTTTTTCAGTTTGAAATACAAAAGCAGTCAAGTCTCAAAAACTTCAAAGAATGCTTTTCATTTTCTTTTCTCCTTGATCCACTGATAGAGCAGTTCATTTTCTTGAGTTTTGTGAAATGACTTTTTCAGTCATCAGACCTGTGTAACAAATCACTGTCTCAATCACCAAATGCTCCCATTTGACTCATCTCCTTTTGCTTTGGCCTTTGGGTAGGAAGCCTCATTTCTGTAACGTTTTCTAAATTCACTTTTGTGAACTCTTCTCCTTCGGTTGCACTTTGCTCCATTTTAAAAAATAATTGCATTTCCAGCAACATAATGTGTTAGTCTCAGCTTTTTACATTTCACCAGAACCCACATTTTCTTTCTTACATAGAGCAATGTCGTCTTTTTAAAAGCACAGTTTTATAGCATGCTACCACTATAATGTGGTGCTTTTTAAGTAGTAAATGCCACAACATAACATTTGTACAGAATTCTCAGTTTCATTTTACTAACTTAGAACAGCACTAAGGCATTTGTACTCTCATGTATATTGCTTCGCTTCTTGTAGTCAAAGACTTCCTAATTTCTGTTTTTTTCTGCTGCAGTCTACTCTAAAGACAGTATCTCCTTTGAGGAAAACTCTAACAAGACAGACTGTCAATAATTCTAATCTTTCACAATGTGGAAAATGCTGGAAGGATATCAAGTTCTTTTCCTCCAGGCTTTTTCTGCCTCAGAGCAAATAGGCCAACTTCGCATAGGTATGCCCTGCAGAGAATGTAGTTAGTCTTTTTCAAGGTGTAAGAACAAATCCTGTAATATGAATTATATTTTCAACCAGCTATTTACATTTCCAGGTATTCGATCCAGTGATGTAAAAATCAAAAAGCTGCAGAAGCTTGGAGCACAGTAATCTCATCTGCAAGGCTGCCCCAGAATAGCATACAACAGGCTGGGTTCAGATCCTTGTGTACACAGCCTGACTGGGAAAGAAGTGCTGTCATTTCCCATTAACAGTGATGCAGCTCAGTTGAGCCTAATCACTTTAACTTTGTTTTTATGTAGTCAGTTTTCCCATTTTCTTGGGAATTGTATGACAATTGCAGATTTTAGCCTACTTCCATAACTGCTAAGGTTAGGCATCAATCTTCAAAAGACAAATAAATCTGAACAGCTACATTATTAAAAATGGATGGTGAACACTCCACAGAAAAGGAAGATAGAAGGAAAAAAAACCCAGCTTTTGAACACCACAAGAACAGTATAAAGCATTTGGCCCTAGAGAAATAAAGTCAGAGCTGTTTGATCAAAAATCCCCAAATCCTGAGTGAGAATCAAGGGTTCAGAAACGCACACAAGTTTGACAAGATTCAGACGGTCAGAGGCCTTTTGAGTCCCCAGACATCTTTCTCCTGCCCCTACTCTACTGCTCCTCTGCCAGCTCATTTCCATTTGTGCATTTCCTGGGTGGGCCCCCTCAGTACAGCTGTGCCATTGCGCTCTTCCTGACCCAGCTGTTCATGTTTCCCTTTCCTGAAGTTTCACCCTGAGCCATCACTTCTCACAGTCTGTGGTCATCTTTCCAGGTAGCTTCCCTGCACGGTGTGGTTTCCTCCCAGAGCCTTGGAGCAGCCATCCGTGGGGAGACTGAGGCTAGAGAGCAGAGCCAAGGCCTGGCAGCACCTGGGGCAGAGCCCTGAGGGAAGGGCTGTGGGTGGGCCCACCCTGCTCTGCCCTCCCCTCAGTGCATCCCCTGGCTTCAAGCAGCCAGCCCTACACCTGGACCTGCCCACAAGTCAGAAATGAACCTGGATACTTTGTTCCAACAAATTCAGCTCACAGAAAAGCAGGTGGGAGAGAAGAGGCGCCTCATCCAACAAGGTCAGCCCCATGGCCGCCATCTTGCATGTCCAACAGTGTCGGTCGCTGTAAATGGCCTCTCCATATTTTGGAGCATCCCAACAAAAGTGGAGTGGCACCACTGTGAAATCATGAGGGAAGGTTTGCTGGAAAAGCTTTTCAGGCAGAAGTTCCATGACTTCTTGCCAATGCCATTGCTTTGTAAGAACAGAACGCTTACAAACTGACCACAATTGCTTACAGGTTTTCCTTGTTTTGCAGTTAAATTTGACATAAACAAATATCATGAAAAAACTAACCAACTAAAAGAAGAGCTGAACACTGCAAAAATAAAATTAGAAACAAAGGTAAGTAGGAATGTTTATAGTACAAATAAGAAATACATTGCATTTACAAGCACATGAATTATTCTTTCTGGGAATAAATTCATGAACACTTTCAAGGCCTATGCTTCACCCACTGAGTTAGACAACATTTAGAAAATGTACAGTCTGCATTTCTGTAATGATCACTGCCAGCGAATCTACGTGCTTCACGTGTGCTAAGGTCTGTCTGTGGCTTTCCTCACAAATCCAACCCTGCAGGCTGACTGGGTATGCTCACTGACTTGCTCACCTCAGGGTAGGCGCATGCCCACATAACATTTCCAAACCCTGGAAGCACAAAGACAGCACAAAGGTACAAGAAAGCCATGCTGCTCCTCAGAAAAGAGCCAGGCGGGGAGCAGATGAGCTGTTTGGGGATGGCGTGAGCAGCTCAGTCTGAGCAGTATTGGAGCTTGTTATAGCACTTTTTCATTTAAAGGATGCATTTATTAGAGGTTTGGAAATCATTCCTGTGTTGCCCACTGCCATTCCTTAAAGGCCTTATTTGTTTCATAGAGAATATGTGGAAACATTCACTGTATTTACTTCACAAGATCTTGAGTCATATACTAAACATTTTCCTGTGAGCCTGGGTTCAGCATTGTGCCATGCCTTAGAGTTTTGCTAGGGACACTCTACACAGGAGAAAGTTTCCAAACCTATACAACACTTTTAACATTTTACTATGCTTTCTGTTTAACCAAACTGCAGACATAGGTTTAGATTAACCATTCAATTTTGCAGAGCTCTTCCACCATTCATACCTGTAAGAACAAATGATTTAAAAATCCATTTGCTTGTGCCTGAAAAATGAAGTCTAATTATCATCCCCTTGTGCTTAAGTATCTGTGCTGATGGAATGTGTATGCACAACAGGAAAGCTTATGGAGTCTCCTTTGAAGTTAGAACTGTTGTGCATTTAAATAAACATCTTCAAGAACCTTTTGAGGATTACCTCACATAGATATTTTGAGGATGATTATCATCCTTCCAAAAACAGATTCTTCTGTCATTTTTAAGAGATATTTTATTTATACATATAAATATATACACACTTGTAAACATTACTATGACAGGATCTGACAAAGAAATTCATGAACAAATATTCACTGGTTGTAAAATGAGCTATTATCTTGCAAGCAGTTGGTCATGTATGCATGCCACGAAAGACCTTTAACACAGTAACTTATTTAGCCAACACATTATATCTGAGCGATGTTTGTTAGGTAAAGCCTTTTGTAGTACTGCTCCTACTTTTATTTATGAACACTACTTTATGTTTATACTGCTAATTTGTTATTGATGCAGTGTGATTTACAATCAATGTTTATGTGGAAGGTATAGAGCATCCCAAGAGTAGAGCTATTATTGTGAATGACTAATGGGAAGAGCTGAAGAACTGTTCCTAATTAAATCCTAAGTGCCTTAGCCACCTAATATTCTATCTGGTGTCCACAAAAATATATTTTATTTGCCTGTTTATTCTGACATTGATTCATTTATAAATAGGACATGATACAGAAAATAAGTGGAATGGAAAAATGCATTTCAATCAGACTGTATTTAGGCTTAAAAATTACATAAGTATTGAAATTATGAAAAGTAATTTATTTTTCAGTACAGGAATTAAGTTTACATGTGTCTACAATATTTAATGTAATTCAAATAGCATTAAATAATGTTGTTCAGTAACACTGTGTAATTTGTCCCACACCAAATAACTGCACTTTAAAAGCACTGATATCCAAGCATGTACATGCACAGGGGCTTATGCCTGAGCAAGCAGATGAGCCCGAGTTCAAACATGCTTTGACATCTATTTCACAGAGACTGCCCGTGGTCAATCAAAGGTTCCCAGGAAATGCTATTTATTTTCTCTGTTCAGTAAAATCAGGTAGCATGTAATTAGAACCTGAATTATAGCATTTTGCCTTTCATGCCTCAATGATTTCTTCCCCAAAAAAATCCATTGCAAATGCATAGATTAAATAGGCATCTTACAGATGGAGAACCTACACTGCAGTTAGTTATGTTCGGTAATATAATTACAGAGGTATAAGACCAGCTACTCTCTTAGAATTAGTATGCAACATAAATATTGCTGAGGCAAGCACCTCCTTGATGCTTAGCATGCCAGACATATCAGGGATGAGGAAGTCTGGTCCTTTCCTGTCTGATTGTCTCACTCCAGTCTAAGCACATTTGACTCCACTATCCTCCTCCTTTTGATGCCCTTCCTCTGTACTCTCTCCAAAATCATCTGTATTATTTTTCAAATCTTCTGACTTTCACCTCTTTAATATCACTACCATTTTTTTTTTCTGTTTCTGCACGCACAAACTTATGTAACACCTTGACCATTTAGTTTACTTCCTGATACTTACCCTGTGCCTCTAAGGTCTGCTCGCAGTTCTGCAGCTAACTTTCCTTTCCCTAATTGTTCTGAGTATCACAGTCCGAGTCATTTTTTGAACACCTTTTCTCCAGTACGTCAAATGAATGATTCTCATCCTCTAACTTCCCCATTTATCTGCTGTTATTTGTCCTCATCTGATAACAACTTTGGTTAGATAATGATGCAGTAGATGCAATGGAAAATTCAGAGGAATTCTTCAGCAAATTCTGAAAATGCAGTGGTTGAAAGGCATATTTTTCTATCAGATAAACTACTGGTTACAATGCATAAAAATGTGTTTAAAACCATATTCAAAATCAGAGTGTGAGTTCTGGGGGAGCTTACAGCCAAACTGTCTTTATTCTATCAGTAGTTTTACCATCACACTTCTTTGGCTAAGAATTTCAGCAACTGTCCTCAGAAAAACATGAGCACTTTTCTCATTCTTTCTCTTGTGCAATACTAGCATTGCAGAGCTAATCACATATGCAGCCATTCAGATAACCTCAGTCAGAACAATGATGTTGGACCTCTATCCCTCTAATGTTGTCTGGTTTGATATGAGACGACCTGTATGCAGTGAGACGCAGGCCATTGTGTTAAGGTTGGATAAAAGATTCTGTGTGATCAATATCTTTCCTGTTTTTAACCTGAGATTATTTTATATATATAATCTGCATAGATTTAAGAATACCATTTCGGACAGACTGATCAGGAGCAAATTTGTCTTTTAAAGAGAGGATACTTTCCCAAAGCTTAGTGGTAAACTGGAAGATTTTGGGTGAAAGTGGGGGGGAAAGCTGCTATGCTTTTTCTAGTCCAGCAGCAGCAGCAGCTATGCCAGCTGTGTTTTAACCAGACCAAAATCCTTATGTCCAATATAAAAGTATATGAAATAAAAAACCAATAACCTTATTTCATAACTTTTTGTTTTCTCTTGGAAGGTTCAACAGCTGTCTGAAAAAATGTTCTTCTTAGAAATTTTGAAGAAACGTGAAGACAGCTTAGAGAAACAGAAAGCTGAACTTATTAACCAGAAAAGCATTCTTCTCAAAAACTTCGTATGTTTCCAGCTATTTCAAGTAGCTCATTTGTACTGTACAAGTTTATGCAGCCCTAAATTTTGAAAAAAATATTATAAATCTGAATAATCAATTTTTCTTTTTACACCAGCATACTTAGAAATGTAAATGTAGTTAATTATTGCTTTGAATTTTAAATTTAATTCTCATTTCAATGATCTAAGGTAATATATACTGCAGTTTACCTACAAAGCTGATTTCACATTCTTAATTTCAGTTTCTAATGTCTGCTATTGTTTGACTGAGTTCCAATCATGACAATTGTTTCTAAAAGAAAAGCAGAAAAATCTCACCTTCACTTGGACTGTCTCAACCACTGTAAAATATACTAAGAAGTATCAGAGGAAAATCTCAGGAAGGCCAACACCACATTTCAGGAATCCTGACATTCCACATAATCTCTTTTAAACCAAAAGCACTCCGCCCCTTTTTGAAAAGCATTGCAACATGCAACGTTTTCAGTTCACTGCCATGCTAACCTGAATATTGCCTTCCTCTTTCTGCATGGTGTATCTCTGAGTCTTTAAGTAAGGTCACACAAGAGTAGTCTTCCCTGCATATGTATTCATATCTCAAATCAGCAGATCTGAATTTTCAACATTTAGTATGAATCGCTAGTATTACCATTAAATCCTTACTTTAATTAAGTAATATTACTTCAACATTCAAAACATTCCCTATCTTAAATGCAGGAAGGAAGAAAGAAAAAGAAGTAGTATAAATATCATAGAAAACTTCCTCTGAAGAAAGTATCCTCTGAAGAAATGTGAAATTTGATTAATTTTAATTGTGAAGATTTGAAATGTAGATAATTGTTTCTTTCTTCCTGTATATAAAGCTATTTCTTCTAGTTTAATTTAGTCTGCATTTTTTAAAGGAATTTACTATTACCCTTGTTTTAGGATTTTTTTTTTTCCAGAGAATGGAACAACAACTCCTTATCAACCATAGCTGACTTAATAGTTATGAAGGGAAATAAAGCTAGTCTGTCTTTTGCACAGGAGTAAACTACAACTTTATTTAGCAGCAGACTAAAAAATAGTGGCCACAGTGTGCTACGGACTTTACATAGAACTTAGCAGTAATTTCAAAAATGAGTTGCACTTAAAACCAATTACATAAGTATATAACTTGACTTAGTGAATTTTATTTTATTTTTTTAAGGAAGAATATATCCTTCTCTCTATAAGGAAAAAAGGTTAAAAGCAGACGAAACAGTAGAGCTGTAGGCCATCTTCATCTTCTCCCAAATCAGGAAAAGTGAATACACAACATACATAAATTTTAAGCATAAGCAACAAGTGCATTTCAGTCTGCTAGCTTAACAAAGCCTTCATTTTTTCCACTTAAGCATTCAATTCGCTGTTTCTTTTCTTCAGACAGATGCAAAGAGAAAAATGACTGAAGAGGAAGATAATTTTACTAGGGAAGTAACAGAGTTTAATGATGAGTATGGACTAACAAGCAATAGAGAACTTCTGATAAAAAAAAAAGTCAAGACTGAAATAAACAATTTAGAGAATGAAGCTGCTGTGTTAAAAAATGGTAAATCTTAAATTATCTTTTGTTACTGGAGAATGCAAATCAGTAAAGTATAACTCTGCTAAACAATAATTTTAACCCCATTCTCGTGCTGTCTGAAACCACCTCTTAACACAATACTGGAAGAGTGGCCTATCATACCACATTACATAAAGATTATTAAAGCCTCTTCTACTCTCCAACCTTTTCAGACATTTCCAACCATGTTTATTTGTGTTAAGATACAGAATACAAGATTTCCCAAAACTGAGAGTTAGATTGAGAAGCAATCCTTC
The DNA here is from genome assembly GCA_016647715.1 of Pavo muticus. Lineage (NCBI taxonomy): Eukaryota > Metazoa > Chordata > Aves > Galliformes > Phasianidae > Pavo > Pavo muticus. Next base: position 3,770,947 of record JACDJE010000007.1, read on the forward strand.
AGAAAGGACACTGGAGTCATCATGGATCACAAGCTGAACACGAGTCAACATCAGAATACCAGCACCGTACTAAGACATATAAACATAATTCTAACCTCTAAGATATGCAAAATAATCTTTCATTGTATGTAGGGCAGTTAAATTCTTAACTGGTGCTAAGACAGGTGTTGCATTTCAAGAAAAAGCATGCAGTAGCTGGACACAGTCCTCATGGGAACAGTGAGAATGATCAGAGATCTGGAGGACGTGAGAAAGGAAAGGCTGAATGAATCGGAATTATTTAAGCTCTGGAGGAAGTGTGCTGGAAGATGGGTATCTGTCTTCAAATGTTTAAAGGTTTCTATATGAAGGAAAGGCATCATATCGCTAAAGTAACTGTAAAGCAAAATATTTGCAATTATTTGCATGCTCAACAAACTAAATGTGTCAAACATCTTAGGAACATTAAAATAATTTCTTTTCATAATTAGGAATTAATTATATGACATGTAAGTTCCAGAGAACTGTTTTAAAGTCAACTACTTTTAGTTATATTTATGGTTATTTGTCACCAAATGAAAAGATGGGTAAAAGTATCATGAAGACTTAAACTACAATGCCTTTTAATTTAAAATATAATTGTTTATTTCCTTAGAAATGGAGTCAATGGAACATAAGAATGTTCATTTAAATGCACTCCAGCTGCAGAAGAATGAATTAAAGCAGGAATTATTTACTCTCGAAAGTGAACTCAAAGGTGTGCTTTATAATCAGTTGTTATAATTATTTCTGCCTTGACAAATGATTCTGAAAAATCCTTTCTGTCAAGTTATTTTTCTCAGTAGATGTCATAGAAATAAGATTTTATATATTTTACGTTATGTAATAAATCATTTTCGGATGCGTATAACAAATATAGTGGACTTTATTAAGATTTATGTTGAATGTCTCTGATACCAAGATGTACAGTTTTGCTGAATCATAACCTATAAATATGAAAAATAAAATTCTACTTTTGCTGGTAAAATATTTACTTAAATGGAAAACTAAGTGTTTCAGAGTGACCTTAAAATCAATGTAAGTCTTGTTTAAATACCATTAACTTGTAATTAAAGAATGTTATTAAAATGTAAATGTTTAACAAGCAACATGACTTAGGCTTATAGAGACAGATGTGGCTGTGGTAATATATCTCTGATTTGTAAACTCCATAGTTGTTTTCTACTGACATTTGTGCATTATTATATGAGAGGCAATGCATAGAAAAGGAGTCTAAAGCAAGGATGGGGAAAATGTGTTGAATAAACAAAAACACCTATAAAAAAACAAGTAAAAAGGTGCAGAGGGAAGAAAAGTTCTGTGTCAAAGGTGCTGATAGGCAACAGGGTGATTATTTTACAAACATGTAAATAACATCATAGTAAATGAGTTAGGAAAGATAAACTACATATATGCTCAGAGACTGTGTGGGAAAAGGAACAAGATTTTATAAAAGATAGTAATGAGTATATCAATTACAATACCAAAAATAATGCATGTTCTTTATTCAGATGACTTTTCCCTACAAACAGTTTAACAGCAAAAAATGTTAGCTAAATTTAAAGAATGCAGACCCTCTTTGAATATGGATGATTAATATATATTTGTAAGATCATTATTATTTTTTTAGACCTTGAGAAATTAATCAAGGAGGCTGAAGGAACAATGAAAGATTTAGAAGCAGAAAAAGCCCAAGTGACTGAAAAACCTCAGACCAATCCAGAATGTTTAAGGTAAGAGTAACAAACTAAAAACTGAAAGCAGTTGAAGGGAAGTCCCAGTCAAACTTGGAGGAAGAGCAAAAGCCCACTCCTTGGGCAATAAGCAAGTTCTTCCATTTTTGGGAAAACAGTAGTGATACAAAGAATATCAGTGAACTACTCAAATGCTGTACGCCCCAAGTGACTGAACCTTCCACAGAGCCTGATGGTGATAGAATGGATGGGCCACAATAACCTCTTCAGCCCAGCTGGCTCTTGCATACAGAATTTATTCAATGCAGATTTATTTTCTCTACTGTCCCTACCATCAGTTCTAGCGTGCTTTCTAGTTAAGCTAGTTTAGAACAATATTTTGAAGATTTAAACAAGACCGAAAACCTTTCACGCTCTCTCTTAACAGTGAATATTGCTTCCTGGGAAGTGACCTGACATGACTCATTTGTTGTCTGTTTGCTTAAATTTGACATTTGCATTTTCACCATACACAAAAGAATGTAATGCTCAATGCAAAGAAACTCCTTCTAGAAATGAGTTGGCCCAAATTTTTCTCTAACAAATTATTAAGGAAAAAAACAACTTTTGTTAACATCACACTTTGTTCCTATACATTTCTTAAGTTCTAGACTATAATAAATAAATGCAAGATTTCTTTTCCCCTGAAATCTTTCAGTGGAGAAATAAAATGTTGCATGGAACACTAGGAATTTTTCTGAATGATTTGTTAAGGGCCTATATTTTGCTGAATACCAGTTTCTGAAAGAAAATGATATATCAGCCCCATTACTAACTCTCTTCGACCTCTTACATGGTGTTGAGACATGGCCAAATTTCCTTCAACATAAAAATTAATTAGTTCACAATTCTGCATACAGTGGCAAAAACTTTGCATTCAACGTATACATAAAGGACAATGTAAATAATAATAACAGTTGCAATTCTGTTGCAGTTGTAAGGCAGCCTGTTATAATTCACTCCCTTACATTATTCATCCAGTCATGATATGTTAGGTTTTGTGATACATGAGGTTGTCAACTTCTTTCTAAATAACACATTTCCCTTGGAGTAGTTTACTGCCGTAATGCCACTTAATATTCAAATTGCCATAATTAGATTTCTGTAACGGGTTTCCTATGTATAAGCTACAGAAATAGCAGACATTAGATTACTTTAAATCCCCAGCTCTGCCACTGATTCACTATGAGATCCCAGTCCATGCCTAATATTATGGTCAGGATAGCCTGGCACTATTTGATAGCTGCACGTAGTGCAAAATCTAAATAAAGTTCTACTGCAGCAGAGCACGTGCTCATTCAGTCAATGCCAATAGTCCCTCTGCAGCAGATTCTTGAGTGAACCATCCTGTCCACTCCTCCGGCTGCCCTCACTGAGGGAACCTGAGAGTACAGAAGCATTTCTGTAGCAGTGGCAAGACAAACTGGAGTGAACCCCAGGACCCGGGGCAAGCAAGGAGGCCCTCCCAACAGGCTATATGCAGCTCTGGCTCTTTTGAAGGATGTTCTGCAGCCAAAGTTCTAATTAATACAATCTTAGATACACTATTGATTGTACCCACTGTGCTTGAGAAGCAATATTTTGTAGCCTAATAAGACAAGTGTTTTCTTTAATTAAGGTTCTTTCCCCTCTTATGGAATCTATTGTAGGAATGTATTTTTCATTTTTTACTGAACACTGCATTTAGTACATGTTATCCAGAGAAAAATTATTTCACGTAAGACAATGTGGATCAAAAATACTTTTTTTTTTTTTTCTGATAAATAAGCACAAAATTTGATTTTCTCTGTTTTACTGAGTAGGAAACCACACCACTTTTTAAATGATAAAAATACCAGTGTGTTTAATGCTTCCTTAGAACAAATGTGAGAGACACTCAGCATCAATAACCTGATATATTTAGCTCCCATGCCACCCTGTAAGTCTGTTATTGTATCACATACCTAGTCTCAGCTTAAAAATCAATATCAAAAGTAGCTGGCAAGGCAAGAATCTTCATTACAATTAAGTATATATCTTAAAGTAAATTGTATTTCAGCTGAAGAGTGTAGCCAGCTAATTCAAATTACAGCAATTTATCTTTGATCTGAGAAAAATGCCTTATACCACATCTGCAGTTTCATAAAATTTCTCTGAAATCCATCAAAGAATTACAAAAGGTCACGAGAAGCACACACTGTTAATTCCAACTATTGGTGCTGCAATTACAGCTTGTTCTAATATACGTGATACTGAAAAAAGCTAAGCAAAATTTGAATGTTGAGCACCGATGTAGTTATGGATAAGGACTAAATATAAAATAAAATTTGGATTTGGGGGGGGCAAGGTATGCACTTTTCCAAAAATTATCATATTTGGAGGAAAAAAATAGTGGTCAGGCACTGGAACAGGCTGCCCAGGGAAGTGGTGGAGCTACCATCACCAGAGGGGTTCAAGAAGGTGGACATGGTGGGGATGGGTCAACAGTTGGACTAGATGATTGCAGAGGTCTTTTCCAACCTTAATGATTATTAATGAATCTTAATGAAAAATATATTATGGTTTATATGAGATATAAATTATTGTATTATATATCATGGTTTTTATGTGATACAACAGTAGTGAAAATCACACTTTCAAAATGCAGCATGTTAATATCTTGCCTAGAGGGAATGTTTTTCTGCCAAAATGCTGCCAAAGACACGATTTCATTTTCTGCTGATGTAAGCTGAGAGGTGTCCTATGACCAGTAATGATTCTAAAATATGGCAGCGATAATCTTCATGCCAAAATATGGTAAAAGTAATTAGGGCAAGGATCACTGAACTACTACAGCTAAGTTGAGGGAAACAAATCTACCAGCAACCCCAAAATTCAAGTAAGTAACGTTCCTTGAGATCCTTGAGAGTGCTCCAACTTCTTGTTAGATAAGGAAAACTACTGTCAAGAGCACTTCCAGTGGCAGAAAAATGTTACCTGACATCTGCAGCTATAACTGCCTATCACTAACTTCCGAACTTTCAAAATTTCACTTGTACTGCCTTGTATAAAGTAATGATACATAACAGGTGAATAAAGTACATTCTGTACCTAAATTAATCATCCCTAGCACAACTAGGAATGTTCCACATCCTTCAATAGTTTTGTTTTTATGTTCTTTTGTTGCTGTTGCTATTTAATATGCTCCAAAATGATTTATTTCAACACTGACTCTTCCACTCCTTTCTTGAAAGATGGAAATGTCCACAAATATAAGAGAAGCTGCATCTTGCATATGCTTTTTATGTCAGAGAATTGCTCACTTTTGTATTCTTGTTGAGATTATTGTTCTTCAGTTTATTTTTCAATTTATTTTATTATTACTTACGCACCAAACCTTTTGACTTCCAGTTATATTCCAAGCATGTATGTGGAATATACTGACTGCTGTATATATAGGCTTGTATGTGCAGCATTAAAAGTGGGGTTCTTCATCAGAAATGATAATTTCATAGGGCATTTCAAATTTTCCTAGGGCAATCTTCAGCATTTGGCTTTTTCTTGTACTGAACTACATTCTGGTGTGGCTTAATTTATTACTGAACTGACATGAATGAGTCTTTCTATTCTTTAAACTCTTTTCCATTCTTCTTTTCATAAAATTTCTAAAATGTTACTGAGCATGAAAAGAAAACACAAAACATTGAAATTCTGCTATTTTGCTTACTGCTCCTTTCTGTAAAAGCTAATGAGAGGGAGGAAAAAAGACCAGAAAAACAAGATACTTTAAGCCAATCATAAAAATTTAAAGAGCAAAAAATATTCAAGATTTAAACAACCTGAATCTTCTCAATACTTGAGAAAATAATTACGTAATTAAAGCCTGTTCCAGTTAACAATACATAAACCAAAAATAATTTGTAATTTCAATTCATTTTATTCAGTCCATAATTTTCACTCAGGAAGCTCTGAGGTTTTTGTTGGTGATTACACCTCCATTGTTAATCTCAGATGCTAAATTTTTCATGGTTGTCAGCATTCTTCATGCAGTTCTCAACAGCACAATGTGCTTTCTTACTGACCTGAACGTAAAGCATGTAAAGCACTACAAGCAAAGTAATAGATCGAAAATACAAAGGCATAAAAATTTCTGTTTCTTGCTCTCTCTCTTCAAGACACTTTAACATCTTCCTCAGTGTAGGCTCCTTAAAAATCATATGTCTCATGGTATGGAAGATTTGTTTCATTCAGAGATTTCTTCAAGAAAAGTGGTCTTTTTCAGGAAAGGCATGCATTGAAAATCAAAAGCCTTATTTTAATCATTTGCTCTGCCAACGTCAACCCCACGTACAGAACAGCAAGAGAAAACTTTGGCAGCAGATCTCTTGAGTCCCACTTCCTGGGCTGGTAGCAAATAGTACCACTTAAATGGTATAAGACAGAATCAAGCAGAGCCTTCAACTGATATAAGGAAATTCCTAATTATGGCACTTAACTATTATATTAACTGTAATTACTTATTGCATTTTTTTTGTTTTTAGTCTTCTTTCTCATTTTAATTTTAGAATAATGTGCTGCCTTATGTAAGGCAATCCAGAAATAATTTCAATCAGAATTTATTTAGACGAAGAGCAGACAATTTCTACTTAAAATTTTCACAGTAGTATAAAGGGAGACTATTCTTTGAAACCTGAATATCTATTCTGAATGGCCATGTTTCTGGTGGTTTTGAAAAAACATTCTGCAATTAAATTTTATGTTAAATTTATAATCAGGAGATATCAATCTCTGGAATAATATATGTGGTTTAAAATGAGTTTTTTAATGACAATCTTCTCATTGATTTTTTAAGCTTTTCCTTTTAATAGCAGTGTCCAGTGAAACTATTATAGTTTGAATTATGTTAAAAATGCTTCAATTATAAATTGCAGTATGGATTTACAAAAAATAGATCAAATTTGACTAATGATATCTTTCTTTCATAGGACAGCAATTGGTTAGGCAAAAAAAATGCAATGTCATCCATCTAGATGTTAGTAAAGTATTTGATATCCCACTATTAATTAAGCTGAAGAATTCATTCTAAAAATTTTGAGCAAGGAAATGACAAATAGGAATAACAGTAATAGCACTGAATAAACAGAGCTGCAAGAGGGTAACTACAGTCACAACTGATCTTACTCAAATTTTTCTATAATGTCTTTGGAACAGACATTTTTTTAAGAAAAGGAAAGAACTCTAGTCCTTATAGAGCAAAGAGAGGAGGAATGTCTTTACATACAATCCTAGTTCATGTACTTGTGCATAACTAAGGACTTAAATACAAGACACTTAGAAGTAAAGAAGAAAAGTCTGAGCATACTGTGCTAACAGAACTCACCTATAAACACTGAAAGTAAATATAGCTGTGGAAAAGATAAAAGCAGGAGTTATTTCCAACAAACAAAAACAAACAAACAACAACAACAAAAACCAAGAAATTTTTGACGTTGCTGATCATGACAACTCCATTTGGAATCTTTCACCTGTTTTTCAAGAAAGATGCATTCAGCCTGGAAGGTGAGTGGGGAATGGAGAGCCCATATTGCAAAGGAAAATAAGGACGTGTCTTTCTAGCTCTAAGAAAATACTACATTTCTCTTAAAACAAAGCAGCCCATTATAGAAATAATAATTCCAGTAATAGGATAGCTGTACTAATCCACCTGGAGTAAAATCTGATTGTACCTGTACAGTACAAAAGTCAAGATATTTGAACTAGAAGGATCCTTGACCCATATTTACATTCCATGCCTTTCAATAGGAATCTTATTGACCTCAGGATAAACATTTCAGTTTTGATGCTTAACAGTTTTTCTTTTCTGCTGTAACCTCTCCTTACAGTCTGTTCCAATGCTAAACAGTTCATACACTCTTGGTTTGCTGTCTGTGCAGATTTCATTCTAAACGTGCAACTTAATTTCATGTGTTTTAAACTTTCCACGTTTAATCAATTATAATAATAATATATTCCTTAAAGCTCTTCCAGGGAAACCACCAGTTTTATACTTTTATACATTGTGTTCTTTGACAGTGTTATTTTCATTTACATTTAATTTCAATTGTTTCATAGCCTAGTACACTCTTTGCTTTTGTTACGTCTTCTCACTAGCATTAATTATAATTACTACATCTTAATTTTTATGCTATTTCTGATCTATTGAGCATGCACTTTTATAACTTATTTGTTCAACCAAAATGCTTGATTTTGTGTTTCAAGATACAAAATACCATTTAGGATTCATTTTCTCCCTTCCACAATTATTTAATAATAGTCTGAAATTCAATGACTTCTTCAGTTGTATCAATAGTATTTTTGGTTTAGTTGTGTCAGCAAATTGTAGATACCCAGCAAAATCTTGTTCTTGCTTTTTTGCTCTAACAATACACATTAATCTATTCCAAGTACTGAAGTGAGACTGAGTGGCCCCAATACATTAGCTTTGGTTTTGGCCTGAGACTGTAAGCCAGTCTTTTATTCTTTTCTTCAGTTTAAATAAAATCTTAAAACCTTGATAAATGTTTCTACTGACCTTTCTGATAAAAATTCAGGAAAATCCACATACATACTCTGGGTTTATATATAACTTTATATAACTTCTTAGAGAGCTCCCAGTTTTGCATCATAAATCCTATTCTTTCTTTACCAGCATCAAGCAATTTGATTTATAATACTCTAATGTTTTCCCTTATACTTACAGTTAAAAAATGGAATGGCAATCATATGCAAGTTGGAGGCAGAAGGAAAGAACAAGAATACTTTCTTTCTTGTCTCACTAAAATATAACCAAGAAACGGTCTGTTCCTTTTGCAATTCCAACAATAACCAGGTCAGGTCTTTGTCTTCTGCTTAGACAAAAAAGCCTCTAAAATGTATTTTCATTCACCTCTCTGAACAAAGTATTTCTTCTTTGAGATCTCTTTACATAAAATTATGCTTAAATTGTAGGTTTGGGCTACTGAGTCTTGATCCAGTATTACAAGTCTGTGGGGGATTTTCAGACAGATCTGTCTGACAGTAACGTTTTTTCCATCACACTTCAATTCATAATATCAACATCTATTGATTTCACAATTATTTTTCCTATTTGCTTTCTGCATATACAGCTAAAATTCAAGTAAAGTGCATATCAACCACAAATGCCAATGATATTTAATAGATGTGCTTATTTCACAGCTGCAAAATCGATCATCTTCAGTGATCTCCATCTTCATCTCTTTGTCACTTCTAGTATTCCAGAATAATGGAAAATGGACCATTGATAGCTGAGGTCAGCCTTGGGCAAGCTAGCATTCAAAAAACATTCTGATGCTATTGTCCCACCTACTTGATTTAAGGCTAGGTTTTACTATTGCCATTTATCTTAAATAAACTTTTTCAAACCTCCTTTCACAAATAAGGCACTTCTGGCCCAGCTTTTCATTAGAGCCCATAACCCGAAATTCAGTAATTTAACAATCCAGTGTTAATCCAGTGCAAATACATTTTTTTAAAAGTATACTTGATGGTCTTCTAGAAGATCAAAGTGCTAAAAACTAAAACAAAGGACACTTAAGGCCAAAAACTAAAATATCTTCTCGGATTTTTTCAATAGATTTGCTTTTTGTCATAGTTGTTAGGAGGGTATAATTGTCATATTAATCCTTGTTCTGGCAAAAGGTACATCTCCTTCCATTTCAGAAGGTGACAGAAAAGCTGCCCTACATCTAGACGGCATAGTTCCATGAATAATTGGTTTGCACATTCAATCTGATAGTGAAAAGATGAATATGAATATCTTGCTTATCTTAAATGTAAAATGAAAAAAGCTAAGTCTCCTTCCAGGTTAAGCATTATTTTGAATAGTTCCATTGTCTCACATTCCTTCTGGTAAAACTTCATCATTTATTCAGTAACTCAGGCGTCTCCAGTGCATTAATTGTGTAGACTGTAACATAACAGACAGCCCTTGTTTTGTGAATATAATATTCCTGGCACATACTGTAATTATCTAGCTTCTAAATAAGAAAAAAAAAAAAAAAAAAAAGGAAGACCTGAATGCAGAATCAATTGATTAATGCAAAAATTAAACACCACGTTTGAATAAATGACTTTTACCGTTGCTACCCAATGCTTTACAAGGAGCTGTGCTGTCACCACATTTAAAAGTTTTCTAAAATATTTTAAATAACATTTAAAAATCCATATGCACAGCTTTACAGTTTCAAAGCACATCATCAGTAGTAATTCATCCACAATCCCAAGACACAGATAAGCACCTGTTACTGCTTATCTTCCAGTTGTTCTGTCCTTAGAGTACACCTAAAATGGATGGGTATCACTCTTAGCTGACAGCCACCAAACAGGCTGTGCATCAGTGCTGCAAAGTCAAAGACAATGAGAGAACATTTTCTGAGAGATGAACAGACTACGACTTTCCTTATAGTAAATTCAGTAAAGTAAGGCTTTTGTTTCTCTTAAATGTTCTAGTATCCCACTAGCAGAAAGCACAGATTAAAAAAGATTAAAAAAACGAGGAGGGAAGGCAATGAGGTTAACCTGATTTAATCAACATCAAAAGCTTAACTTAGACCTTGAATTAAGCTTTTCTCAATGAAATGGTCTGTAAACTAGCACTGTACTACAGTACCATGAGTGTTTAATTTCTCAGAGTTCAGAATTTCTTTTTGTTCAAACACTTGTGTGTGTTATGAATACTGAAGAAATATTTCCAAAAGAAAAGGCATTTCCTTCTTTGTAATATGCACACAGGGCTGACATTGCTTCCACACTGATGGTAAGATATTTATGTTTTCTAGAGAAACAGCAAAAGAAGCTTGAGGTTCGGTCCTACACTACTATTCTAATGCCATGTGGTGACTAAGCTATTTCTCTCACATTGAGCTGTACCTTTTACTATTACCAAAACCATTCAGATATCAAACACACATTTTCTTGCGAAGAAAATCAAGTCTATCTGCACTAGGAGAGGTGAAGAAGGGCATTATTTATATAATAGGGTTAGATTTTTTTTTTCTTTTAAATACTATAAGAGGCAATAAAAGGTTGCAACCTCTTCTTTCAACCTCAATAGAAACAGGGTTCTACTTTGACAATTAGATTAGCTATTTAATGAGAACCAAAACATATACCTTTCCTCCTTTTTTCAGTCTGTCTGTATGATGCTTCCCTTCCAACAGCCATGGAAAGACTCAGTGTAAAGTATTCATCAGACTTCTAAAAGCTCTGGCAGAGATATTTCTTGGCCTGCTGACCAGTAATCTAAACCAATGTAGTCACTGCTGAGCAAAGTTTCGGTGTCTACTTTTAGAATGGCAAATGACCTACAGGTTTCTTAAACACTGATGTTCCCCTTGGAATCTCTTTTTATGCAGTGGTCTTTTTTTTCCTCCCAGATAAACTACATTTTTCTGGATTTCAAAAAAATGGATCTGCGACCCTGGTTTGTAGGCAGTGTTAGATAAGCCAAGTCTTCTGTCTCTTTTTGTTCTCTGAAGATATCTGGAGAAGAGCTGCAGTGGCTCAGTAGCTGCAGCAACTGAGAATCCTGTTGCTGTTTGTTTTTATAAATTGCTTCCATACTGATGGTAAAAATAGTTAGGCGCTGTTTGTAAATACTATTTTGTGCCTCAAGCAGATAAGAAAAAGCTCTGATTTTCTAACTGGCTCCATACTGTTTGATTTCTTAACAGATTTTAGCCAGTTAGGAAACTACTAATGTTTTCAATTAAAAATAATTTCAATTAATATTTTTAACAGAAAATTTTTACTGGGGGCATCATGTAAGCCTGAAAGAACGGGGAAAAAAAACATGCTCTTTTCAGTAGGCAAAATCACAACATTAAAAGTAGTCCTTACTGTAGAGAAGGAGCCTGTGGATGGGGATGGAATACCAACTGCACAAGAGCTGCCACACTGGATCAGGCAGAGGGCTCATCTAATCCAGCACTTCTTCACTGGCATCAAAGAGTGGATGCTCAAGTAAACAAGAACAGCACCGTATGGTGTTTCCCAAGTATCAACACTCATACTCACAAGTTTAAATAAGGAAAATGATAATTAATGAGGTCAGAAATCTTTCATGGTTTATAACAGCATAGTCTAGAAATTTGTCTAGTCAAGCATTTAGTCAAGATACACTTTTTAAAAACCCAAATTGCCATTTTCTGAAGTTCTCCACATTGTCACCATAACTGGCAGTGGTGAATGAAATCCAGTGACAATGTGTGAGAGCAGCACTTTGCCAATTACAAAAACTAGCAAACGTAAATCCTGATCGTGCAACAAATCAATGAGAGTTTTCTCACGTTAGTCAAATCGACAACTGGGACCAAAACTGAACAAAATAATCCAAGCAGCAATTCTCTGCTATAAAAAAATTGTTGATTTCTTCGGACACAGGCTTAAGAAAGAATTGGAAAATTACAAAGATGATGACTGGGAAAGCATCTATGAGACTCTTCGAACAGAAGTTGAAATTCTGCAAATGGTATGCTATTCTCACTACATATTTTAAGTGCTTGATATTTATAAAGGTGTAATTTAAGATGATTAGCAGTGGTTTTAGATAAGCTTTTTACTGTGTACAAAGCCAAACATCCTTGCATTGCAGGTGCACTCAATTCCCATCTGTTTTAACTTATTATTTCCAAGTGTCCAGGAATATAAGCAAAGAAAGAGAATTTAAAGATGCATTGTTAACACAAGAAAGATCTTTATGGGGTATAGCAATAATCATTAATTTCTTGAAAGCTGCAAACTACTATGCATTTAGGAGCTAAGTTAATCTTTAACTCCAGCTGTCAGTTAAATGAAAGATGGGAATATAGAGAAATAAGACCATAATTGCATCCTTTTAGGGAAACATTTTATTTTGCCCACTCACAAGTTCTTCACAAAAATCTCTTAAATTATGTTTTTCTCTAGATGTCAGCCCTAAGTTCACATTTTTTGATTGTCAGTCTGTGTAACAACAAAAAGAGAAGAAATGTTTTGAAGTCTCATTTTTGAAAACAAAAGGTTTTTTAAAAGTTCATTTTGGAGCCCCTGATTGAGTTGTATGAAGATGCAGCTGTTATTCTGCATCAATAGCGGAATATCAGTCATGGAAATTTTGTATTACTGACTCATGATCATTTTCAAATTCCTGTTGGAGGAATGTAACTTTCTTCTGCTTCATCCATTAATTTTATTATGCCTGTCAAACTTCAGAAACAAAAACAGTGTAATGTTTAAAAGCTTCTCTGTAAAGAACACAGTGAACTCATTCAATTTGATTTTCTATAATTCAATTCTTTCTGTTTTCCAGAAACTATCACAGAAAAAGTCTTCAGACAAGTGAATAATGTGTGACACATCTTATGAAGTGTCAAAGAAGTTAGTCTGAGTATTGTAAAACAATTTTACTCAGGCTCTCCCAGGATTGGCTTTTGTGTTTCTCGTTTGGTTAAACCACAGTTTGTATGTGCCTTTATTTTACATCAAGATTGATTTTTATTAATTTAAAAGNGGAGGGGGATTGTTTGTCTTTTCTCTTTTTCTCTGTGTTTATCCTTCCTCAAATTAACGGCTGTCCATCCTTAGTTTCCTCTGTTGCTCATGATGGACAACACTCATCTGCTATGCATACAGCTGAGTTCCCGTATTACAAACTCCATTCTCTATGTACTGTTTTTTAGAAGGAGCATTCTCCTTTTAAGTTAGCGATGTGGTCTTATTTGAGAGGAGGACTGCCATTACCATCAATAAACAAACTGTATTAAACAGCTGTGGCTAGTTTATAAATTAACAATGCAGCTCTCTAACAAGCTCTCAACTCTAGTAATACAGGATGATTGTCCAGAATAATTTACCAATCTACTGACCAGTAGATTGTAAACCAGTCCGCTACTTAGCATTCATTTTCTGGTTGTATCATAAAACTTATTCTCTTCTCCCACAACCTATGAGATACTGAATACACTTCATCACTTGACAACAGACTAAACTCTATTTAAATGAGAAGTCCGCATTTCTGGGGAACCAGTGAAGAAATTCCATTAATAAGGAACCCTCTTCATTCAGGAATGTGCAACATTTTTCCCACCTGAGTGAGACAAATAACTGTTCTGCGCTGGTTTTTCTACACTCAGAGCCCTCAGAGCTCTGTTACACATAAAACTGCAAGAGGTGCTCTATTAAGAGGGTAGGAATCAATCTCTTTTGGAAGCTGACCACATTCTGCCTGAGATGTTGAAAGTTTTTTTCCTGTTCAGACACAGTTGCCTTTTCAAATTTCTGTCAAGGTTTGATCTGCAGCATCAGGATCAAAGAACATTCTGATTCTTTTTGTTAACTAGAATAATTCCAAGAGGTTGGAAATATCTTTCCTAGTTGCCAGTGCTGTTGGAGCAGAATTCCTTATAAGGTTTGTCTTTTCCCCAAAAGAGATCCTCCTAGGATCTGCTTAATTTTTGAACAACTTGGTCGGTCTCACTTCTATGGGACTGCCTGACTCTGCAAGTTAGGCAGCTACTGCTTGTGGGTTTTGGTCAACTTCAGAGCATTTGCGAAGTAGCACAGTTGCATATTAGAGTGCCTGCAGTCAGCAAAACCAACACTATTTCAGGGTTCAGATTTCGGAAGCAATTATAAATTCATGATTTTCTAGTATAGCAAAGTTTATCTATTTTATTAATCTAAGTGAGCTCACCTACATTATGCATATTGATTAATCAACCAGGAAAAACTTACTTTTAAACTTCAGTTTTTTCCACTTATGGTTGCTTTATGTACAAGAATCCCTTGCATTTCATTGGAATGAGCCAATATTTATATGGTTATGCAGTCCATATACGGGAGAAAAAAAAAACAAAGCAGACCAAATCCTTGGGTATTACATAAAACAGAACTCAATGGCTTAGATCAGAATTGCAAATGTATAACTTACAGGTAAATGAAATGAGCAATAGCGTCCAATAACCATATTAGATCCATAAATATGATAAATTTATGTCCCTAAGTGGCCTGAAAATACACCTGGGGAAAAGAAATACAGCATGCCCTTTTCAGAGATTTCTGATTCAACAAAATTAGTTGCAGCTTCAGATTTATTTTTTTTCTTTTTTAAATAGTTGTGAAGGTCTAAATTTTTCATTATTTTAGCAGAATTATAGCACAAGCATAGCAACATTCGTAACAACTCAAATGGCTAACCCTCTCAGAATCAATAGGACAACAAACTAGGAATAAAGCTCACCAAAAAAAAAGTGAAACAAATCAATATAAATCCCATTGGGCTGAACAAATCCCTCAACAGCTTTAATAAAATGCATATTGTTGGACTCACCCAGCTGTTAGAGGGTAGAAGTTAAACATGCTGATTTCTCCGAGTATAAAGATGAATTTGTCATCACTGTCTCACGATTAATATAATCTGGGACCGATATAATGTTTCTGTCTTGAAAATTCAAGCAAAAAGTTAAGTAAAAAATGTGCTTTGTGGATTATCTTTAAAATTCTCCAATCCAGGAGTGACTAACCTTTAAAATAAAGAGTGAAAAAGAACCAGAACTCTTGTTATAGTTAATTAATTTGTCAAAGAACAGAACATTGCCAAACTACCATGAAAACATAGATGGAGTTATTTGGAATAAATCAATTATTTCACAGATGACACTGTAATAAATATTAATTTTTTACATATAGATTATATATTAACTTGAGAACAGCATTTTTTTAGGGGAACAGAGAAATACTCCCTTGTTTTTTACAGTGGATAAAGAAATGCTTAAGATTAAAATATTTACCTGAGAGGGACTGAGATATGACCAGAGTCATGTCCTACATGCCTTATGAAGATGAACTCCAGCTTTATGTCAGGCTTACATGCTGGCAACACAGCGCCTCTGCTCTGTGACCACTTCCCCTTAAGATACAGCTGAGCAGACTGAAGTTTTTTAAAATCACAGATCCAGGTCGTACTTTCTAAAAGGCACTTCCAAGCAGCAGCCCAATGCAGACAGGTGATTCCAGTGGAGAATCTTTGGGGAAAGAAAATCCAACAGTAAACTAGTTATGCCAGGATATAGACCTGGGACTTGACGTACAACTAAATCTACAAGACTGGCTGCTGGGGAAACCCGATCAGGAAGTTGTCAGCATATGAGGCCATGCTCAGGAGCAGGAGGCTCAAAGAGCAAAATACCCAACAAGCCACAAAACAGAACAGAAACCACAGGAAAGATTATAGCTTAACTATACCAAAAGCTCCTCATGTTACTCACTTACACAGATATGTCCCTATTTTTAAACAGGTGCAACTGGGAGAAAAGAGAGAGAAACTAAACAATGCACTTATTTTGATCCTTATAACAAGGAGTTAAACCACATTTTCCTGTTCTTTGTTGATTATTAACAGCCCAAATCAAAGACTGTATATAAATGAAAACCGCTAAAATATCTGACCACAGAATAAAATTACAGTTAGCTAATGCAACAGTACCCACACAAATTATCTCTAATTGGTTGATGTAAATACAATTGAATTCACAGTACTGCCAAATTAATGTTATAAACTGAAGACAAACAAGAAATAAAGAATATGTCATGCATACACATACATAAAAAAATACATATAGCAGAGTGACACACTGAGTTGGCGAGCAAAAAATCATATATATAGCATGGGGCAAAATGCCAATTAATCTCCCAAGTGAAAGGAATGTTTATTGTTAACAACTGAGACTGAATTATATGTATAGATCAAAAAAGGGTAGGAAAAGTACCTGCAAGGCTAACCCCTGCCACAAGGGTGTAGTGAGGAACATGAGTGCAGGTCAATAAAGAACTGGAGCACCGAGAACTGGGTTTGCATCCTAAGAAAGCATATATATCTAAATTCATAAAGCATCTCACTTTGATGAAAAGCACAGAAGAGACAACAGGCGGGAGTGAGAGAGTCAAAATTCCTGCAATAATGATTGGAAAGAACAGAAAGAGAAGAGCGAGCCAACTGGCTTATGACAGCGTGATCTGAAGTAATGTCCAGAAGCTTTTAGCAGCGGAAAACAGCCCTCAGAGATTTCTGTGAGAAGATAACGGATTTAGTAGGTATGCTGTATGCCCATTTTGTAAAGTTGACAGTGCAATAACCAGCTTTGGGTGAAGAGAACTGGCAAAACAGTTCCAGTTTCCTGCTCTGAAAAGAGATGTGGCACTACAGTATGTTATCTGGGTAAAGGATCAGATTCAACGTCTAACGATGTATGCCTTGGTTGTCAATAGACTATTTAAGTAGTTGTTCTGCATCTTTTGAACTGTTCTAATCAGAGCTGACATGCATTGCTGATATACCCCAGCAATAGTCCAGCCTTCCAAATTCCCATCATTCTCACTGTATCTGCTGGGATTTGTCAGCCTATTACACAAATGACTCGTGTAATTATTTGGTTCTTCTACATTCAGTGAATTTGGGGAGGGGGCTGATTTTTATCAAATTTCTATATGCTTCTTTAATACTCTAGATATCAGACTAATATTAATAGCTCCTTTTGTATGAAAATACCTATAGTCTGTGCTAAAATGATTAGGTTTTGAAATACCTACAGAAGGACAGTTTTCAAATGTCTCATGAGTAAACATCCTAAAGACCAGATTGGCAAAAACTTCCCCAGAGTTAATGTTCCAAGTAGGCAATATACCTTCTCCAGCAGGCCAAAGTCAAGGCACCATTACTGATTCAGTCACCTCGAGTTCCCTGCTGATACATGTAGTTTTTAATGGTCTTCTTAGCAGGGAATTGTTGGCAGAAAGCTTATATTTCATTTATTGTTTGACTAAAATCATACCAGAAAGTGAAATACAACATCACTTGCATCTTCTAAAACATTGGATGCGTTATGCTAAGCTACGTGCTTTCTGCATTTCTTCACAGCCAGACCTATGCAGGAATTCCCAGGTACTCCCAGCTTTCCTTATTCCTTTGATCACTCCCCTCAGCCCACGTTGGTCAGTCTGGATAGCTGAGAAGCCTATTCTTCCAATTTCTTTGGAAATGTGAAGTGGGAGCTGATCCTTTCTTCCTCTTAGATATCATGAGTGTTTAAAGAACATACATTTGTTAGAAAAACATTGCCTTAGAGTGATAGATTTTTACATGAAAACAATATATTAAATAGATGAAATGCCAGAAATGACTCTTTATAAATACAAAGAACATTTGTTGTGTTTTATTGAAACAATAATTCCTGTTACTGTGTACTAATTTCCAAGTGGTCTTGATATCACACCATAGTGAGAAAGGAGACCATAGCCTCTCTTTCCCTTTAGAATAGAGTACTGTAATTTATTTAACTAAATTCATTCTAGCAAGAAGAGAACAAGATCCAGCCAGCAGTCAAATTGGATTGGAATGGTGCTCAATTCTCTATTAAAGGGAGCATTTGAAATAATTTGATACTGATTAAGTTCTTTTAAACAGACTCCAAACAAATAAGCGCATAAAGCCAACTCAGTCATAAGCTAAACAGAGAACAACATATTGTGTACATCAAACAGAAACAAAGAACATTCATCCTGTCTAATATCAGAATGTTATGTCCCTTGGATTCTTCGTACTACGGTTCATAAATTCCTTTTGCTCTTGATTAAAAAAATAAGGATAATCAGGCGATCATTCTAAGAGAGAAGACTCATAAAGGGATATTCTAGTGCCATCTAGTGGACTTTTCGTATATATTACTAATAAATTTTCTCTCCTGAGCAACAATTTTCATTTTAGTACTGCAACTAGAAAATGCTTATTGTTACTGACAGATGCTTACTTCCTATCTCATCATTTGTACATTATGATGTTGGAAACATCAGCTTTAAAATAATTTTATTGACTCTATGTATGTATACCACTTCTGTGCAAAAGTCTCATAAACACCATGCAGAGCAGGAATATACCAAACTACATTACATACAAGGAGCAGACATCCCACTGTGAGGCTATCAATAACCTACTCAGGCTAAAAGACATCTTTTGGAAGGGGCGCAGCCTCAGTTTGAGGATTTCAAAAGGGGAGACACATCAGTCCTATTCTGCTGACTAATCTGCACAGTAATCTTTGTATAATTCATAGCTCAGATGTGTCGGCTGTTGCTTCTAGAGCTTGTTTTTTCGTAAGCTTTTGCTTGTGAGATTAGAAAGCTTTTTAATATCAAGTATATTCCTCCTGTGCTAGTACTTCTGTGCTGCAATCAAGTTATGTTTCAAACTCTTTTGATAAGCTTAACAAATTGCATTCTTCCTTTCTTTCAGAGTAAGGCATTTTTCCAGAGCTCAAATAATCTCTGCAGCTTTCTTCCTGCACCCATTTCTTACACTGTTAGAAACACTGACACATGACTTGTAAGCAATATTCTAGTACCCATTTCATCAATGCTTATATAAACGTAAAATTGCCTTCCCACTCCTACACACTGCTTTCCTGAATAGATTTCCAGATTCCCATTAATCGTTTTTACCTCAGACGTCACATTTCAAGTTTGTGTTGACTCAGTTGTACAGGCTGATTTATAAGCACTTTTCAAAGTTGCTGCTTTCCCGAATTCTTTACCTCCTCAATACTAATAACCTGGATTTTTGTCAGATGTGCAGCTCTGCATGGGACTATATTACCACGTTAGCTTGGGTTCTGCCTGCCAAGCTCTCCATGTTATTCTGTGTGAGCACCTTTTCCAATCCTGATGTCAATCTCAGCATCATCTGCATATTGTGTCAGCAGTAAGGTTATATTTAGATGCAGGTTACACAAAAAGCCGTAGCATTACCTTGGCCTCAGCACTCTTCTTTGGAAGACAATTGCAAACAGCCACACTGGATGATTATTCATCTCTGCAATTATTTCTCAAAACCATTGCTTACAGATTTCAGTCACTGATTACAGCTGTATGTGCTAAGGTGCTGCTTATTTCAGAAAAATTGTATTTCAGAACTCAAATGACACCAAAGTAGTAGATGCATGCTAGAGATCTTAGAGATTTACTGTGGTTTTGCATACCATAGCACATGGGATCAAGATGACCTACTCTGCCTTTCCAAATAACCCTACCAGTACTAACAGGGTTCTCATACAAGCCAGCTGCTTTTCATTCATAGAAGCCCACAGCTGTGTAGTTCAGAAGCAGTGTAGGTGGGTGTCTACTGTCCGCTACTGTCCTAGCGGAATGGTTACTATCTCAAAATTACTATGTACACATGAGAAAAATTGGCAGATACAGCAAGGAAGTCAGTACACTATTTACAGAGGGCTTAGAGGCAGAATTACAAGGGCTGCTCTGAAAGTAATGCCTCCCATTTTATTATGTTGGCCCACGACATCAGAGGCAAATGTTGGTGGTATGGCAGTAGAGGTTGAACCTTCCCACCAATATCCCATTACATTCTGTTGCCATGTGACAGATGGCAGCAGAGGGGCAGTCTGACAAAACACCATGTGACATGGAAGTGTGCAGGAAGCAAAGCTGCGTCATCGAAACCCTCCATATAGAAAAATGCCACCCACTGACATTCACTGATGCTTACTGAATGTATACGGAGACCAAACAGTGGGTGTGAGCACAGTGAGATGGTGGGTGGTGCATTTCAGCAGCAGTATCAGGGATAGCAGTCACCTCCTCTGGGGCGGATTTTTATGAGGGCAGCAGGCAGGCTCCGGTTCATCACTGGTGAGAAAGCAAAGCTAATGGTGGTGACTGTGTTGAAAAATAGCGTTTTGTAGCTGAGAATTTTCTCTATCAAATAGTGATACTGTGCTCTTTGTAACTGTTGTAGTTTCCATGGAAATAAATAGGAGGCATTACTTTCAGCGCGACCAATGTATATTTTGTTCCTGCTGTTAATAATGAGTTATTACTACAATCAATAAGTACATCAGCTAGACTAATCATTTAGAGAAATTCATTAATAATAAAGACATTGTATAATGCTGATGCTTTCAGACACAAATTGCAGTAGGTGGTAGTGTGAGCATGCACATCTTCAGAAAATGGTTTAGGATCAACTCGAATACTTGTGATAGCCATTAAAAAATCTGCAGTGCTTTTTTCTTTAACCAGAAATACTTTGCCTAAAAGAATACTGAGTATAAGAAGTTAGCTTCCCAAAACAACGCAGCCTTGCTTCTTATTCATGGCTGTACATCTATAACCAGATACATAAGGTGTATCTTAATGCTTCCCAAATACCAATAAGATTCTAAGCTAAATACACAAGGAGGAGATCAAAATATAAACGAGTTGTATTCCTTTTCTTTTTCCTCCAGTCTCTTAATCCTTTTTTTGCCTCCTCACAAAGATTTTGTCATACTGAAATGTCTTAATTTGCCCATTTATTTTAGAGATCTCTGCTTTGCCTATTCACAAGAGTTTTTCTGTGCAGCTCACAGCTCCTGCTAACTGCTTTTTCAAACTCGCCCAGCAGAGAGCACCAGCTTCAAGTTCAGAAGGACACACCAGATTTTGAAAACCTGTAAGATCACCAAAAAGGCTCCAATTTCCCTCCCTCATAATGGCAGCACTCCTGTGAGGCCCAGAGGCTTTAAAGCAGGACCTTGGAATGCCACCCTCCATGCATACGGCAGCCAGGGTGCTCCTATAGAACAGGGCCAGGCTTAGATCAATAGGCATAGATGTAATCTTCATGCAAAAATTATTGCCTGTAAAATGAGAGTACTCATATTTATTTCTTTTATGGCATCTAGAAGTGAACTGTTGCCTTGTGGCACATACCATCACAGGAGAGCTAAAAATCTAGTTTCAGGCAAAAGCAAGAAAAAACTGCATTGAGAGGAGGGAGGAGAAGATATGCTCCTGCAAAGAGACTGCAGGTACTCAGAGCAGAGCTGAGGGCATCGTTACGACGCTTGCAAGAGGAATGTTTCGCAGGAGCTGTGTAGGAGGGAGGCAGGTGATGGGAGCAGACATCGAGCCCTAGGCATAGGACTGGCTTAGTAGGAGGAAGGACACTGCAGTGGGATTGACAAACAGATCACAGCTGAAGTTACTGGCTCAGGAGTGTCTGGGGCAGCATAAAGAGTGTTCTGAAAACAGCTAAAGAGCTATGTTAATTTGCCTCTCTTAGGATACCAGCTGTAAGGAAAATCATTAATTCAAAAATACCTGCAGACTATTGCTGGGAGATATTTATGATTACCAGCTGTCATCTGTCTCTGTGTCACCCTCAGAGATGTAAACCTAACTCTGGCTCTGGCTGCAGCTATGCCAGAAGCAAGAAAATAAGCACTCATTCAGTCATCATACACTCTTATACATTTTATCAAACAAAATAGCACAAATACTAAAAAAAAAACAAAAGAAAAAGACTGCAGTGAGAAGGATCCTTCTCAAGTTTCCAGGGAAACTACCTTAACCAATGGGTTAATGAAAATCCTTTTAGCACAGTTGTCTCCAAATGTATCTACAATGCAATTATGTAAACCAAGTGATTCATCCTAGTGCTTCTCAGAAAATACTCAAGCAAATATAAGAAAACAGACATATTTGAAAATCATGTTACCCTGAGCATGATTTATTCATGTTGAATGGAATGCACATAAACAGAGCTTTTCAAACCCTTTGAGAATTCAAGTAACATAAATTGTAATTTTCTACTTGGATAGAAGATACTGATGTGTGCCACTTTCATATGCCACATCAAAAATCTCAAATCTACTGATGCGGGTTTCTATCCTAAACTCTAATAGCAACATACAACAGCCATTTGTGAATATACAGCTCATGTGTCTGTGTGCAAATATTGCTATTTACTTGCCAAAATTCCAAGATTTTATTTCTAATATGGAGCTCTGATAGATCTCCGTTGAATGGCACTGTTTTGTTTTCTATCAGGGTGTGTTTCACTACTAGAAAGGTAGGTTTCAGGGATTTCTCTCCTCCTCACTTCAAATATAGTTCCTCACTATAATTTCTTCAAGGAAATAAGGCATCATAGTTTTATTATTCAGTCTTTGTAAGAGTAAAAGTATTACTCACCTACTTGAAGTCTACTAGTAACTCTCAAAAAAATTCAACCACTTTTCATATGTTTTTAATATGATGCAACAGCTTCAAGATCTTTCCTTCCCGTGTTTGAGTAGAGCTGGCCTCTAGGTGCTGCTATGATGCAAATAACTGGCAATGGGATGATGGACATGATGTTACAAATTGGAGCTGAAAGGTGAGTGCAAAATTACCCTCAGTTTCATGGCCCTCTGTATTATCTTCTGAGCTTCTCTCTGTATAACCACATACAGGCATTTGTTTCTACACCAGGAGGTGTTTCTACAACTGTAATCATGCTTATTAGCTTCATAGGAAACGTCCAACACATTTCAAGACCCAAATCAATTTATTTATTTGTTTATTATGAAGAAGGCTAGTGCATGTTGGGTCTCATCCTTGTATAGAAGGAGCACGTTGCCAGAGCACAGACCCCAGCATGGGAACCAGGACACATCCTTGGGGCTGATAATATAGATTAATCATTATGTCTAATTAGAGATCACAGTATCTTTGCAAATCAACTGAAACTGTGGATTAAGATGCTGGTATTCAGACATCAACCCAGCTAATTTTGGGTAGATGTCTCAGCCATTCAAGGGGCCTTCTAAAAAAACGAGGCCATGATTCTGTTCACGAAGGAATCATTTTTGAAATATATTATCAATTCTCTGAAAGTATATATTGCTGCAGTTTGAGGTGTATGAATGTTTATAGCAGACACGGACAGAACTACAGTGTAAAAGGAATAATAACTTCAATCATTAAATTTCAGAGGTTTTTAAAGTTATATTGCAAAGTGGGATATGGTAATAGTTGCAGTGATGAAATCCCACTGGAATAAAGGGTGCAGCTGAGAAGATCTATAAAGGACAAACCAAAGACTCTAAGCTCCCATGGCTTGGTCCTGTGCACAGCTCTGCCCTCTTATGGCTGTTGATAATACCAGCTTTGGCCATGGATGTTTTACATTAACCTTAACCAATCCAAACTGCAGTTGGACTGGTAGCGACACATCCCAGGTGACCAATGCCTCCAGCACGTGGAATGTCCAGAACACCTGAGCTATGTCCATCACAAGACAGGACAACTGAGGGCTTAGGAGGCCTTCTTTGCCACTGGAAGATTTTATCTAACACACAATTTTTAAAAAGTAATTTATAAAAATGTCTAAGTAGCTATTTGTTTTCATAATATTAACAGTCAAGTAAAACTAAATCAGACACTGCTCTACGAAAACCAAGGCCTGCAGACTGCAATCATTTACAAACATTCACTGACTGCCCAACTGGTTTCATAGAATCATAGAACAGAATCATGGAATCATTAAGGAAGAGACAACTAAGATCATCCCCAACCATCAGCTCATCCCCACCATGCCCACTGACCATGTCCATCAGTGCCACATTTCCACAGATCTTGAACACTCCCAGGGACGGTGCCTCCCCCACCTCCCTGGGCAGCCTGTGCCACTGCCTCACCACTCCTTCTGAGAGGAAATTTTTCTTAATATCCAACCTGAACCTCCCTTGGCACAACTTAAGGCCATTACCTCTTGTCCTCAGCAGCATGAACCAGCACACAAACCAGCCCTGGGCACTTTTCCTCCTCAGTTCTTCACACTTGGTATTTAGTGTAACAGATATCTGAAAAGATGTTGATATCTGACATTTTTTTCAGACATCTCTGTGCACCTCAAATACAAACCACAACTGTACACACTGAAATCGATGCTGAAATGCTGGTTCTGCCCTCACTTATTGAAAGCAATGGCAAGAACTTCAGCTGAATGCAAAAAGGGGCGGAGCTGGGCTCACATTATGAAATATTCCAGTTAGACTTATTTAGATCTAATCATTGTGGTGATGCCCCTATATATTGCATGCTGGGCTGATTGCAGCATTCCACTCCCACATTCCTTACACATAAAATGAGTTTGTGATCGTGCCGCACGCCACTCTCATTTGGGATATCCTTTTTCAACACCATATTTAAATAACAATTTTCTCTGATCCTCAAGGCTTCAAAATCAAAAGGCTTAAAATGTAAATGGCAATGCTCAGTTTTTCTGAAATTCTATTGAACGAGACACTGATCTAGCTGGCCTGTCAGGCAAAAAGATGCCATCCTGCAGCTCATTCAGTGCATTTACAGAAAGATAATGCAAATTACTTACTTTCCTTCACAGCCCTCCCTGTATTGGCTGGCCTCTCTCAAATAAGCAATGAGTGCTGTTCCAAAAACAGCAAAAGGCAGGAGTGCTTCTGTTAAAACCTGATTTAATTCTAATAGTGCTCCCAGTCCAAAATTCCTCTCCAGAGGAGAGGCAAAACAGGGACATGCACAAACCCACGGTGCAGGATAAAGGATGCCAACAAAAACAATACACAGTTTTATTAAATCATTACATGGGTTGCCAAACCACAAGTAGTTAAGAACCTAAAGATAGTGAGATGAACATAGCAACACCTTTACGTCAACCTGTACTGAACCAAAGTTAGAGGAAGTGCAGAGGAACAAAAACAGCGCTTGTGAAATAGCAACCAAACCCACATAAACAAGGCCACATACAGCATAAAAGGCCTGTTATGAAGCCACGTAATTATAATACTAGTTGTTTCTATTTAAGAGCAGCTAACGGGTCATATAAGTTAACATCACTGTTTGGCACTATCATTCATTTTTCAGCATGGAGTGCTCCAAAAATTGCAAACACTGAGAAAAGTGAGATGTAAGGATATTTAAATATCCAACTAACATTGAAATATACAGAAATCTGGCAGGACACTAGAAAGTACAGAATGATTCTGTCTTTACCTTTAGTCTTTGGACTTCCAGAAATAAATAGATAAGAATTTCATCGAGATACAGAAAATACGTCAGCCAACCTGCAAGCTACTGTTATTTAATATGACTTCCTTCATTTCAAGCAAACAGCAATTAAGAAATAAAAAAAGTCTAGAAATGTTTCTAAAGGCATAGTGTTTCAGTGACTGTGCGTGCAGATAGAGTTGTCCCAGTTATCTCATCAAGGATAGCCTTCTATGCTACTAATAACCATCAAGTTTAATTAAGACATTTTAAAATTCAAAAATATAAATTCAAAAGGCCTTCAGCTAGAGCATCTATTCCACCACTTCATGTAATCCTTAAAGCATGTAACAAAATTCATCATGATCAATTACAATTCATTTAGCATAGCCTTCTACAACAGGGTTGTTGAGACCAGCTATGGCTTTTCCATTAATCTGTGAGATCCATTTTATATGGTATTTAACTGTCTTTTCTTGAACTAACTTCCAACTCCAAAAGTACAGATACAGTAATTTCAAGGTAAATGGCTGATGAGAGAAAGAAAGAAATGCCTGTTAGGGAAAATCACAAAAGTTACGGATGTCTTTCACTACTGTTTGCGCTATAGATAGCTAATCAACCTTTTGAAAGTATGATTCTTTTTTCCATTTTTTTCAGTCTACATTTGATATTATTTAAATTTGCCAAAAGAAAGTTAAACAGTGCTAGGACTGAAAGTAGATGCATATCTCTACTCTCTGACATTGACAAAATGGAGCAAAACTCAGAAGAATTACAGATCAAATCTTATGGTATCTCTAGGCTCACATGGAGAAATACAAGAAAAAAAATGTGGGCTTCCATTGGAAGTATAAACAAATCACACAACTGTTGGCTTAAATGGCATTAAAATACAAAGCAAGTCAAACTTAACATTTGGTGCTCTTCCTCTATTTAAGAAGTATTTATTCTTTGAGTGATCCCAGTGAGATTAGCATTAATAAAGGTATTAGAAGCTGAATCATAATGAAGGAAAAGTAGATAATAAGAACAGTAAACCAATTCTATTTCAGCAGGCAAGCAGACTAGGAAGAATAGAAGAATTCTTAGTGGTATTTAAGCTTTTATGTAAAAGTATTACTTCCATAGGGAGATTCCTACAGCAGATGTACTGGAAAAAGGTGACCTTTACATTACTGTTACCACTAATAATAAAAACTATTCATACACTCCCCAAAACTGAGTTACATACCCTACTGTGTGCAGAGGAAGACAGGTAGGTTCCTGCCCAGAAAGATTAGTCTCTAGGCTAAGACCTGACAAGTGGGTCCAATTGCAATTCAAAAATTAAGAAGAAAAAAAAATTGCAAAAGCAGCTCTGCACAATGATTTAAAGGATTTATCCCTTTAGTCCTATCTTTAAAGTCAAATTATATGCAATGCCCTAATCAAAGAAGTTTCTTTCTTCCACATGTTGCGACAGAAGGGAGCTTTCAGGAGACTGCACAAAGCCAGATCTCAGCTGCAGAAAGAATCTTTGGCCAATTGTTCCCTCAAGAAATCAAAAATGAATGGATAAAACTTTGTGACAGAAAGAATTTTCCTTACTGGTTTTGGTAATGGAAGGCAAAAGACAGATGTCCATCTACTCTGGTTAAGTGGAACAAGAAGTTTGTTTCCCAACTCCTCTGGAATAGGAGGGAAAAAAATAAGTTCTCTCAGAAATAAGATGGGTGCATGAATGAGTTCTACAAAACTAAGGCAAATGATATTGAATAGTTAACCCAATTACAGTGAAAAGTCTTCTAGAAGCTGACAGGGAAGTGCTGACAACTAGCAATCTTGCTGAGCTATGAGCTTTCCTGGCATTAGCAAATGAGCATGAAAAACCCATTTCATGCTTGTCTGCTGGATACAAATATGAAGATGCCTTGCCCTCCCAGCAACCTCTTCTCAAACACCGGAGGAGATCTGTCACATCTGACTGCCTGCAAAAAGGCAGATGAACTTTGTTAAACATTCACTTTGTGTTCTGAGCAAAGTCTATAGCAGTGAAGCTCCCATCAGTGCTCAATGCTAGCTGGAATGATGACCCACAAGGACTTTGTGGTGCGCAGCTTTGCATCTAGGAGTACAATAGTGATGCTGCCAACCTAGGTAAAGCCAAGAGACCTAAGCATTTTGTCATTCTAGTGTTAATTTGGCAAAGTCACTAAATCTTATAAGTGATATGAAATTTTCCCCATCAGACTGCTGTTAAAGTCCACATAGCAGCAGGGGGTTGAGGTAGGTTTTGGTTCCAGAAAGGCTTCTTAATGTAATGGATAATTCGATTTTCTTTACCTCCCCAGAGAAAACATGCACCAAAATACTCTAGTTATAGGTAAGATCCTTGAGGATGAAGTAACAATAATAATTTATTAAACCAAATAGACTAGTTTAAAAGTTTGAGTGACCTAGTCCTGCAGTAAACTTCTGAAGTGGGAAGAAATTGCAAGGATAGAATGAAGTGAGGGTTTGGTTTAATACTATTATAGGTGACAGGTGAATAGGTATAGGTAAATTATTATAGGTAGTAGAGTTAAATCAGAAGCAGGGTACGTAGATTAAATACTATTTTTGGGGGGAGGGGAGGGGCTTTGTGGGGTCTAATGAATCAGCCTGAGTTTGTCTGTAAATGCTTACAGAAAAAAAACACAAACATCCATTCCCTTTAATTTGAAGTTATGTAACACATCTGAAAATACCATACACTGTAGCATCACAGATCTGAGCACTTCAGCTATCACCAAATCCACTTTCCACCAAGATGACCTGGGATAACTTAGATGTAGATTTTTTTGTATATATGCTTCAATTAGCCATTTTTTCTAAAAGACTGGTTGGCATGTTTGCTTGCTGAACCCTATTGATGAGTAATTAACAGACCCGTTGACACCCTATCAGTAGTCTTTAATTGCGTAAAGAGAAGATAACTCAAATATTAGCAAGAATCATTTAACACTTTGCCAGAGTAACTTGGGCCTGAAATGAAAAAACATCAGCTCCATAACAACCTGCCTTCTTAATTTTCTGCTAAGGTTATGGGGCACAGGTATTGAGGGTATATTTGCTTCTACAATCCGTACCTAAAGTAATTAAGCTGTCTAGGCTAACCAGCAAAAAAAAAAGAAGAAAGAAAATCCATTTTTGAACCTAGCACCCCTTAGAATTACTTAAACCCGTGTCATATATCTATACATTAGATAGGAGATAAGAGTCATCAGTCAGTGGAAGGAATTATAAAAAAGGAGTCTCCCCTTCCTGTACACCCTTTGCTTAGGAGGTGCCATCGTAATCCAATATAGGGTTTCACATTAAAGTGCTGAGATGTGAGTTACTTATTGGCATCTACATATAGGAACAAAGGTTTCTAGGAAGGTCTGATCAGAAATGTTAGCATGATAGTATGACAGTACAGTTCTCTGTGAAAAGATGCTGTAAATCTAAACACTAAAAACTAAATTGACTGCAATTAATACAATTTAATTATGATGATACTTGGTTTGGATGTGGTGACAATCTATCCAAGGAACTGTTCTCTCTTGGAGAGCATTCCTGTCATCTTCTCAAAGAAGAGTCAGGCAATGCATCCACTAGCAAAATTACATATGAGATAACTATAAGATGAACAAATAACAGAAGACAGAGCATGCAATAACATTTTTAACCCTTTTTCATACAAGTCTCTTTGATTTTTCTCAAGTAACAGCTTATACTTTGCAAACATACATGCTAGCTGATCTCTCAACACATTTTTTTTGTGTGCTGATGTAATCATCTGTCAAATACAAATTTGAAAAGTTTGCTTAAGACTGAAATATTTAAGGCAGGGAACAGGTCCAAGTGGGATGGTTTTGCTTTTAAAAGTTTGGAACAGGATCCTAAATATTGGGACTTAGCATCATGCAGAAGGCTGTAGCAAAGTCACTGAAGCCCAACTCAGTGTTGCATGGAGATGGGGCGCCCAGCCGACGGTGGGAACCCCGCTCCTGATGCTGAAAGGCTGCATGCTTGTTCACTGGTTGCATTCCACTTCCCTGTACATTTTAGCTTTAAATTACCAACAAACGACAGTAACACCCTATTTAAACTTTGCATTAAACAGGCGGAGTCTCGCAGCAACTGGTCTAAACTGGTTCCTGACATCTTAGCATTCCTGACACAACGATAGCTCTGTTGGCACCAGGCAGCGAAGCCACAGATGCTGCACGGCAGTGGGAGGGTGAGTGCCCTCTCAGATGGTGGGCCCAGAGCTGTCCTGCTTCCCACTGGCCACTCCAAAGGGCTCCTACAGTCGCTGAGATCAGCCACGGTGGACTCCAAGAACTCACCTGAGCCTTGCCAAGGTAAATGGGATACACTGGAGCCAAGAGTATCTGAGGGACTCAAATCACAGTGGGCATGGGGTATTTTGTGAGTGGTGGAGTAGAGGAGCTGGAAGGAGGACATGCATGAATCTGCAGTGAGTCCCACAGGGACGGACTTTTGGCTCCTAACAGCAAATTACCGACTCCAGGGGATGTGGTGGGAGGAGATGCAGGACTTATTGTAGGATCAGAGCCTGATATTAGAGTTTTCAAAGGATGAGCTGTTAACATCCATAGCATAGTAAGCATGCACTTCTTACACTTCTTCTTTTGCCCATGTTATATTCTGCACACCTTGTTAATATGAAGCATGTAGAAAACAAGTTATGAAGTCAAACTGTATATGTGTTATCTCACTGACTAATGGTACCTCAGTAATTCCTCATCATTCCTTTAAAGATAAGTTACTACTAGTAAGACTACATGTAAAATACGTGCCCTACTTTACCTGAAAATACATGGCTGGTTCCATGTACTCTGATGGTTACGTATCAGCTAGTGATTAAGTGATCAAGTACTGATAAGTGTACAAGGCTGATAGTCTTGAAAACTAGTTTTGATCTTTGCTATTGGCATGATTTGGAAATGCAGATTTTGTGCCTCTGTTCTTTTAAAACACAATCGCTGATTAGCTCTTCTACCAGGAATTTTTCTATTAAAGCCTATTAAAGCCATTAAAAAACGTTGTAGCAAATGTCTTACAAAATTCATTCACTTGCACACAAGTTGCAGCCCTACAGGGAAAAAAGCTTCCGTTTGTCAAGGTCAGGAGGAGAATCTTTAAGAGATGCTGAGAGGACATCTTCTATACTCAATAATTCCTTGGCAAATGAGGAATCTCAAAGGTATTTTCTTGAAACTTTGCTACCTTTAAGGAAATGTTTATTCTTTTGGTTCCAGTTCATTAAATGCCTGAAGTTCACCTATGGCCACTATTACTTCTATTAATGGATCGAGGAAACTCCTAGGTGAATTCTGGATTTATTTTTAATTAAGCTTGAATTGTGTTCTTTTGGATTTTTTTGCTTTAGATGCTTGCAGCATGGATCATAACTCTTTTTCTTCTTGATGCAGCCAACGGTAAGACACATAGCTGATAAAGTCCATAAATAGCAAAAACTGTTGTGTGCAGCTTACACCAGAATAACTACATTTTAGAAAAAGAACATGCTTTGGAATGGATATCATAGATTTCTTCATTAGCACTAATGAATTCTGTCATGCCTTTGACACATTTAACCTATCATTCTAATTCTTTAAAGGCTTTTGCAGCAAACAGAAAGGGAACTTCAAAGGTATTTTTATATAATAATGGATTCTAAAATTCTTCCAGAACTGTTCCCTACCCACACCAACCACCCAGGAGCATTTATGGCAACACTTGTAATGCCAACCAAGGCATACACACTGCACAGCACTACACATAGAACAAGGAAATAGTTCTGGTCTCAAACATCTCCTCCCCAGTAGGAAAGGATAATTCCATTGGGATGGATGCACAGGGACAAAAAGGAGAAACAGTGAAGTGCAATCCAGGAGTTCCCTAGCATCAGAGGAAAAGAACCTTTGAAAATGACAGAATCTCTAGTGAAGTCCTAAATTACAGCTCTACAATCAAGTTTCCTCCTCTGAAAGTATTTCCAATATATAGTGCCCTACCTTGCATTTTGTAGCAAGTTACAAATAGCTATGGTCTGATGCATTCTGGTTCCGTCACCCACGCACAGTAACAATAGCTTCTCTTTGTCTTCCTTGTCTTTTTAATAACCATAAAAATGACTTGCCATTCCACAACAGTTGTGCTATCATGGTGGATAAGGATGGCATTTAATGGCAACACCCATATGTCATATTTACATTATTATTTTATTAAAACCACCACAGAAATTGGGAAACTCTCACCATACAGGAACAGACGACACTTCCCTGGGCTGTGCTGTGCTCTAGGCTTGCACTTAGATTCATAGAATCATAGAATAGACTCATAGAATCATTAAGGTTGAAAAAGACCTTTAAGATCATCATGTCCAACCTTCCACCTACCACCAATATTGCCCACTATATCGCGTCCCTCAGTGCCACATGTACCCTTTTCTTGAGAGCCTCCAGGGGCAGTGACTCCACCACCTCCCTGGGCAGCCTGTTCCAATGTGTTATCACTCTTTCAGAGAAAAAGCTTCTCCTAAAATCCAACCTGAACTTCCTCTAGCAAAATGTGAGGTCATTTCCTCTCATCCTATTGACGTCATCGCTTCCACTGAATCCTTATGATGACGAAATTTAAGGGAGGTGGTTTACATAAGTGCTAGAGCAACCAGTAGTGCGTGTTTTAATGTTTTGAGCTCTTTTCAAAAAAAATCTGTCTTTAATTCTTGCACAAGAAGAAACAATTTACATAAACCCCGGAGCATTAGCACAAAATGGAGGACTACTCTGAGCTGGCAGCAGAAGCTGGTTTGTTCTCAGGACGCAGAAAGAATCCAGAGCTTTTTGTCTTTTTTTCTGGTGGCTGTTTTAACAATATATTAGACAAATTAATCATGCTTTCTCCTGAGCTCACCAAACTGAGTTCTAGGCTGTGCATGATGCACAGGAACACAACAGAGCCCATAATGAAAATGAACACAGGTGCCATGCTGATCAGAACTAGCCGTTTTCCACTTCCCTGCTATAAACACTGTCCTGTCAGCTTCTTGTCAAGGGTCAGCAGCCTGGCCTGCTGCATTCCTAGAGCACTGACGCTGTTCTTTATGTTCCCCAGGAACGGAAGTGTGCTACGACAGGCTCGGGTGCTTTACTGACAATCCCCCTTGGTCAGGGATCCCGGGCAGAGAGCTGGCAGGCGTGCCCAGCTCTCCAGCAGCTGTGAACACTAATTTCCACCTTTACACTAGGGACAACATCAGGAACTACCAAGTAAGAAACTCTTTCTTTTCTCCTGCACCTTTACTCGTAGTTCTCCCAGGAGAGGCCCTGATCCATATTCTGCAATAAGTACATGGCCCAAATTCAGTTTCAGTTTTATCATTACAAATCCAGAGGCAAGCAAGGCAGTATACAAGGAAAGCTCAGTCTTGGTCCCATATGTCTCAGCTGAAAAATATATTTCAGGCCCACACACATCCTTTTAACAATATGTGATTGGTCTCAGAGACTTTGCTGATGGGAAGGTCAACACTGAGCCCTAAGAGCAGGTAAGGAAGATAATGGAAGATTGCAAGAGAAAGTAGCAGTGTTCATCAGAGATGGAAAGGAAAATTGGATGAAAAATTAAAGGAAAGATTAGAAAGGAGAAGAGGAAACTAAAAGGAAAAATGAAGAAGAGAATGACCGTCACTGCAAATTTGACTTGGACAAAGCATAAGGATAAATGAAGTAATTTAATGTTAAAAAATGAGAAGGGGCTGCTTTGCTGTTGTTGTCTTGAAGAAAACTTTACAGTTACATTGTTTGCTTGTTTTATTTTATTTTTTTTCATAAGTGGCAGTCACAAATAATGGAGGTGTTAATAACTCTTTGAGTCACCTCAGAACAAGCCCAACATCTCCAACTAAAGAGAGCCTTTGAAGTTTTAACTTGAATCAATCTTTTGCTGAAGGTCACGTGTGCTAACTTGGGCATGACAACCTTTTAAAACTTACCAAACTATAACAAAAAATACCTAAGTGCCAAGTTTCAAAACAACACATTATTCAGAATTCGTTGCTAACAAAAATAATGCCTTCCCTCTTGATAAAGCCCCAAACACCCACAGCCTCTGATGTACACCTGATGGCCTTTCTCATGTTGTTTGGGTTATTGTTAAGATAAGATATGAATAAGATGAGAGATGAAAGTCCTATGTAAGAAAGACGGGAAGGCAGGAAGGAAGATAAATGTGTACAGAGTCAAAGTCAATCTTGCAGAAGATTTCTACTTTTGTGACCAGTTTTGATAAAATCTTATGTTTACACTACACATTGTGCCAGTATATCTCAAAGCATTGAGAAAAGGATGTCAGTATCATTAGTTCAATTAACTAGGAATTAATGTTGTTGAACTTTAACTGACATTCCCAAGCAAAGCAGTTTAGGATCAGGAACAAGACCCGTCTGTTCAGATTTGAGAACTAAACCTGATCTACTGGGTTACTTTGCCCTGTATCGGTGTGCACTGGCACAGAACAATCACATTGTTGATGTTTTGTTTGTTTGTTTTGACACAGAAAATTTCTGCTTCAAATCCCTCAACTATCAAAACTTCAAACTTTCGAGCACACAGGAAAACTCGCTTCGTTATACATGGCCACCTTGCTGGAGCAGACCTGCCCTGGATAGCAAGCATGTGCAGAGTACGGTGCCATCATACTTGTACTTGAAAGTGCAAAGATCCATACACACTCCCAATTAACTGCCTTATGATTCCCATCTAAAACTTACTTCTCTGTTCTCTTGTTAATTCTGGGAATACATGAATGGAAACTTTAGAAACAAGTTCAGCTTCACAAGACTGCCCTCCTGTTCCTAGCTATGAGCATAGTGCACTTTAGCCTCTTGTTAAATGCCCCTTTGCTGCATTCACCCCATGGTGAAAACTGTAATTGATTGTTTCTCAATTCCTTGACAGTAATACCAGGAAAAAAGTCACTTTCTCACCTCAGCAAAAGTTCAAAATAAACATTTCAGATTGAGTGAGGCATTTGATCTACCAAAGCCAAAATGCTCTGTTTAGCAGATTGATTTGGTTTTATTTAGGTGTAGTTCAAAAATGAAATTGCTTCAGAATGAGCCATCAGAAAGTTCCCTTGCCTGAGGTGTCTAAATAGAAGAGTTTGTTTAAAATGGATTTGGAGGCAGAACAATTCAAGCATGTGAACTCAAATTTGTGAATTGCATTAGATGATCCAAATGTACACATTTTCAAGCCTAGAGCTTGGACAACAAAAAGAAATCCTGCTATCCTCTTTTTCTAACCGAGGCACCAAGATAAGCTGATCCCCTATAACCAATGACAGCAGCTGAGATGGAAAACAACTGAAACTGCTGTGCATCAAACCTGCAGCATTCAAATCTACCTCCATTCTGCCTCCTTGTGTTGATTCTGTAGCAGTAATAGGAAAAAGGCACATCTTTACCAGTCACACAAACACAGCAGGTGCATATGGCATCATTTTGCAGTACAACTTTCTGAATAAGAGCAAGATTAGAGTTTCTAGGACATTATCAGAAAAACACACTGCTAAATGGAATCCCCTAAGAGCAGTATAATTTTCTTTTCTTTCAAAATTAATCACCAACCAAGTCCTGAGGATAAACCTATACTCAGCTGTGCCTATCCTCAATAGGAGTTAGAATCGATGATCCTTATGGGTCCCTCTGAACTCAGGATAGTCTATGATTCAATTTATCCTCACTGTTCACCAGTGGGGTTCAGCCCCACTGACAAGAGCAATCACTGCTCTCTGGCCCTGCAGGCTGGAGCCTACTGATGCTTCACAGGCTTCTGTAAAGCCAGCCCTAGAAAGGGAACAGGAGAGCAAGGCAAGAGCTGAAAGAGCCTCGTGACAAGAGCGGTATGTCAGTTCTGCTAGGGTGAGATGCAAAAATCAGAACTCACAGAACTAAAGGGAGATCCCCACATATAGTAAAACTAATTAGTATTTGTGTGTAACCTGGAAGTGTTGTACTTCATGATTGTTTCCTTCTGTTTCTATCCCTGACAGTTCATGCTTCATGTTGAAGATGTGAACTGCATTCTGACTGACTGGAGAGGTGGTTCCAGTGGTTTATACACGGACGCAGTCAACAATGTTCGCATTGTGGGGGCTGAACTGGTCTATCTTGTGAACTTGCTTGAGGTACAAGTGGAACATGAATGCCAGTGGATCGGTGTCATCTTTAGATTTGATACTACACAGTCAGAAAGTACAGAACTCGGTACCACAGCTGAAAATGTTATAAAAGGTCTCCAATCCTGCACAAACTGAAATGCTCCTCAGGATCTGGGTGGTGGGGAACCTGGATAGCACAAGGGCCACTATGCTCACCCACAGGTTATGGCATAGAAAAAGGCGCTGAAAACTATGGAATACTGTAGCCACTGAACAGACAGGTTCAGGATGAGGCGTGTAGGCTGGATATGAAGAGTCAGAGGAGTCATTCACCTTTCGGATAGGCATAATGCTACTTATGGGAGCTATGTTCAGGACAAGGGGGAATGGCTTTAAGCTAAAAGAGGGGAGGTTAGATGTTAGGAAGACATTCTTTACTCAGAGGGTGATGAGGCACTGGCAGTGCTGCCCAGAAAAGCTACGGATGCCCCATCCCTGGAGGCATTCAAGGCCAGTTTGGGTGAGGCTTTGGGCAGCTGATCTCATGGGGGGCAACCTTGCCTATGGCAGGGGGTTGAAACTAGATTGTTTATAAGGTCCTTTCCAGCCCAAGTCATTCTGTGATTCAACAAATTCCCTTTTCCTAATTTCTATCTAAACAGCCCAATCCTACTGGAGGTTACTGTCTCCAGAGGGGTAGGAATGAGTTGGGAACTTCTCTTCCACACCTTGGTACAAATCCACCTCCCACAGCAGTAACTTCCCACCTACAGCACTCTCTTTCATCATCTGCCCTTCCCGGTGCATACAGACCTCAGTGGCATTCTGGTCATGAGGGCATGCTGCAATGCCTTTGGCTTGTATCTCCCATTTAGCACCCTTTTTTCTTTTCCTTACATCTTCACAGAAAGACTATGGATACTCTCCTGCCGACATTCATTTCATTGGCCATAGTCTTGGAGCACATGCTGCAGGGGAGGCAGGGAGACGAAAACCTGGCATTGGAAGAATAACAGGTACTGAAGCTATTTCAGCTGTAGAAGATTTATATTTTAATGCTACTTAAAAAAGAACCAAAGAGTCACTGCTACCTAACAAATATGTTACAGACACTGTGCTGCTTTCCTGTAACTGTACAGCCAGCACGACATCACACAAAGGAAGCCATTGCACATCCTATCCCATGCCACTCATTTCATGTCACCAGTCACAGCCCCAAGAAAGGCTGAACTGCAATAGGAAGGTTAATCTCCCCCTACTGGAGCTAAATATATATTACTTTGCACAGGTCCCCAGAGCATACTGCATATTGTGTTTAGCAATACCAAAGAGCAGGAAGAAGATACTCTACAACATGTGAAATAACAGACTTGTAAAACATTAGCAACTCTTCATCATATTTGGATTTAAAAGTCCACTCTAACATAATATTTCAGTAGGTAAGATTGAAAATCTGAAATGAAACATTAAACCCCCTGCATTCACTATATGTCACTATACATGTCTATGTATTCGATGTATGTCACTATGTCATTATTGCAAATAACAATAGCTTTTTGACCAAATAAAAGGTCTCAGACAAATATGCAAGCTTAGAGTAACATATCAAAATTTAACATCTTTCAGTAATATGCAAAAAAAAAAGAAAAACAACAAAAACCAAACCAACAAGCACCACGTCTCTTCTTGTGACATTATTCCCCAATAGTAAGCCAACCATCCATCCAATTTTTACTGCACTGTAATGCCTCTAGACACCACTGTACTAAAACCTGGCTTGTTATTTTTCTGGCTGTCACACATACACATCAGCACAAAATAGATTTTTACCTGAGGAGTTAAGGTAGAAATGTGATGACACATTTAGTAAATAAGTAAAGTTATTATTTACGTTATTATACCCATCTCCTTTCATTTAGGTTTGGATCCAGCTGGACCTCTTTTCCAGTACACTCCCCCAATGGTTAGGCTGGATCCTTCAGATGCAAAATTTGTTGATATAATTCACACTCATGCTGGTCATCTCTTCTTTGACTTTGGTAAGTTTTTAAATAAGGGCCAATGCATACTCAGAGGCAGACCACAGCATATCATAAGGTGATCAGTCTCCATTGATTCTGGATGTTCCATCCCTGGAGGTGCTCGAGGCCACGCTGGATGGGGCCCTGGGCAGCTGATCTGATGGGAGGCTACCAGTACTTTCCAAACTAAGCCATTCCATGATTCTATGATTTTACATATTTCAGCTCCTGGGATTCTTCAGACTTGTGGCCACCTGGATTTTTACCCAAATGGTGGGAAGAAAATGCCAGGATGCAGACAGCTTCGTGTACCTCCAGCAGTTCGGAACATCAATGACCTTATGAGAAGTATGTATGTTGTAAAGAAGTAATGCCTCATTACAGCTGCAGCTTGAAAGGCAAGTTTGCAGGCTGAGCTAAGGCAAAGCCTTTTGAATGCAACTATTACTTATATATCTTAGATTTGGATAATCCAAAAACGACTGTTTTCATCCCAGCATTACTGCCATCAAACATACTCATCATTAGCAGCTTTAGTGTCTTCAAAGGGTACAGCACAGGCTTGAAAACACAGAATATGACCAAATGACTACTGAACTGATAGCTGATGCTCTCCAAAGAAAGCTGGGTAGTTAATAAGAGTTATTCTGGGATAAAGCAAAATAGATGCCCCAAATCCTTTCTTCTAACCCTAGCCTATATAGATAAGAATACCTGTTATTCATAGCCATGTGTTTTGAAATCTTGACCACTAGCTGGCTTTCAAAAATGCATGGTATTAACTGGTTTGAATAGTTAGGAACCAAGATGGAAAGCTGCTATGCACAAAATAATTTGGAGCCAAAACACCTTCAAAAGTCACAACATAAAAACATCTCAATTTTCAGCAAAAATTAAGTATTTCACTACGTTTCCTTCCACGTTTTGTGGTAAAAATCAAACCCTGCTCTACTGAACACAAGCAGATGGAGTGGGTTGTTCATGCAGCTCCTAAAAATAGAAACAGTGTTAACTCCTGCCTCTCATATGAACCTTGCTTTGTGCATATCTCTTCTGTTTGATAATATTTAGATGTATGCAGTGCTCTTATGTAAAAAAGTGCTTTAGAAATGCTATTTGTAAGTTCTTTCTACAGCTTTTGATGCGGGAAGGAGAGAGGTATTATGTTCCCTTTGTATAGATGTTAAGTGAATTTGGCACTAGCACAAAGTAAGCTTACCATAAGGGCTGAGATTTTTAAATTTGAAGCACAGACTCTTTTGAATTAGTTTGAAAGAAGGAACTATAAAGAAAACATACTCTGGAAACTCAGGAAACCTTGATGACCCAGGTTGTTTTTGAGAAACAGATGAAAATACATTTCTGTTTGTTTTTTCTTTTCCTCTGTGTAAAGAACAACTGGTTGACCAGTTGGTACCTGGTCAACATCAACCAGTATGTCTTTAAGATGCATAAATATTGATGAACAACTATAGGTGAAATTTTGATTTCACTACAAGCTGTGCCTCCTTGCAATTACTTCAGTACCTCCATGACATCACCCTATAATTGGGCAAAGTCCCCCCACGCTGCAGCAGAGTGGAGCCTACTTTTATAGCTTAACATTGGTATATTGTGCTTCGATAAAGGGGAGGCTTCAGAGCTAATAAAGACAGTACTTAGAACAAGGAACACAAATTGCACTTTCTTCTGCTCTGCATTAGCAGCTCACAAATTTCGCTCTGAGGGCAAAATGCACTTATTTCAAATAATTCTGACAAAATCGAGGACACACTGCCAAGCATCTTGCTTTTCTGAGCATTTCACAGAATCACCAATGTCAAATGACCACAGATTTTTCAGAGCTTAAAAACACTGAAAGCCGCTGAAGTTAAAATAATTACTATAATTATCTTTAATTCTAGAAGTGAGTGGAAACTGTGGTTTTACAAATTACCACGTTGTGATAATGGTAAGCAAATGAAAACTACTTCATAGCAACTACTATATGTTTTGCAAATGCTGCAACTATGAATTATTCCAGCCTTCAAAATATGAAAGGGAAGTTCTGCTAAATCCTCCTCTGTTCTCATGTAAAGTTCAGGCAGTCAAGTGTGTGCATTGCAGGACTGGGGGCTGCGAGAGGGCTGCCAGGTGCATCTCCACCTCCATGGGCTTCCACATGGCACACACATGGGCAACACCTTGCTCTTCTCCATCCGAAATACAGATGTAGACACAAAGAGTTCTTTGTGCCGTAAAGACCCACATATGCTGTTCTGGCATGGATTTTATGGTTGATGTGTACCTTTAATCTTTTCTACGTGGGGTTTTTCCCAGCATATAGATCTCTTGGATGTGGACATAAAAGAAGCCTCCGGTATTATGCTGAAAGTATTATCACTCCAAATGGATTTGTTGGCTACCAGTGTGAAACATACCGAGCTTTTATATCGGTGAGTGTTGGGTACGTGTTTATGAAGGAGGTAAGGTTACAGCCCTGCTCTTCTTTCCCTAGTATTTTCTGAGACGGCTTCTGGACTCCAGGTGATAGAATCAAGGGTGGCTCTGCAGACCTACTGACTGCCCTCATCCTCACAGCCAAAAAGTGGGCAAAATATAAAAGCAGCAAACCCCAGAACAGATCCAGAAGAAAATGAAGACAATAAATGTACACACTCTAAGCAGCTAAAAGGGCTGGATTCAGCTGTGTAGGTTTGCAGTTAGGGGTGTAGGCTTCCTGACTTAAAAAGCCCACTTAAACCAGTGCCACACAAACCTGCTGAAACCCATCATCAAAAGGACAGGTACTGGATTTTATCAATGTCTAAACGTCTGTAAACAACAATAAACACCCACAGCATTTAGAGCAGAGGAGACTAATATTTATACAGCACAGCAGTGCCACACACAAAACAGCCTCAAATGATGCACAATGGGATTAGTTACCTCCAGATATCCCCAAACAGCAGCAGCCCCAAAGCCAGTTCCTCCAGTCCTATCATTAAGCATGACACCACATGGTAGTGATATGGTATGGGACATCTCTTTGGTCATTCCTGGCTGTGCTCCATGCAGCTCCCTGTGCACTCTCAGTCCCTTGCTGCCAGGGCAGCACAAGAAGCTGAAACATCCACAGCTCTGTATAAGCACTGCTCAGCAGCAACGCCAACGTCAGTGCTATCAACATTATTCTCATCCTATATCCAAAACACAGAACCATACCAGCTACTAGGAAGAAAATTAACTCTATCCCAGATGAAACCAGGATATGCTGAGAAGTTGCCACTCCTTGTAGTGATTTTGCCACATAACTTGAAAGTCTGATGTAATTCAGGACTTGAATAAAAACAGAACCCTGTGTAATTTAGCAACGAGGGGGAAATTATTTTCTCAACCGAAGAATAGACAACAGATGATGCTCATTTAGCCTTTTATTCATCCAATGCCCAAATAGCCAAGGATTCACACATCCCACTTC
Source organism: Pavo muticus (assembly GCA_016647715.1). Classification (NCBI taxonomy): domain Eukaryota; kingdom Metazoa; phylum Chordata; class Aves; order Galliformes; family Phasianidae; genus Pavo; species Pavo muticus. Next base: position 3,812,211 of record JACDJE010000007.1, read on the forward strand.
TTACAGAACCTCCAAGTAACTGAATATCACAAAGATTTTTTTTTCAGCTGAAATTGAATACATGCTTACCCTCATCTCAGTGTTCAATCCACAAAGTCTGATTAATTTTACGGAAAAAAAAAAAGCAGACAGAGCAAATAAAATGCAGCCCCAATCTTCAGTGTTCATATGCTTAAATATCATTGCCATTTGAATGAGACACTCAGCTAGAACCTCCTTGCCAGTGTGATACCCACCCCACAACAATTATGAGGCCACCTCAGTGGGCCCTATGGCAGATAAAAATGTTCCCTGTGTCACAGATCAGGCAGTAAGGTGCCGCATGCAGTAAGGCATTTACTCATGATCTCTGCAGAAACATAATTAGGCCAGATTTGCAACTCATTTTTTTCAGATTTTTTTTTTTTTTTTTTTTTTTTACATGATGAAGCAAGCAGCCTGACCACCTCAACTCCTCTTTCCACTACTCTGATAAACACTGAAAATATGTTAAGAACTCAGAAACAGGCACCTTTTCGAACAAACTGGGGGAAAAAGGCTGAAATACCCTATTTTATTGTACTTTAAGCTTTGGAATTAAAATGGATAACATCTTGTAACACAAACTTATTTTCCTCCAGGGAGCCTGCTTCCCATGCCCGAAGGGAGGATGCCCACTGATGGGTCATTATGCTGATGTGTTTTCTCACAAAACTGAAAAAGAACAGCAAAAGGTTTATTTAAACACAGGACCCCACCCTCCATTTGCTCGTAAGTGCTGGAGTTTGGGTGATGAATTAAGAGTGGCAATGAAGTCTACAGTAAGAAACACTTGACACTTCTACAGAAATCCAGTGGAGTAAGAGATGCTCAGAACAGTATCTGGAGTTTTATATATGTTAGGAATATGGAATATCAGCTCTGTTTGGATGAGGGTGAGATAATTATGGAATTGATGCTGACCTGTGGTTTAGAAACCCTGCTAAATTTTGTTAACTGAATAGTGGATTCAAAAGCTCTGTAAAGCTCGAGGTGGGAGGAATGTTATGCTGAAAGTGCAAAACTTCAATGCAAAAATCTTGACAAAACCTTATAAACAAGATAATTTTTCAGGGTATTTTTGCAAAGCTCATCAAGTCATAATGAAGAGGGGTAATAAGGAAGTGTAATTTTAATTGTGGTTAATTCCAAAAACTGGGAAATAAGGAAATTTGTAAATAAAATGTAATCCATCCTGGATTATGAACTCCAAGAGCAATACACGAGATAAGGTCTTTGAAGATGTCATTCATTAGGCACTAGAATACCAAAGCAAAACTAGGTACAAAAAAGATCTTACGTCGCATCTTGAGAAAAGCAAAAAGAGGAAAAATGAATACGAGTGCAGAGAAAGTAGGCATTTCTTAAATCTCGATGAATATATTAATGTCGACATCTACACTGTTGGGTTTATAGAAACCATGGTCCGAAGTGGGTGAAGAGATTCTCCTTTACTAGCGCACACTAAAGCTAGTACAAGAACTTTCCGAATGTGGTTACGTGAAATCAATGTGCACTACTGTATGTGAGGCTGTGCTTCTGCCTTGGGAAGACATGGATGTTACAGGACCTTTTAACCAAGGTTAAGATGATTTAAGAAAATATATAATTCTTCCCATTTCAGAGCTAAAGCGCTGTGAGACCCCCACCTAAATTCTCCAGAGTGCAAGAAATTACAAATTGAAACCTGAGGCCGCATGGAGTGCAGCCCAAAGCAAATTAAATACTTAGCATGGCCAGGAGGCCAGTAAAGGTTAGAACTGTAGTTTACATCACTGTCAAGGAAATTAATATCACCAGAATCACACAGAACTAACATTTGCCATAATAAAGACAGAGGTATTTTGTCTGCTTACAAGCACATTTGTGCAAACCTCTCCTCTCCCTGAAAAACACTGAAACATATGAGGGAAAGAAGTCTCTTCACGACCATTTCCTTTTGTTTTCAAAGGCTGGCGAAAAGAGATACGTGTCAGACTGTCTGCAACAGAAACCATGAAGGGAAATATAGATGTAGCCTTGACTGGAACTAATGGGATCCGGAGAAAATACACAATTGACAAGTAAGTGCAACATGACTGCTGAAAAATTTGTTATTATACGGAGTTTATAATATCTCTTTTTAGGTATCATCTTGTTCTTTGTGATCTGTGACCTACACTGGCAATAAAAGAAGCTGATAAGCGGTCAAAGATCCCTGTGCTACAGATTGTGGTCAAAATGTGCTTGCTGCTCCCTCTCTCTCTCTCTGTGTGTTTTCTTTTCTTTCTAGACAAAGGTTAGCACAGCAAGGAGGGTGAGAGCAAAGAGTTCTGTGGCCCGAGAGGAGGCTACTGCTGGTCTCAGAAGTGTCTTCACAAATCAAAGATGGCAAAGCTGAACGATGTAATCATGTGATCATTGCATGTTAGCATCCAGACAGGCACAGGAATTTAAACAACTGACTCATTTGCATGCTTCAATTTTGTGCTTTTCTTTTGGCAGGGGAACTTTCAAGCCAGGCAACACATACTTGAACTATATTGATACAGACATTTCTGGGAACGTTTCAAAAGTTGAGTTTCGCTGGAATAAGCATCTAGGTCATGTACACCAAGGCTGCATGGGAGCAGAAGAAGTCACAATAATATCTGGGGGAGATGGAAACGTGTGAGTATATATAGTCTAATCGTGTTTTGTTCTGTGGCTCTAGGGAAAAAAAATATATATATATAGAAAAAGTCCTATTGTGCTGACAACCATTTCCTCACATTTTTCTCCCATTGCCAGGTCTGCGTTTTGTGGCCACGGATCCGTGCAGCCAAGCACATGGCAGACCCTGACGCTTTGCTAGGGCTGGGGGAGGAACGCCACGGCTCTGGCTATAGAAAACCACGTTACTTCAGCCAGACTATTGGTGAAGCTCCTCCAGCACAGATGGAAAATTTACACTGCCCAATACAAAGTCTGTATTTCAAAATCAGTGTTGTCCGCTTGTATCCAAACAGGGGAGCTACACCGCCCTTCCTGAAAGACAGCATTTTAACAACACATCCAAAAGATTGCTTAGGAGCTGGGACTGCGTACCAAGTTGCACAGTATACCCTGAGAAACTCAAGCATCACAGATTGCCACCTGTCAAGTAGGACAGCTGAATGCACAGCAAAACATTTGATGGTTGCCATTTTCAGTCACCTGCTCTACTGAGCTCTGCTGGGCTCTGGATGAGCTGGGGCTCTTTCTCTGTACCTGGAATAGGTACCTTCTTTATGTACTACTAATAATGTACTATTGACGATATTAAATTTTCTTCAAAAGGGCAAAGACCTTTGAGACCTCCCATGGTTTTAGGGAAATTATCTTGGAAAAATGTTTAGGATCACAGTTATTCTCCCTGTGTAAGGAACATACTATATCCTTTTCTGAGATACAAAACTTCCCCACGTGGGAATTCTGATGGTGCTGAAGTTAAGCCTGAGCTGCAGTGTTTGCATTAGTATAACACCACCCTCTCAAATTTGGGGACATTTTGATTATATTATTTAACAAAATCAGGCCACCAAGACTATTTTTGTTTCAATATAAGCTTCCCACAAAATTCCTTTTGGATTTTGTTACCCACCATGATTTAAGAAATACAGCTAATTGTTAAACTTCGTAATAGGTTTGTCATTTGGGCACAGAAATCCTATGTGAGAATCACGTTGGGCAACACTGCTCTGTCCCATCACAACAACTGGCTTTTCCAGAATAGTTCCACTGAGGTTCACCAGAAGGTGTTAATGAGATGAGTTACACAAGGCTGAACATGAGCGATAAACAGGTGTGTTTTAAATTAAGCAGCAATAATTTTGAGGTAACAGAATCCAGTCACCTCTCCTGAGATTTGCCAGAGGAGATTGCTTAGGAGGTTTGTGGCAAAGTTCATAAATCATCTGCCCACCTTTTCAGGCTCCCTGCCTCAGTGCACTCACTGTCCCACCCACATGGTGAATAGGATCTAGAAACTATCCACGCAGGGAACTCATCCCTCTCCTCCCGTTAGGCGAACTACCCAGGCAAAATCCCCTTCTGCTCCGTGTGGGGACTCTCCTCCTTTGCACTTCCCTGGAGAAGTACAAAACAACCCCGCAGGTACTTGTACATAGCTGGGAAATAGCTATTGTCAATAATTACACCATCTTGGACATCTGTCATAAATCAGGCATGGCTCTCTGCCCAAGTTTCACAAACACAGCAGATGGAGGGAGGGGGAAAAGAATATTTATTATCCCTTTCTTACACTCAGGACCTTAAGAAAAAGAAATGTAAATATTTTTCCTGGGGTCACAAAAAGTCTGTGCAGCAGGGCCAGGAGCCGCGCAGGACCATCTTGTTTAAAGAGGGCCATGGCTTCTCACAAGAAGGAGACAATATCCTGTTGAATTCAAGCTTGTGAAGCACAAGCCTTTCCCCTTCTGCCTCCGTACTTGGCTGTGCCTTCCTAGCAGTTCTAAACATTAATTAGATGTTTTTATGAATAATAAAACAGATTCTTCCTTTAAAAAAAAAAACCTTTCATTTTGCTTAATTTTAGCTGTCGATTTCAACAGCTTTCTGATGAAACATAGCAACTCATATAGGCTGATTAGGCACTTAAAAATCGGCATTTTTCTCACCCAATCAGTAGAGCTAAAAATAAAACACATTACTTTCCTCTCCTTGTCTTGTGCTGCTTTGTATTTATATTATAAACTCTATCTTGAGTTAATTTTCACTCTTTGGTATAGTAAACAGCAGCACTGCACATTTTTCCTAACACATCTATAAGCAGAGCAAGAAAGGTTTATTTTTATGAGGTAAAGGTGAAGAACAGCTGTGTGTTGCTGGTTTAGTTTAGCATCTAGTTTTCCTCCCCTCAATTTCTTTTTGTAATTAAAATTGAAAATTATTGCTTTGTACGGAAAATGTTGATGCTTACTTTGTGTTGTCGGAGCCGGCCAACATAATGCAAGGGCTTGATGTTTCACAAAACACTCTGCCTTTAAAAACAACTGGGAGAGGTAATTGTTTCATATCTTCACAACAAAGTAAGCCAACTTTTTATTACAACTTAAATTGCATCTTTAAAATGTCAAGTGAGATGTGCAGTTTGACGTGTTTGAATGTCAATCTGAAAGGTGGACTTTTTAAATCAAATGTACTTTCTCTAGGGCTTTTAAGAACATATGATGATAACCATTCAGTCTTATCTTCTGTAAAACTGGGAGTGATTCAGAACTACAATAGAAATTTCATTAAATTCTCTTTAAGTATTTGTTCACTACAAAAACTATGCCAAAGGTAAACTACTAACAAAGCCACTGTAAAGCACTCAGCCTTGGTCCATCTTTTGTCACAGGAGTAACGCCAAAGAAATAAATCCAACAAACCTCTTAGATCTTTTACAGAAGAAAGGAACAGCAATGGATGTAGTCCATAATACTAACTCTCAGCTCCACTTATATCATGTGCATTTGCCTTATAATTAACATGAGAAAAAAAAAAATTAGGAGAAACTATGCTTTTCAAAAAGTGATGAAAACAAGCTGTTTGTATCAGAGCTCTCCATTAAAAGGAATACAATAAAATCGTAGAGTCATTTAGGTTGGTAAAGACCTTTAAGATCAAGTCCAAACACATATGATGCTACAAATCCACCACTAAACCATGCCCCCAAGCACCATGTGTGGATACACATCTCTTACATATCTCCAGGGATGGGGACTCCACCAACTCCCTGGGCAGTCCATTCCAATGGCTAACCACACTTTCTGTGAAGAAATTCTTCCTGATAACCAATCTAAACCTTCCCTGGTGCAACTTGAGCTTGCTTTGTGTCTTCTATTTCAAGCACACCATAATTCCTCTTTCCAAATGCCTCCTATATATTTCCATCGAAGAAACAGATACAAAGAACACAATCACACTATTTGATAGAGCAAATTCTCATCTACAAAACACTATTTTTCAGAACAGTCACCACCATTAGCTATGCATTTTCACCAGCGATGAACAAGAAGCTTCATGATGCTCTTGTTAAAATCTGCATTGCTGTCCAAAATGTGACTTGTCTTTCTTGTCACTGTCACCACTGCTGAAACGCACCACATACTCACATTCACTGTTTGGTCTCTATAAACTTTCAGCAAACATTGATGAATATCAATGGGTGCCATTTTTCTATGCGCTTCCATGTCAGATGCCATTGTGTCAGACTGCCCCTCTGCTGACATCTGTCACACAACAACAAAATGTAACAGGATATTGGTGGGAAGGTTCAACCTCTACTGCCATACCACCACCATCTGCCTCTTATATCGTGGGCCAACGTCATAAATAGGAGGTATTACTTTTGGAGCAGCCCTTGTATTTGTAAGCCCAGAACCACATGAATAATAAATAATAATAAAATTCAGTTTACAATTAAAAAAAAATAATGGATAATAAAAGTTAGTTAAAGAGAACTATTAGGTGGAGTCCTCAATGTTTAATTTATGCAGTCATCTCTCTTCCCACTTCTGATCCTATTTTTATTATTTCTCTGACTATTCAGATTTTTTCATGCTAGTTTGATATCCTAGAGTATGTTCATAAACCCCTCGATATTGAACCACAAATTTGCAGGAAATTAATTAAAACCCATTGCATCATTTTGTTCAAGAGATTTTTTCAGTCTTTTCTCTTTGTTAGAGATGAAGCTTGACACAGCTCTTACACAGAAAGTCTCCCCAGTGCCTTCATACTGCCTTTAGGACCATCTTCCTTCTGATTTCATCACTTCATAGCCCTGCCACTTGCCATCATCTTTCCTTTTAGAAACTCCATGGGAAATTTCCTAATTTTCTTTTTTTTTTTTTTCCTCTAAAGAGTCTGCAAGATCTGTATTTCACTTGTTCTCACATTATTTTTATCTGTTTTTGTTGCTCTCTTTAGGCTTGTTTTTTACCCCCCAAAAAGACAATTAAATACAGTTCAACATAGTTGTGCTCCAATAGATTTTCCTGATTTCTCTCTAATAATACTACTATATTAATAACACTAACTCTTGATAGTAATCAAGTTAGGCTATATTTTTTATTTTTGACATATCAGAAATGAGTGAATGATTTCACTGGCTCAGTACCTGGGAACTTGCATCCTGAAGGGACTTGTTGGTAGTTCTTAGATCTGTTTGTTCCCTTCCTCAGGTAATGTCTACACTCCTGGTTGTGTTATATCAGTTACCAACCCACCCATAATATAGGTGCTCTTGTACCCTGGTACATCTGTCTTCCCAGATAGCATTCCTGAAGGTCCATCACCTCATTCCCTTCTCTTGCAATGCTTCATGAACATTTTTATAGTGGACTTATTTATCCTCACTCCCCCCCTACACTTCCCTCAATGATAATTTATGAATATTTTTTCTCCTACAATAGGCTCCAACTTCCAAAGATGTGCTTGTTATACAGGAGGTGAAATAAAATCCTTGGAGCAGGATTTTGCTGAGACTTTCTGTGCAACCCATGGCTCTAATGGAGACATCTGACACTGTTCTGGAACCAAAGCACAAATCTTTAAATGTGCATTCCCGACACTTATTTCAGTTATCCTTCCAAAACCAAAACTGGCTGGGATTGAAATTGCCACTGGGAGCCTAAAAAGTTGTTCATTGACCCATTGCCAAGTTTGTCTACGCAGACTGTAGACAGAGTTCTCCCTTTGTGTTAAGACAGTATCAAGGGCTTGGCAATTTCAAATGGGCTCCGGGCTGCTTCAAGTTATGCTCATTCCAATCATTAAGGAGCAGATGTTGATAGCACGCCCATATCTACCTTTGATAGCATTTACCCATTGTAAAACAGAGCCAGGAATATGCTCTTTATCTTTCACTATCAAGGATCTAAAATATTCCAGAAGGAGCATGCATCATCGCCAGCGTTGACACGAACAGAGCACACCTACATTGCTGTGTTATCGGAAAACATATCTCTCCTCCCAGCTGCCACAAGATTGAATGGGGCAAGCACCTTGCAACACCGGAAACATAAGCAATGTCTGAAAATACAGGTTGGCATTGGTGTCAGTCCTCTTTCATCCCATACATTTTTGTCACTAGGGAATCTCAGGATCTAACGTGCAGAGTCCAAGACAAAAGCTACAGCCATTCGCTTTTATTTCTGCTGCATCCATCAAATAATTTAAATGTTTCAGTGTTAATAGGAAATCAAGCATTCAAAAAAAAAAAATGACTTCAATCTTTTCTCTTTTAGTTCTGCCCACTAGATGGAAAGAAAGGCTCTCTTTCCCTACTGAGCCCCCCCCGGCCCATCCTTGGTTACTTCCATCACCATCTCTAAAATTCTTCCCAGTTGCTATTTTCTTAGCAAGATACCATGGTCCATAACTCTTCATCTAACAAACACAGAAGTTAACATTCTCTCTGCTTGCTTTGAGTGATTCAGTAATGAGAGAGCATGTATTATGGAAGGTCATAAATATTTATCATCTCCAAAATATTCCTTTTATTGCTGCTGTGGATCACTGAAGGGGATGAACTAAGGGAAATTGGTTTTGCAGCTATTCAATATAAAGTTTGTTCACTTGACCAGAATGAGCACATCGGAGTTAAACAATAGAAATATCAAGAAATTCTTTTATTCATGGTTCTCCCACTCAGAGACTAAAGGTAAGATTCTCCAAGAAGAGTGTTTTTTGTCTATGCATATTAGCAATTCCCTAGGGTTTGCAGTAACAAAGTACTTCCAGGTGACCTCCTTTCAAGCTAAGAAATTCATTAACCAGCTTCAATCTAAAATTGAAATAAGAGAGAAAAATGTTGCTTTTAGAATTTTATTCACTTATCTTGCTATGAAAGCCTTGGTAATTTATACATCACTGCACTTGAAGCACAGATGCTGAGTTTCCTTTGGAGAACGTGATTCTCTGAGAGTGTTTTGATTCCTACTAATGTGAAGGCCACTACTATCAGAATAAATGTCCTTGATAATTTTCAGGCTGACATTTATAAAACCATCTGGATGCATTCACTTACAAGTTGTCAGAAGCACCTGCAGAAGCCAGAATTTTCTTACCATCCATAAAAATCTGCTGCTCCTCTTAAGTCATAAAAATAGACCAAGAAAAACTGGCCATTCCTAAAACATGATTGATCTCCAAAATGCTGTAACATGGGCTATAAATTCTTCTGGTATTAACTCCAGCTTGTCATTCTGGGCTACATTAATTTAATCTGTACCACTGCATATGACCTCTGAAATTCACTGTTAGTGAGACTATGTGAAAAATGTGTGTGGCTCTCCCATATTAGCCAGGCTACCTCTTCTTTACACACAAAACAGATGAAAAAGCAAACTGAAGAATGCAGCTGATGAACTTAAATTCCTGCCAAATGCTGTTCGCGGTTATTTGTGTACATTTGTCCCAGGAGGAACTGTACCTCTTGCTTCTTATGACCCCATACCTCTGCTCATTTGTAACTGTGGTGCTGGGGGGCCTGCAGCACTGGTTAACACACACAAAGTGCCCACTCTGTGGAAATTGCAGCTAAATATCTGAGCATGGTCCCTTGACAAACACCTCAAAGGGGCCTGGTTTTCACACAGAGATGTTCAGTAATTTTGGAAGATCTTCCATCACTAATAGAAGCACTAGGTGCACTGGCTGCTTTCCATATAACCTACATGCCAATACGTTGACAAATGGGGCACATGACAGTCCTTATCTCTTTTATGTGGCTCCCCAGCCTTATGCCTTCCCAGACTTATCTAAAGAGCTATATCTGTCTGATACCAGTCCCGTAAGTGCTGCCTAATTTCTATCTTCCAGTCAACGTGTATAAATTAGACTGTAAATCATTTCTTATTAGCTAGATCTCTTCTAGCTAATTTCTTATCTGAAATTACATACTTGCCTTCAGTCTGAGAGGTAATTACATATGAGATCCCAGCAACAACCAGCCACAGCTTCCTCAAAATTCCCTTGATAATTCTTTCTAATATTTATCGTGTACACGGCGTTGGTTTGCACCACTTCACCGAAGAATCAAACCACAATCCAAACCTTCACGTAGGCTCTGCAAAGAGCGACACGTACTCACAACATGTTTTTTATAATGAATGTCAAGCGTGTTATCATATAGAAAAAATGCATCTTTGGTGATATTTCTGAATTTATATCACCTCTCAAACAACGCACCTATCTCAAGACCACAAACTGGTTTTTCACATAAACCTTAGGTTCAACCCAAGTTACTTCCTGCCCCTAAGCATTTTGTTGAATCACTCCCTGTATAAGGATGAATGTCACCAGTTCAGTTGGTGAACAGGTAGGTGACTATTGCAGCACTCATCCTGTAGGTAGCAGTACAGCAACTTGAGGTCTTGTCCAGGAGCTGAAAGACCTGGGTTGCGACACACCTCTTTGACTGAACTCATTCAGACCCACGGCCTCTAGGGCAAGAAGAGAAACTGGGACTTACATGATGGACAAGGCATCTAGTCACTAAGCCATTACAGAGAAACAGATACACATGATTATCACCATCCTCTCTTTCTCCTCCTGACACAATACTGAATGAAAGTGCCTGTGATTTCTCAGTGGTGTCAATATGTGCCAGTTCTGTTGAGAGCACACTAACAGATGAGAAAGTTTGGTGCCTATTTTGTAAACCGCACATGTTTTAGAAGGACACAGATTAGTCAGAACGGTAGTGCGTAGACAAAGCTCAAGTAACTTTACTAGCAAAAGCTAAAAAATTGTCAGGCACCTATATTCTCCCCAAAGTGTATGACTAACTTTTCTACCTTCCCCTATTGAGAAGAAGCTATGCCTCTCTCTGTAAAAACCATCAACAGGCTTGGTTATACAAAAATGCACATGGGTTTGTTTCACTGAGTACGAACATCAGCTGGATAACAGATGGCTGGTCGCTTCCAGTGGGTAACACAGAACATCAAAATTAAGCTCCTACTCTGAAATGCTCCACAATGGAGGCTCAGTCTGTTGCCTACAACAGCAGCCTCTGACAGCCAGCCTTTTCATGGAATCATAGGATATCGCCAGTTGGAGGAGATCCATTGAGATCACGTCCAACTCTTGGCTTCACAGCTGACCACTTGAAAATGAGACCACAAGACTGAGAGAATTGTCCAAATGCATCTTGAACTTCAGCAGCTCGGTGACATGACCACTGCCCTGGAGAGCCTGTTCCAGTGCTTGACCACCTTCTTGGTGAAGAAACCTTTCCTGATATACAACCTGAACCTGCCCATTGCAACTACCACAGGTCATCAGAGAGAGAAGATCAGTACCTGCCACTCTGCTCCCTCTCATGATAGGCTATGATGACGTTTCCCCTCAGTCTCCTCTTCTCTAGTCTGAGAGGTTGTCTATTATGAATGTCCTATACCACATATCGTTTTTAAGTGGCAAAATGGCCTCCTGTTTCATTTATTCAAATCCATGGCAAAACCTTTAGAGGCGAAATTTTGATGAATTAGAAATGGATGAGAGCTGGAGAGCCAAGAAAAGGGAACATCTATTACATCCAGCAATGAGAGTATCACCCTGACAGAGCTTCTTGCTCACCCACATCAAACCAGTAATTAGGCACCGTGTGGGCAGGTCCGCACCCGCGGTGGTGGGACAGAGTCCAGGTGAAAAGAGCTGGGAACAGTCAGAGCTTGGCAGGAGCCATCCGAACACAGCATGCAAGGCAGCAACATGGTGTGCAAGCCAGAGTGGTAAGTGGCTGAGAAATTTGTAGGATGTGGGGCAACTTACTAACAGCTGCTTGGGGCTCACGCTTACAAAAAGACTGAGTGGCTTGAGCAGCAGTCCTCAGAGCAATTCTGAGGCGACACTGGAGGTAGCTACAAGGCTGAAAACTTTTCAGTTCTAGGAAGTCCCAATGGGGCACGATTGTTTCTGGGCAGCTAAGAAAACTGGGTAGGGTCAGTAGAGCTAAGGTAATGTAACAGATAATGTATCTCTGTGCTTTTAAAGAGAGATCAAATGATGGTATTCGTACATGGAATGTGGACTTCTTTTTTCTTTTTAAAGGAAAAATACATGAGAATACAAATAATAGCTGAAAATAGTAAGTATCATTAGGAGTATTCTAAATACTCCTAAGAGGGAGAAGGGAAGTGAGGAAAAATTACAGAACTGTTATATGGAAGAATGAGGCAGATAAGACATGTTTTAGCTGACCACCACATATGGAGTAAGTTGTTATCAACAAAAGTTATTCTGCACTTTGGAAATGGCCAAAGGCCAATGGTGTTGGTCATAAAGCTGACTGATATAACAGTAACCTGCTTATGAAGAACAGTGAAGTCCTGGAAAGACATGCAAGTGGCTGGCAGTCAGCTGGAAGCTCCCTAGTTAGCATAGATTTGGCACAGTCATCTCCCCAAACTGAATCATAGCTTTGTCTCTGCATGTTTTACTGTCTGAACACCAGTTTAGGGACGAGGTGAGAATGCTTATTTAGGAAGTCAAAGCAGATGCTGTACTGTGAGAGTGCTTTTAATAGTGTTTTTCTTTATTATTATCCTGCCATTTCTTTGGATTCTACACTATTTCTAAGTGACTGACAAAAGCACCCCGAAAGTCCAAATCTTACTGCGGTTGCTGGCGATGAACAAATCTGTGTACAACTTTGTGTATATACTTCCCTTTTAATGAAGCTCTTTCCACATTTAACAACTTATGAAAATAACAGACATCAGCATTCTGTGTCACCGTTTGAGGCTGATGCCCTAGTTCGCTGTCTCAGATTCATTTTAAGAGGTCAGTAGATACTCACATAACTCTACTACCCAGACCAGACGATGTATGTGAACCCTGCCTTGCCTCAATTGCTGCTGTGGTGTCCAGTGATCTGGAGGAATGAAAAGGTTCTCGGACATCCTTTCTCTGCTATGATGTTAAATGTGTGGGTTTCAGAGCTATTCATTTAGGATCAGTTTCCTCACGGAGAACTCAGATGAACCTAAAAGCTGGCGAGCCAGCTGGAAAGGAGGGTGGCTAATTGCCCAGATGCTCTTTACTTATTGTTACTTGTTTGTACTGCAGCAGAGCCAAGGAGCCTCCATCTGGAACCCAACTAGGGGCAATTAACAACCACATCTGAGGGATGGGGAGGAGACAGAGATGAAATTAAGCCTTCTACCAATTACACCAATTACGTTGCTCACCTCAGTAAGCTCAATGCACCACCAGCATTTTGCCCAGTGTGCACACAGGCTTTCAGCATGTAAGAGGCACAAGAAACACTCTGCTGCGTGTGAGCTGCTGAACAGGAACTGCGCCTGGAAAAGGTGGCATTCTTTCTATACTTGTACAAAGACCATCTCTACAAAATACATATTAAATTACAAAGAAAAAGCATACTTTCAGGTATTTACATACGGTCAAATACATACATGATCCCTCTTATCAGGTCTACAGACACTACTGCAATATTTTATCCTCTACTTCTTTCGTCCTTTTGTGTAACATTACAACGTTAAGGAGTGCAATTAGCAAGTGCTATCTATATGCCTCAAATCCATGCAGAAACTTAACCTGAATCTCCTATAGTCAGGGCTTGCGAGCAAAATTCTGGAGGTTGCCTTTGCATTACCAGCTGATCAGTGCACCAAACTACCAAAATATATGAAAGGCTAAAATAAAACACTGGAAAGACAGAAATGAAAAAAATATTCCCTGTTTAAGGATAATGACAGTGTATAGGAAGTATGACTGCTGTGGTAAGGCAGGAAAGATGGAAAAATAGAAACACAAATGGTGAACATTAAAATGAGTTGAAAGAAGATATAAATGCAGAAGGGGAAAAAGCAGACAAATTGGAAAGACAGTGTGTTAGTGAAAGGAGAGAGGATGCTGCAGTTAGCTCTGTCTGCAGATGAGAACGAGCCAGCACTGCAGACTGTCACTGCAGAGCTGCTCCTACTCTGCCTCTGCTTCCCTTGAAAGCAAAGGCTGCTCCCCACCTCAGCACAGACTTTAACTTTCTGTTTGGCCATAGGATGAAGAAGTGTAATGTATTCTCTAGAGCTGTGCCACTTCTCACTGTCACATTAAAATCTGATAAAACTCTATCCTAAAAGCAGATGTGCTTTTTTATTATTATTATTATTATTATTATTTACTCCAGCTGGATGCTATTTCAGGACAACACGGTAGACTTTATTATTACCATGGATAGTTCTTGTTCCACCACTGCTGCTCTTTCAGCACTGTGTTCACAGCCAGTGGTAATACCAGTGTTAAATGTTCACATGCAACTTAATGCCAAGAGCTAATTTTCATAAAACCCTAATTAGTAATGATTCATCAGGAGCATTCAGTAACTCTAGTGTCAAAAGCCACAGCTAAAAAACACGATCACATTTTGATCATGATGTTATGAGATCATGCACAGGAGCAAGAATTGTATCTGCGAATCCAGGAGCTGACATCTGTTTGTTCCCCGTTATATTCTGCGTCGCAATAATTACTCAAATTTTAATCTAGTTAATCCACGCATTCAACTTTTAATCTACTTAACTGTTGTAATAACATACGTATATCATTTTAATTTCTTAGCCAAAGTATCAAGTAGCAGAGCATCATGTTAGAATTCAAGTATCATGAGACCACTAATACTGATCTCATAAGAGTGTCGTATTAGGTTGTCATATCAAATAATGGAATTCAATTACACAACTTAAATCTTCTAACATTTTTATATGCATTTTCTTTCCTAACTGAGTATTCAGTGGAAAATCCCATTATTCTGCCTCAGGCTGATACTGGACTGAAACTCCAATCTGGGAACTGAAAGTCCTCAGGTCATTCTTCTTATTATTATTTTACCTGTTAGGATATCATATTTCTTCAAATCACATAGGTACGTGCTATGCTACTTGCTATGAGCTACCAAAATCCACTGTTTTTAAACTATATAGCGCTAGCAGCTCTTCTACAGGCCTGGAGTTATTGTCTGAACATAGCATCAACATCAACACTTTTCTTCTGCTGTGAAGAACACCAGCTGGTTTTGGTAAATAGAGAAAAACAAAAGCATAAACATCTCAGTTCAGCTGCATCATTGTATTTTGCCCATTTTTTTCTAGTAATGAATCAAAATCAGGGCATCTTTTTACTTCCTTCATACATGCAACACTCTTTCTTAGTTCATGTCTTAATTCTACTGCCCATAAATGTGTATGTTGGCATTGCTGCTTTCCTACAAAATGTGTAATTTAACTTCTAATTCCCAGTTACCCACATTCCCCATTTTTGTTGTCTTGTATTCTTTCACATTACCAAGTTCACCTATAGATGGTTAACCTCCATCTTTTCTATTTTTTTAAGCATGTAACTACCAAATCTACACCAACAAAAACAGAAACCTTTTCATGCCGTGTAACTGCTAAGCACTGAAGGACATAATAAGTGTGATAAAAGAATGGTGAGTAAAATTCTTAGCAATTACATAAACAACATATTTTGTTTTAAATTAAAAACAATTTTCTACAGTGAGATTATTAAGTTAAAATTGCTGATAATTAAAAAACCTGACAATTGGGCTTGTTCCCCTTGAATGGACTGTGTGTCTGTGTTTGTGCACACGTCCTGGGAGGTGTGTGGGTACTTGTGTGGGACAGTCATTATTCAGACTTTTTCATATCTCACAAGCCATCCACTGGTGGCTCATGAGTCACAGGTTGAGCAACAGCACCCAGAAGGTGAAGCCATTGTGAAGGATAGCTACTCAACCAGCATACATTCTATAGATTACAATCTCAACCTATGAACATTCTTTTTTTTTTTTTTTTTTTT